>CM053571.1:130335370-130425555 GCA_028646485.1 Cryptoprocta ferox
CATCTCTGGCCACCTGCTTCTCAGAAAGGACGGTTTTCAGTTTGTGCTTGGTGCAGGCTGTGGGTGTCTGTGTCGCTGTGTTGGTGATAATGAGAGTAACGCAAACTCTGGTTTAAAACTCCTCTCTCCCCCCCGGGGTGCCTGGGCGGCTCAGTGGGTCTCGAGTCCAACTCTTGGTTTCGGCTCAGGTCACGACGTCTGGGTTTGTAAGTTCGAGCCCGGCGTGGGGCTCTGCGCGGACAGTGCGGAGCCTGCTTGGGATTCTCTCCCCGCCCGCCCTGCACCTGCCCCATCCATGTATGTGCCCCTGCTCGCTCCCTCGCTCGCTCGCTCTCTCACATAAGTAAATAAAGATTTAAATAAAAAATAAAACTCTTTTTCACAAAGCAATGACCATAGTGTCTCCATAGTATGTTAACTTGACCCCTCTTAATTGCTGTCTCAGTTGCTTTTCTTCCTCTCCTTTTTACGAA
Source organism: Cryptoprocta ferox (assembly GCA_028646485.1). NCBI lineage: Eukaryota > Metazoa > Chordata > Mammalia > Carnivora > Eupleridae > Cryptoprocta > Cryptoprocta ferox. The sequence continues at coordinate 130,335,844 of CM053571.1, forward strand.
CAGTGATGCAGCGGCCTCCTCTGTATGGATCTGTGCGTGTGTCAGCAAACGTGGAGAACAAACTCCTCCACGTCAGATCACTAACTGACTAACGCTAGCTTTCTAGGATTACCAGCGTCGAAAGATATCGTCTGATTTTCCCTCAACAAGCCTCACCAATGTGGTCAATAGGAACCTTCGAGAGTGTTACGGCACATTGAGATACCACCACTCACTGCAGTCGTGACACCACGTGTGAAATAGACCCTGCGCGCAGGTCTGAACACATTACCCAGTTATGTGTTAAATAGGCAGTGCAGTTGACAGAGCATGATCCCTCATGTGTATGAAAAAGCATGTCCATTTCCTGTGTGTTTATCTATACATTAAAATTTTCTAGAGGGGCGCCTGGGTGGCTCAGTCGCTTGAGCATCCCGACTTAGGCTCCGGTGGTGATCTCACAGTTCATGGCTTTGAGCCCCGCATCAGGCTCCCTGCGTCAGCACAGAGCCTGCAGCAGATGCTCTGTCTCCCTCTCTCTGCTCCTCCCCCGCTCATGCGCACTCTCTCTCCATCACTCAGAAAAAAACATAAACATTAAAAATTTTTTTAAAAAAATGTCTATGATTATGGCCTAATCAGAGAGAGGAGCTAGAAGGAGGGTAGAAGCTTTCATTTTTAACTTCTGGACTTCTCTACTATTTCTCTTTTTATCATACACACATGATCCTTTCAAATTAAAAAAACAAAACAAAACTAGTTTACAACAAAAATAGTTGCCCTGGAGCGGAGCCTGTGTTCTTCCACGGGCAGCCAGCTGTTTTCAGGTAGTCTGAGAAAGGGACTGTTTCCAGCTCACACACCAGCCCAGGAGCATGCTTGTGTTTTGATGTAGTTGCCCTTGAAGAAGGAAGCAATTCTTTTTTCCTTCTTCTTGATAGGAGCAGTCATTTCTGAAGGTCTCCTTTCTAGCAGAATCTTTGCTAAACGACTCCGTTCGAGTCAGGATCCCACCTTTCTGGATAAATGCTGTTTCAGATTCAGAGCATCATGTGTATTTGGATTAAATACATTTAAGTCTCCTGAACTTTTTTTTTCTTTTTTTAAAAATTTATTTATTTATTTTGAAAGAGAGACAGAGAATGCAAGCAGGGAAGGGGCAGAGAGAGAAAGAGAGAGAGAGAGAATCCCAAGCAGGTTCTGCACTACCAGCTCCGAACCTGATGGGGGGCTCATCCCACAAGCCGGGAAATATGACCTGAGCCAAAATCAAGAGTCGGATGTTTAACAACCAACTGAGCCACTCAGGCGCCCCTCTTTTCTTTTCTTTATTTTTTTTAAGTTTATTTAAGTAATCTTTCCACCCAACGCAGGGCTCGAACTCACAACCCTGACATCAAGAAATAAGAGTCGCATGTGCTTCTAACTGAGCCAGCCGGGCCCCCCTGAACTTCTCAACAAAAGCGGTAAATTCACTCCCCTGGGTCAGGCCATCCTCATTAGACCCATTGTCAAGTTAACATGAGTATACTTTATAAGTAAATCTTACCCTCGCCTAGTGGCTGGGGACCCGTTTTGGATAAAGGGAACTTCAGCTCTCCTGTTATCCTCTATATAACTGTAATTCAGTTTCCTGGGTGAAATATCTACAGACTTTACAGATTTGTAAAGACTTACAGTGAGGCAAGAATAGAAGACATCCTGTCACAGGATACCTTTTGCAAAAAAAAGAAATGACACTTTTTATCTCTCAGATCATGGAAGAAAGTTTCAGACAATATTATTTTAAACTCCAAGTCCTTTTTTAATTCAGATGCACAGAATGCGTGGAAAGGACAAGTGTAGTAGTAGATGTATGTGTTCCTTTTGCACAAATCAGTACATATCTTTTGTAATTAGACTTTTCTTCCTTTCTCTGTCTCAAAAGCTATTTTTGAAACTTCAATTTTTCCCTAGATATATTCTTTTTACCATGAAATATCTCAGTTCTGCAGCTAACTGCAAATGTTTGCAAAAAGGAACCAATATATAAATGCCTCTTAGTGGGGTATTTTGTGAATAAAGAAATGTCCGACATCAGTTGGTTAACTTAAAAAATAAAGAAAAATAACTATGCTAGGGAAGAAAAAGCAGGATTGTGTCTGATGTGAAAAACAAGGCTGTAATTTTAAACAATTTCCTTCTTTTTTTTTTAAAGCAATTTCATTGAAGGTAAGATAATTATCATAAGCCTTCACGTGGTGGCACATTGCTTTTAAAGCTAATTGAACTTTTTCTAGAGCATTAGAAAAATGGACCAGGGGAGCCTGGGTGGCTTAGTTGGTTAAGCGTCTGACTCTTGATTTCGGCTCAGGTCATGATCTCATGGTTCGTGAGTTTGAGCTCTGCATCTCCACGCTGACAATGCAGAGCCTGCTTGGGCTTCTCTCTCTCTTTCTCTCTGTCCCCCACCTCCAAATAAATTACTATGGGGTAAATATAGTATTTCCTTCCTCCAAATATTAATTACCAGGGTTTTTAATGTTTTTAATGTTTATTTGTGAGAGAGAGAGAAAGAGCATGAGCAGGGCAGGGGCAGAGAGAGGGAGACACAGAATCCAAAACAGGCTGCAGGCTCTGAGCTGTCAGCACAGAGCCCGACATGGGGCTCAAACCCACAAACTGTGAGATCATGACCCGAGCCGAAATCGGACACAACCGCCTGAGCCAACCAGGTGCCCCTAAATACCAGGGCTTTTTAAGACATACATAGTACCTCCAAATCTCAAATGTCTTCATGCATGCCAGCAAGACACAATAAACAGTTTCTCTGCACGCATTCAGACCACTGCAGGTAAGTACTAGAATGCGCACAAGTGCGATTACTTACTAGATGCTGGAAACTTTCACACAAATTATCTCATATATAACCCTCCAAAAATCCCTTACGAAAGCACGCATAGAAATAAGGGAACCAAAGCTCAGAAGAGTCTAGAGACTTGGTCCTTAAGGCAACAGAGCAGTTGTGACTGAGGCTTAGGGCATGTTCCTGGGATCCCTAAGGTGCTCAGCACGAAGACTGTTGTTCATTTTATGAGGGTGGATTTCCAAACAACATAATCATGCAGTAAATCATGATTTACTTCTTGCCTTTACTGCCTCAAGTCCTCATCTGTACCTCCTCCCTTCCTTTCTTTCTTTCTTTCTTTTTTTTTTTTTTTTTGACATTTCAGTGTTACCCCAAAGGGTGGACTTGAAGAAACAGAGGAGGCTGGAATAGGAATCGGTTCGCTCCTTGTGAGCAATGCCAGTCAAGCCTGGAGCCAACTTGTCAGGAATGCGTTTATTAAGCAAACTTCTTCCTACCGGTTGAGGAACAGAGCTGTGTTGCATTGATCAGATCCCTTCCCTCTGTGCATTCGGGGGGCAGACCTTTAGAATTCACCCCAGAGAAAGAATACTTAGTGGTTCAGAGAAAAAAACCTCATAAAATGCTGTGGCCGACACATTTTGCATAATAACCCCCAAACACGTGCACTCCCGTGGCCAATATTTTTCAGCGTGATTGCAAAAGTTCTTACAAGAATTGAAGGGACAAATTGGCCAACTTTCCCAGGTAATTCCTTGTGCAGGCCGGAGCAAGGATAGATCAGAGGCACCAGACCTGGGCCCCCGGTCTCGAGAGAGGCCTCCACAGTGGCTTCTGCAAATCTTGAAAAGCCACCAAAGCTTTGTAGAATCGAGAGTTTTTACATAGAAATCACATTTCTTACAGTTTGAGGGGGAAAAAAAGATTAGATGATCAGGAAACGCGGGGCTCCAATTTCTTTGTTAAAACTTGTGTGAGAGCTAAGTAGCAGCCGTTCCCTGAAGATGGAGGGGTCGGGGTGCTCGGGTCCTCCACAGCTCCCCCCACTCCCTATCCCACACCTGTCTCCCTCACCCGCCTGACTCCTGCCGTGCGTGTAGGCCTGCTCCATGAGGCACTGTGGTGAGGCGGGAGCCCTCTGGCTTTTGTTGTTGGACAGAGTTAGGTTCTGGAACTGGTTCTACCACTTTCTATTTCTGTGGTCTTGGGCCAGTCACTCTATCTAAAGAATCTTCCATGTTTCTAGCCAGGTCGTGTACAGATGAGGATAGAGCACGAGAAGTATTTAACCCATTATCTGGCTTCGCAGGTGCTTGATACGTGGAAGCCACTACCGTGGGGACATCTCATAACAACACTTTGTGAGAAAGGAGCAGTGTCTGGCAATTGGGGTCTTCAAGGTTCATGGTCGTTCAAGGTGGGAGGGGCCTGAGAGCTGCAGCAGGAAACACCCTAGTTTTATGGAGGAGTTGCAAGCCAGGAGTTGACTGGCCCAGGCTTACTCAGTTTCTTCCGGGCAAACACGTCCAGAGTCAGTGGCTTTCCACCAGCCCGCACGGGGGCCTGAGAGTGTCGTCTTGAGGATTAAATATGTGAAAGTGCTTTTTGAATTAAATGTGAGAAGAAGGTAATTTCAGTTAGCACAAAGGTTGTACCGTCACCTGTTATCACCGGATTTAGAAAGAATGAACTGTTATCCATTATGAGCACGGAGAGTCTCCGGTTTGGACAGGTCCTGGCGAGGCCTTGGGAGTTCAGCACTGACAAGGCCACCATCTTCCTAGAGCTCGGATGCTGGTGCAGGAAGCCAGGAGAAAACAGAAGTACAGATGGCTTCAGCTTGAAGCAAGTGCCATGAAGGCAATAAAGGGGGTTTTGTGAGAGGCAGCCGGTCCCATAAACGGCAGGGCAAGGCACAGGCCACATGTTTTCAGGAAGAGGAGAAGTTAAATACAGGGACCCCATGGCAAGAAAGGGCTTGTCTGGTTAAGGGCTAAGACCCAGGTGGCCTGGGAGGGGTGGCTAGGGGCTTAGTAGGCCTCTTAAAGGAATTTGGCTTTTATTCTTAGTGTAACGCAAAGGTCTGAATCATGGGAGTGATAGAATATTTTTAGCTTTGTTCAAACAGTTTTGCATAGAAGCCCTTTTGTGGGGATGTGGAGGGGAGCTTTTAGCCAAGCCAGTCTCCCTTGTCTCCCGCTTGGTGATGGTCCCCAAAGTGTCCTTTGGCAGTCCAGGGCCCCATGGTCACTGTGGAAACCCCGGGGCAGACAGTTTACAGAAGCCTGTGAATCTATGACTTGCTCACCAGGGTCCTACGCCTGCGTCCACAAACAATCCAGTGTTCTTGTCGTTCACCAAAAGGCTGGTATTTTTGTTCTCTTTTGTTTTTCCTAATTTTTCAACACTTTTCATTAGGTCTCACATATGCAGAGTATCCACTAAAATGTTTCCTCTTGACCACAAAAAAAGGCATAAATCGATACAGCAATAGTTGGTGTTTTTCCAATGGCATCGTGATGCATCTAACCTTTGCTTTCTCATCTGACTGCAACTCACAAAAAGACTCCATTAATTTAGATTTCCGTCCAACCCAGTTTTTTTCATTGTGTGGTAGTCTGGGTTTTTTAAGTGTTTTTAATGCTTATTTATTTTTGAGAGAGAGACAGAGTGTGAGCAGGGGAGGGGCAGAGAGAGAGGAAGACACAGAATCGGAAACAGGCTCCAGGCTCCCAGCTGTCAGCACAGAGCCTGATGCGGGGCTGGAACTCACAAACCATGAGATCATGACCTGAGCCCAAGTCGGGTGCTTAACCGACTGGGCCACCCAGGCGCCCTTGTGGTAGTCTATTTGAGGTCAGATATTGTCAGCAGTGGAGTCTCCCAGCTCCCATGCGGAGCCCACCAGAAGCTCGTCCTTGCTCCGAGCTCAGACCGGGCCTTCTGAGCGCACCCAGCTGAGGTTAGCTGCCAGTGGGATGTACGGCGCGCCGGGCCACCAGCACTCTCTTTATGGCCGTAGTTCACTTTGGGCTTGCTTGCAGAGATTTGGAAAGTGCCGGAAATGTCTGTAGCTAGCAATCACCTCCCTCGTCTGACAGGGGGGGAAGCTGAGCTTCCGAGAAGAGATGGGCTTGGGGTCAGCCTCACAGCTTGTGACGTCCAGGGCAGGCCGCCAGCCAGGTTTTGACTCCCGGTGACCCAGTGACCCTTGCACACTGCGCGTGTTCTTCGCAGAGCACGCTCTGAGGGCGTAGGTGGCACAGGCCGTGCCATCAGGAAATCCGAGGCCTGCCCTCTGCATGGTTCCCAAGCGTTTGGATACCCTAGCCCTACCCAGCCCTTTCCTTCTCCTTGTTCTAGAAGTTCCGGCCTGGCGGGCCTCTGACCGCACGCCTCAGGACGAAGCATGTGACCGAACCGCGGTGTTGAGACCGCCGGCAGGTTGGCCTCCGCCTCGTGGCGCGGACAGCAAGCCTTGGTGTCTGTGCGGTCGGCGGGCGCGTCCGCGCCGCTGCCCAGACGCGGACGTTAGCCGGCCCCCTGTCGCCTGCGGGCCGAGGCGGTGGCCGAGGCGCGGAGGCGCACAAGGGGAACGTCGTGGCCCTCCTTCCCGGCGCCCGCGTCCGGGTGGACGGAAAGCCCGCGCAGGCTGCGTTCGCGAGCGCCCGGTACTCGCTTCCGTGAGTCTCGCTGCCGGGCGGCTGGCGGAGCGCTGGGTCTCTGCTGTCCGGGCCCCGCAGAGAGGGGCGAGGCCCAGGCAGGCCTCCGGGGGGCCCCGTCCTTGCCGGGGTCCCAGGGCTCCGCGGGCCTTCGTTGCCACGCCACGGCCAGGGAGGGCCACGGGTCGCCGGCGCTTCTCCTAAGCGAGCCTGTCCTGCAGGGCGGAGGACGATGGCCCACAGCAGTCCAGTGTTGTCTGGTGACAACTGAGCCGCCCCCCTGCGCCCTGGAGGAGCCCTTCGTGCCCCGCACGGAGGCCGGAGGCACCGTTCCCCGTCGATGCGGCCCGTCTCCGGGCGAGGTGTAGTCCATCTTGCGGCGCCGGGCTCCAGCGTGGCGAGCCGGCGGGGTCCTGGCCTGGAGACGCTACGATGAGAAAGCCGAGCGCCTCCAAGTGGAGGACTCTTGTCACACAGCCAGAGAGGAGCCGCCTTGCGCTCCCGCCTCCGCCCTCGGCTCCGCCGAGCCGGCCCGGCCGCGCGCCCCCCGCAGGCGCAGCCCCGAGCTGCCGGCGCCCCGCGGCCGAGCGGGACGGACGCGTCCAGACGGCGGAGGCAGCGCGGGGCCGTCGGCCGCAGCCCGCGGAAAGCAGGAAGAGCGAGGGGCCTCGGGCACGAAGAGCCCCGAAACGGCAGTTGGTTCGATGAGTCTTTGTACCTGGTCTGTTAGTGCGTGGGCCTGGTGTCCCGCTGCCAGAACGAAGATGCTCTGCAAAGACCCCCTGGGAAGTGTATCCCCGCGGCCGAGCTCGGCCTGGGACCCGAGTGGAGGGATGACGAATGTTTTTTCTGAGGGAACGGAACCAACGGCAGTTGCAGAAAGCCCGCGTTTTAAATTTTAATAGAAATAATTGGCAGTACGAGGGTTTGGGGTGTGTGTGTGTGGGTGTGGGTGTGGGTGTGGTTTTGTGTCCGAGCGTTGGGACCTTTGGGCTCAGGCTACTTCCGCTTTCTCGGGCTGTGGGTGTGGACTCCACGGGCCGACAGGCGTCCTTCCGACTTCTTTGGGCCGAGGTGATACCGAGCCAGCGGCAGACAGGCTGCGGGGCAAGGTATGAGTCAGGAAAGAATAACTACAGAGTAAGACGCACAAGGTCGCGGGCAGGAGAAAACCGATGTTGGTCATTGTCGTGAAGGGGAGAAGCCCAGGACCAGGGATGGTAAAATCTGAATTGGGCGGGACACAGGAGTCTGGCTCCGATATATGTATTTAACCAGCATGGTCAGAAAAAACTTTTTTTCTTTGTTAAATTACTTATTTGTTTGTTTGGGGGGGGGCAGAGAGAAAGGGGCAGAGAGAATCCCAAGCAGGCCCCATGCTGTCAGCGCAGAGCGGGATGCCAGGCTGGAACCCACCAACCAGCGCATCATGACCTGAGCTGAAATCAAGAGTCACACACTTAACCGACTGAGCCACCAGGCGCCCCGGAAAAAACTTTTTTTCAAAGAGAGTAAGAGTGGAGCAAGGTGAAGAAAGGCGCAGGCGCGGTATCGGTATCGGTGGCCTGCTGGGAGGGAGACAGTAGTGACCTCCACACGGAGCAGACGCGATGGAAGAGCATTCCGTTTTGGAGAGGCTCCTTCAGTTTCTCCCTGGTTTTCTAATGGCTTCTTAAAACTTGGGTCGAGGAGGAAGTGAAAAGGCAGATCTCGCTTATTAGGGAAGTGGCTGAGGAGAAAGTGCTAGGCTCCTTCTTAAGGAGGATGGCGTGGCATGGGGTGGGGAGCGCCTTGGAGCCACACCCTGAGTTCCCCTAAGTCGGTCAGAACCTGCACTGGGTCCCTGGCGCCCTCACGCATTCCCCCCTGGTTAATCTTCCTAGTCTTGAATTTGCGAATCAAATTAACTCAGGTCAGAATCGAACTCGGAATCAGAGAACACAGGGGCCGCGGGCTATGGCCAGCCATCCCCAAATGACGGATGAGGTCACCTAGGCCAGGAAACATAGGTGACTTATTCAGGATCAAAAGTCAGTCTTCCTGAGACTAACCTCCCCTCCACTGGTCTGTGGATCTCTTTGAGGAAGGGCGGAAGGATACGGATAAGGCAGGATAACTCACTCCGGCACACACCCTGACAGCTTCCCTCCCTCCCAGTGACCTGGCTGGGCCCCTGACGTGTCTTCTTGTTTTTCCCACGGTGGGCTGCAGCCGGTGGCCTGGACGAGGGAGCCGAGCGGCGGTCCCTCCCGGGCAGCGTGCGCCCCAGTGCCTAAGCACCGCTCCGTTCCAAAATCGAGTGATGAGCCCCATCTCTGCCAGGTGCCGTGTGCCAGACAGATTCTGGATGGGGAACGCCAAGTGATTGTAGGCGAAAAGGAGAATGCCGTCCCTGACTATTAATTGTGTTGTCCAAACCCCAAATGCAGAGACACACACAAGCACACAGATGCCCACAGTGGGACGGGATATTTGAAATGCTGACCGGCTCTGCAGAGCTGGGGCTCACGGTTGTCCTAAGTGGAAGCTAAATGAGAAAAAGCAGATTTGGGAAAGATCCATGCTGAGAATGGGGCCCTGTGTCTGCTGAAGTCGGGCATTGTGGAGACCAGTATTGGAGGCAGCCCAGGGTGCAGTCCGCGCTCAGAAGCACAGCCTGGCATCCGGGGGCTTACGCTGCAATGAGCCCGTTGATGCTCGTCAGTGCTGTGTCATCACGAAGGTGATGGCTTTTTCCAGCAAGCTGTTTTCCCCTCAAAGCCCGGGGCTCAGGGGCAGCCCTTCAAAGATGAACCACTGTCTGAAGCCGGCAGGGGCATACGGAGGGAAGTTAAGCTCCTTCTGCCCTGTTCGGTTGCCATGAGATTTCCAGCGAACTTCGGTAATCAAGGCCCTTGTGCTCCCAAGGGACGCTGGTATTTTTTAAAACATAGAGTCGTCTACCTGTGTGTTTGGGAGTTGTTTCTTTCAGTAGAAAAATGAGAGTGCAGGGGTTTTTTTCACCAGTTAAACTTTGGCTGTTCTTTCTTCACTGAAGGCATGCTTGCCAAATCACTCGGAATTATCCTAATAGGGACTTTGTCAAACGAAACTTGGGGACGCCTTCTGGAAAGTCCTGAAGTCGAGCTGAACTCTCTGGTACCTTTACTGCCGTCCTCTGGGAGCCTGAGCACCTCTAAAGACGGTAGCCTCGCAGGGTAGCCTGGTGGTGGCCGCCTTGCTGGGTCCCACCCCCAACCGCCCTGTGGAGAGGTCGCTTCCAGGCACAATGCAGAATGTTCTCGGTGCTTCCCACTTTCCTCAACCCTTTTCTCCCAGATGGAGAAAGGGGAGGGCGTGAGAAGAAAGGCATACAAACTTCCATTTCGTTCCCTGCCTTCAGGGCCAACCCTCAACACATACACTTACACCCACGCCCACACACACGCACTCTCTCTCTCTCTCTCACACACACACACACACACACACCCCTCGGGGTTGAGATTCTTTCTCCTGTGAAACTGGATTCTGTAAAGTCAAACCGTTCTGTGTTTTGGCTCAGTTGCTCAAAAGGGCTCAGGTGTCTAAATTTGGAATTTTCCCCTGGCTTTAAGATTCGGTCCTGCAGATCTGTCCCCTTGTAGGAACTCGAGGGGCCTTCCTTGGGTTTGCTTTTCTCACCCTGTAAAGAAAACAGAAGGGTTGAGGCCTCGTTGGCTGTGAGGGCTGAGCGGGAAGGAAAAGATCATGTAAATCAAAGTACTCTTCATGGTAGAACCGAAGCCGGGTTTCGTGTGTGTGCTGGGCCAGCTACAAACATGACGGTGACAGTCACATCTCTGAAGGAGTAGGAAGGAGATGCACAAAGGAGCACATTGTCCTTCAGGCAGCATGTCTGCATACGTGTCCCTCAGAAAGGGTCCCCCAAAGTGGTTGGGGAGCTTCTGACTCGGAAAGACACCATGAGAAATGAAGCACCACCTGTTAGCTCCGGTAACATTCATTACCTGCTGCGGCCAACATTTGGCTTGTGTAATCGTCCCCCAGGAAAGAGCATATTTAATTAAAAAAAAAAAAAAAGTGAGCTAGAAGGTAATCTGCTAACAGCTTTATCTAGACTACTGCCTCTTCTCTAGACTCGAAAGGAATTTGTCAGTACTGGAGTGTTATTTGTTGGGCCTCTCTGTTCTGTCTGAATAGAGAGGTTCACCGTTTACCTAGTTTGCAGGACTATCATGAGGAAAGATGTCATAGTAGATTTACGGTACTGGAGGTGGGGGTCAAAATGCCTCTTCGAAAAACAGAGTTAATGGTCATAGGAAGTAACCATTTCGTGCCAGTTTCACACGGGGGTTCTCGGTGCCTCAGAAACTCTGGATCAGTACCTCTCTGCCTTTGTACATATGCCCTTCCCCAAACGACTGCATGTGGCTGTAAACGTTTGTTTTCTAGCTGGTCTGTGGAATCTGGCAGCAGCCTTCTAAATAGCCCTACAGAAGTTCCTTTAATCTGGAAATTTGCTGACCTCCTGGGCTCTGCTTTTGTTGTTGTTGTTTCCATGGGAAACGGGTTCTGGATTCTAGCTCTGAATTGGGACACAGTGAGCACTTCTCTCCCAGGCTCTGATGGCCCGAGAGGGGATTCTTTCCCCGGTGCTGTGGGTCAGCGAGGGCCTTCTGGGATGCACCACGGGGCGGGAAGAAGAAGTTTCTCTGGTGGTCTGTGAGGGGGTGGTGGGGAGGGGTCGCAGACTCACTCTGCCGCTGAGGAGGGATGGGTGGGGCTGTTGTGGGAGGTTGGGGTGCAGTGTAAGCCTGGTTACTGTAACCACGACCCCAAGGATAGGCTCGGGACGGGGGGGCAGTTGATGGCTGGCAAGAGTTGCCGGTTCTGCTGCTGTGCGTATTGCGTGGAAAGGCTGTCTGCCTGAGCGAACCCATGGGAAAAATCTAAATTTAGAGACCTGAGCTCTTTCCAGCAACCGAGCCAAGGCACAGTAGATGGAACGGTCTGGCCTTTGAGAATCCAGTTTTTTTTGACACACATGGATCCGGTTTCATGGCAGAATGAACACAACTCTTGTGTGTGTCTGGGGGGAAAAATCAACATACAAGGATCATAATACTATATTGGATCTATGTCACTGTCTTCAGCCCCGTTCTAGTGGTCACAGATGACTCAGGGAGGAAAAAGCGACAGAAGAGGTAGTGACGGGAAGGTGGAAAGAATGAGATGGTGCTGAAGAGAAGGCTGTTCTGGAAATACATGAAGGTTGCCCTGAAGACGAGTCTGATATCACTTCACTGTGTGGAGAGTCGCACTGGGGGCCGCACAGAGAGTAGAAGACCTTAAGGCAAAAGGTCAACTTGGGTTGACCAAGCAAATCACTGGCCTCTGTTACCAAGTAGTTAGGTAGATTGTTGCTGTTTGAGAGGCTGAGCGATTATCTTTCTTAAGAGTAAATATTCCCTAATTTAAGGGCCTTGGGGAAGTGGGAGCTCTTTCTGAGGTATCCTTTCAGATAAAACACCTGCCTAAAGTGCTCTTGAGTAACTTCTGTATCGGGGACCGGGGCAAAGATCCACCCATGTAGAAAGTGCTCCCCACAGGAGGACTTCTCTATCTGTGTCTTGGCAGCTCCTTGTGCTGAGGCTGCCCAATTCTGGTCTTCCTGTGTCTCTGTTCCAGACATAGGTGATACATGAGTGTGTGCATGTGCGTGTCAGGGCTTCACCCAAAGCCTGGCATGCTCGGTCAGCCTCCCTCCCTCTTTCCCTGTCCTTCCTTACTGCTCTCTGCTCTCTCTGTATACATAAATACCCACAGAAGATTAGCATCTATTTATAAAGTTTCCCATTGTGCCTCCTTAATCACCATTCGCTGCTACTCCTGTTTGTTGGTGGCTCTGGGGAAGAGTCTGTATGAAGGAAACTTAGAATTGAAAATATGCAAAATTCTGGGCCATTTTGGGGGAGGGAGGAAAGGCTCAGAAGTGAAGACTTGGCTCATTCCATTGTGCTTAGCTCTGGTGGGACATGCTTGCCACATCCGGCTGTGGTGACCCCCTGCCTGGGGGTCAGCCACTCCAGGAGTGCCTGGATGGTGACTTTAATGTCTTAAAGGAGGGATTCTGGGTTCCTTAAGGCCAGATTTCTGCCGCTTCTGCCCTCTTGACTCTGGGAAGACATTTTAACCCCTCAGTACCTTGTTTTCCGGGTAAAGATATTTAGCTTTTCGTTTTCCATGTGTGTTTTTGAGGCTAATCAATAAGCATTTCATTTTTTAGATTTGAGGGGCTGCTTCTGAGACTGGAGTTGTTGCCGACTGGCCTTATCTAATTGAGTGAACTTAGGTTTACGTTGCTATGTGGAGCCTCTAACATTTTTATTATGAAAAAAATATATTTCTGCCCACTGAATAGTAGTATTACATGGAAATTCAGTATTTGCCCACTGAATAGTAGGTTTGGAGGAGTATTTAGAACTTTGTAGGGTAGGGACACCTGGGTGGCTCAATCGGTTAAGCGTCCAACTTTGGCTCAGGTCATGATCTCATGGTTTGTGGGTTTGAGCCCCACATTAGTTTATGTGCTGACAGCTTGGAGCCTGGAGCCTGCTTTGGATTCTTTTTTCTTTCTCTGCCCCTTTCCCGTTCGTGCTCTCTCTCTCTCACACACTCTCTCTCTCACTCTCTCTCTCTCTCTCTGTCTGAAAAATAAATATTTTAAAAACTTTTTAGGGGCGCCTGGGTGGCTCAGTCAGTTAAGCATCCGACTTCGGCTCAGGTCATGATCTCACTGCTGGTGAGTTCGAGCCCCGCGTTGGGCTCTGTTCTGACAGCTCAGAGCCTGGAGCCTGCTTCCAATTCTGTGTCTCCCTCTCTCTCCGCCCCTCCCCCACTTGTGCTCTGTCTCTCTCTGTCTCTCAAAAATAAATAAATGTAAAAAAAAAAGGTAAAAAAACTTTTTAGTAAAAAATAATAAAATATTGTAGGGTAATTAGAGATTTGGTGCTAGATGCACTCTCAGTCAGACACCTCAGATCCATACAGCGATTATAGAGTGATTTTCCTTTCTTTGCTTTGAGGCCAGCAGGCCAGGGAGAACACACACAGTAAAGGTCAAAAGTGTGTAAAAGTGCTTAAAATTCGGTCTTCCCGTATGTTGTTATATTTCTAAGTCTTCGAGAGGGACAGGAACAAGATGGCTTTTGAAGGATCTGCTAGTGAACAGATACGCAAATGGTAATTTGGGAAGGGAATAGTCCAGAAGAAACCTCTGAACCTGTCTGCTTTGATCAGATGACACACTTGTGTAAGGAGATGAACGTTGAGGTCTATATTAGTGTCTTGAACTAGTAATAACAGCTTTAGAGTTCAAAGGAGAAGGAGCTAGAGGAAGAGGAAGAGGATGAGGAAGAGGAAGAAAAAAAGGGGAAGAAGAAGAAGGAGAAAAGCACACCCATTAAGGGGACGGCATAGAATATTCCAGGAGATCATGGGTGATCACATGTTTCCTTCTCTTCCTTCAGAGATTGATTTCAGGGGACGGTACTTGTAGTATGAAAACACTGGGGCGGTTTGTAAAGAACAGGAAAGCAGCTATCCAACACGGCAGGTATCGTCAAGTTTTTCTGAACTTATTTTAATCTGGACTTACTGTTGTGTTGGGCTTGAAGATATCTGCCATGGTCTTCATAATTTATCTGGACTTGAAGACTTTGTGTCTTCCACCATAAGTAATACTTAAATCAGTCCTATGCATGGTCTCAGATCCGCCTACGTTCCATTCGGGTCAAATAACCGTCACCTTGGCAATGCCGTGTGTGGGTGGGTGGGTGGTGCTTTAGAAATTATTTTAAAAATCTTTAATAACTGACAACATTGTGACCTTCCTCCTCATATTAGCACACACTCCTCATCCCCCACCGTCCACTGCCATGTATTCAGCCTTCCTCCTAGCTCTTGTCTTTCTTAAGCTCTTGTCTTTATCCCAAGACTGTCCCAACACAGACTTCTTTTTTTTTTTTTTTTTATGTCTTTATTTTATTTTGAGAGACAGAGACAGAGTGAGCAGGGAAGGGGCAGAGAGAAGGAGACACAGAATCCGAAGCAGCTCCAGGCTCCGAGCTGTCAGCACAGAGCCCGACGCGGGGCTCGAACCCACGGACCGTAAGATCATGACCTGAGCCGCAGTCGGACGCTTAACCGACGGAGCCACCCAGGCGCCCCCAGACTTCTTTCTTAAAGCAGCTCAGAGTCGGAAGAGTGGAGGGTGAAGAGACAGTGGCTCTCCAGCCATAGTTATCTGTTTCCCATCTTAATGTCTGCCTCACCTGTTTTCCTGTGAAGGTTTTTCTTTTCCTTCCTACCCCGTTTCCCTCCATTCACGGAACCAAGAGATTGAGTATGTATGTACTTTGTGCTGGGTACTGTGCGAGGCATGGACGTACCACAGTGAGCAAGATGGGGCTTCCCTCTTCTTAAGGGGGGAATTAGACATGAAATAATTAGAGCTGTGGTGAGTGTTAAGAGCAGATTAGGAGGGGCACCTGGGTGGCTCAGTTGGTTAAGCGTCCAACCCTTGATTTGGGCTCAGGTCATGATCTCATGAATTTGTGAGTTTGAGCCCTGCATTGGGTTCCTCGTGCTGGCTGTGTGGAGCCAGCTTGGAATTCTCTCTCTCTCTCTCTCTCTCTCTCTCTCTCTCTGCCTCTCCCCCACTCTTGCTGTCTCTCTAAATAAATAAATAAATAAACTTTAAAAAAAGAACAGATTAGGGAGGTTAAATGGGGGGACTGACATAGCCTGTACGTGGGATAAGGAGTCAGGAAAGTATGACTAAGCAAAGTCAGAGAGGAAATGAAAGGACTCAGGAGTTACCTTCAGAGGACAGGAAGGAGTTGGTCCGAGAGTGGTGGGTTATCATTAAGCTGTTTAACAGAGGTCAGGAAGGAGAACATACAAATCCAAAGGGAAAAGGGCAAAAAATGCTTTGTTTTATGCAGAACATTGGAGTACACATTATATTCGGTTCCAAACCTGGATCTGTAAAGACTGATTTTTTTTGGAAAAATATTTTTATTTTTTATTTTAATTCCAGTACAGTTAAAATACAGTGTTCTATTAGTTTCAGGTGGACAATATATGGGATTCACCAATTCTATACATTACTCAGTGCTCATCATGAGAAGTGTATCCTTTAATAGGATTGATTTTTTTTTAATTTTCAAGTTGTATTTTTATTATTGAGATTGCATTGCTTTTTTAAAGTTTATTTATTTTGAGAGAAAGAGAGTGAGTGAGTGGGGAAGGGACAGAGAGAGAGGGAGAGAGAGAGAATCTCAAGCAGGCTCTGCACTGTCAGCACAGAATTTGATGTGGGGCTTGAACTCATGAACCATGAGATCATGACTTGAGCTGAAATTAAGTCAGACCCTTAACCAATAGAGCCACCCAAGTGCCCCTAGATAACCCCATTACTGACCTTGCATGCAACTAGAAAGGGGTTTGTTTACAATGAACACCAACCTAAAAGTGATTTCCTACATTAATAGGATCAAGGACTGATCATGTTTTACTGATTGTCCAAATACTTCATTTTTTCTCTTTCTCTGGTACCATTACTTTTGGCGGCTATGCTGTTCATCAACTCCACCCCCCCCACCCCACAACTGGATGAAAGGAATCAAAACAAACAATCAAACAAACAAACAACCTGGCAGGCTGCTACTGTGATCATGTAACTAGTTGTAATTGGAGGTGAGAAGTTTGGAGTAGAAATTTGTCAGTTTCGATTAAAATGAGATTGACTTATTTAAACTTTATGCTTTTCCTCCTCTTCATAAATATAATAATAAATTCTCATTAAACATCCACTAAGAGCCAGGAATTCATGAAGCTAATGGGAACATAAAGATTCATAAAGATGATTTGCATTGTCAAGGATCTCCAGTCTAGTTGGCAGAGACGTAGATATACACACACGTGTAGAACAGATGGAGTAAATCTTCTGCGGGGAATAAGGGTAAGGCATTTTGGGGAGAATCCAGAGGAAAGTTCTCCCCAGGTACGAGAACCTAGAAGCACTTCAGAGAGAAGGAGTATTTGAATTGATCTTAAAAGAATGATAGGCTGCTAATATAGCTAAATAGGCTTTTTTAAAGAGCCAAATTATTTTAGTAGTGCTTAATGTTTTATAATGCTTTTAAAGAGAGAGAAAAAAAACATGAATGAAGCAGATCTATTTTCCTTTAATCTAGGCATCCTATTTGGCATGTGTTGAACCAGAAACAACTTAATATTCTGCTCACACTGCTGAATAGTCTGCCTAACATTTCGCAATAGAGGGAATCTTGAAATTTGAAAGTAGGTTGAATTTTTATAAAGCAGACGCATTTCCCATTATCTTACATTTAATTAAAGAGATGCCGTGCTTTCTGATTACCCAGTCACTGGCTGTGGTAGCTAAGCCTGTAACTCTCTTCTCCCGTCCTGAAGCTCCCTTCTCCAGCAGGTAGTTAATCGTTAGTGCACTTAGACTAGCAGTGAGTTACCGGGGGAGACACAATTAAAAACAAAACAAAACAAAACAAAAAACAAAACAAAAGCAGAAACAAGATGCTGTCTGTGAACAGGGAAGGATTCTGGGGCAAATCATCACTCCCTAGTTCATTTGGGAAGAAAGGTCAGATTTCTTATGTTGATTTTTCATAAAACTGGGCAGACTAACAGTTCCCTTGTACAATATGTCAACAACCTAGTATGTTTGAAATTACTCTTTAAAATGAGGTGTAAGACTGCACTACACTTTCTCCCTGCCAATTAATTGACTTGCTAACCTCCTGCCAAGATTTACCCGTTTTAAAAAGGACTACTTAAACATTCATCAAAAAGCATATAGCGAATTGTACTTTGGCAGAAACATGAAAGCTAATATTTGGATCTGAGCACCCACTCACTCAGGGCCTATCACACCGAAGGCGTTGGTTTTCTCTCAGAGGAATGTTGCTTTGGGACAAAGAGCCCTTGGTCTTTGTTCTGTGAAACCCACCACCAGAGAATATGTTTGGTTCCCTCAAGAAGTTCTGTGATACGTTCAGACAATACAGATACTTATCAAGGGGTGCTTTTAGGACTTGCAGAGTGCAAAATCATCCCCTCCGAATTTTGGGGCCCCATGCTATATATAATACTAAATAAATCTCACTTCTGTGGTTGGACGGTGAGAGACTCATCTGCCGTAGACCCACGCCCAAATCAGTGCAGGTTGGGAGTAGTGCGCCCCAGCTTGGGGTGGGCGGGAGAGAGCAGTGGGTGCCGGAAATGGATTGCTGAGTTCTGGTTCCAGATCTACCCAAGTCACTGGTCTGGTCTCTTCCCCTCACTACAGAGGGAAGGTGTTGGTAATGGAAAATCCTAAATACATTCCTTGATTTCCAAAAGAGAACAGTCAGTTTCCCATCATCCTTTTGAGTAAGTCTTTCACAGTTTGAATGCTTGTCCTGAATCCATACCCATGATTGTCACTGGCATAAAAATAAGTGTGGTCACTGAGCACTGTCTCTTCTAGCTCTGTGACACCCGTGTGAATTCCACACTGGTGCTCACATTTACCTGCTTACCAGGTTCTGATGGCGCTCTTCTCCTGTTACAAGTGGGCTGCTAAAATACTCACACCGTCTTCTCTCATCACAAAGGCAATTCATGTGCACATGTGCCCACATTCCATTGAAATCGAATACACTGTCACTAAATTGCACGAAGAACGGCATCTTTGTTGTTTTCATCTTTTTGCCAGTTAGCAAGCGTGGAAAATAAAGGAGATAAATGAAGATACTACATTGAGAAATATGGTTTAGATTTCTCTCTTCTGACGATTCTGTAGAGTAATCCTGGCATGTGCCACCTCCCAGTCCCCACCGCCCATTTCCATTTTAAAGCAATATTTCTTCCAACTACCAACCACAACATATAGCTCTCTATTTATTCTTCTAAGGGAAAATGGGTGAAATTGCCAGATTTCTAGGAGAATTATAGGGTTTTCAAATCCTTGTGGAGAAAATTACTGAGGTTCAGTGTCACTGGAAAAAGCATATTCTTAATTTTCCTATAATTTTTCGTTTAATTGGTACTTTGGTTCCACTTTCAAAGCACTTTTGAAGCCTTTTTCAATTTCGTATCAGAATTACCAAAAAAATGCCATTTAATTCTAGGATTATTTTCTATTTTGATTGACATAAAATATGTCATTCTGAAGGGGAAAATATTAACATATTTTGATAAAGGACTCAGTTATTTTTTTTTTTTTTTGAGAGAGAGTACAAGCAGGGGAGGGGCAGAGAGAGAAGGAAACACAGAATCCGAGGCAGGCTCCAGGCTCTGAGCTGACGCGGGGCTTGAACTCATGGACCGTTAGATCACTGAGCTGAAGTTGGACGCTTAACTGACTGAGCCACCCAGGTGCCCCAGTAAGGGATTGAGTTAAATGGGGGTTTGTAATCCCTTCTCTAGGAATGACATTTAGTGACAGTAGATATTGGGAAATCTCTCAATTTAACCAACATGCTGTCTGAATCTTGGTTGAGATTCCAGGTCACAAGTGCTAATTTTGGCTCGAAGGATAAGCATTGCATTAGTTACTACTTGCTTTTTATTAAGGGAATAAGGAATAGGGATAATGGAATTGTACAGCCAGAGGCCTCTTAACAAACTTCTCCCCTGTGCATAGCGCCTTCTAACTGTATATAGTCCTTGCATACTCCCTCCCCAACCTCTTCCGTGAAAATTGCTCCATTCAAAAATGTGACCTACCCTCATACAAGATAAAATAGTGCTATTTCCAGGTTCATTTAGAGCTCACCTCTGTTTTAGGCTGGTCACAAGAAACACAAAGAGACCATGGTTCGTGGGGACAGTCACAAGAGTGAAAAATATGGCGGTGATGGGGTGAGGGTGTGGGGGTCTGCGGTGGGGAGATAACTTAGTATTTCTCTACCCTTAGCCAGGCTACGGCATTACAAGTTCTCAGGCCTCCTACTCCCTTCTCTCCACATGATTGGGGTCCCATTCCTTTAACAGATGCACTGTGTTTAGGCCGTAAAATTAGATCTGGAGGAACCACCAGGAAAGTCACTTCTCACTATGGAATGGCCACAGTGTTCACTGCCGGTCCAGGTTGGTGCTTGGAGCCCTCAGGGGGCTCAAGGGAGTGTGACCTCACTCCCTTCATTTTTTTTTTTTTTTAATTTCGGTTATCTTACCTGTTGGAAAAAATGTTCCGATTGCATTCAGGATGAAATGATGTCAGAGGTTTCTTTAACTCTAACATTCCTTGAGTGAGCCACCTGTTGGGAAGAGCATGAGTTCCCAAAGCCAGGTTCTGCAGAGCCCTGCCTTCACCGAGTCACTCCACGATTACTGAGAATAAAATACCGAGGTTCACTGATTGTCCAATTCTGGTCAAATTGAATGTATATCCATAAATTCTCACCACATCCCAGCCAAATTGAGAGAGCTGTTAAAATAGTAATGGATTTATTAAATAATTGTCTTTGAAATGTTTTCACTTATTTTTTTAACAGCCATTCTGGAATTTCATCCGTGATCTGTTTCCACACACTTCTCAGTGATCCCTGTGAAATAAATCATACTGAAGGGTATTTTTCCCCCTTATGAGTTATTTGCCTGAAGGAAAAATTCTTAACTCTCCTTTTCTTCTAACTGCACATTAGAATAAAGTGTTCTTTGAAGAGTCTTAATGAAAAGAGCAAACAGGGGAATAGCTTTCAGTCTGATTCTTTCTCCTAGATCTGGGCTCTGAGAAAGAAGTCTCTGACTGCCCGAGGAATGTCAGGGGACTCCCACTGTGTAAAAGTCTATGCCCTTCTGCCCCTTAGACAGTTGGTCTGTTGACTATTTATAGAGAGCAGCCTTTGTGAAGGAAAAATATTAAAAAATGGAGAAAACTCCATTTTCTAGGAGTTATTTTAGTCACACTAAATATATAAGAGAGAGAAGCTGGCATTTTTGTGTAAGATGCCTTATTTTGCCCAACTCAAGGGAGCGAGGCGGTAAGAATTATGTTGAGAGATTGGTAAAGTTCCCTGTGGTTACTATCAAGAGATCAGACTCCTATTAACTTTTGCAAAGTGTGAACAGGGAAGAACACGTGAAATATAAACATCAAATAAAGTATTTCTCTTTCTCTCATTCCCCTTTCTCTAGAGATGTCCTTAGACCATGCGAGGCATTAACCGCTCTCGGAAGCCAGTCACACCCTGAGACTTCCCTTTCACGGTTGTTTTCAGTTCTTCCTTTTGGAGCACTTGAGGCAGATGATGTGGCAGAATCTCTCCAGCTTGCTGTTTCATGGCACTGAGGATCCCACGTAAAGACCCTTTGCTCCTCTGTATACAGCTGTCCCCCAGCACCTCCTTAATTAGAACCTCTTAGAGAGTGACATGGGGTGTCTCCATCCTTATCTCCATTCAAGAACGTGGGTAATAATCCCAAACATAATAATGTAAGACCTTGAGTTTAATTAGAGCAGATGCTCAGTGCAGCAACATTTCTTTTTTTTTTTTAATTAATTTATTTTTTTAAATTTATATCCCGGTTAGTTAGCCTATAGTGCAATGATGGTTTCAGGAGTAGAATCCAGTGATTTCTCCCTTACATGTAACACCCAGAGCTCATCCCAACAAGTGTCTTCCTTAACGCCCCTCGCCTGTTTAGTCCATCCCCCCACCACAACCCCTCCAGCAACCCTCAGTTTGTTTTCTGAATTTAAGAGTCTCTTATGTTTTGTCCCCCTCCCTGTTTTTGTATTATTTTTGCTTCCCTTCCCTTATGTTCATCTGTTTTGTATCTTGAATTCCGTATATGAGTGGAGTCATATGATACTTGTCTTTCTCTGACTGACTTACTTCGCTTAGCATAATACACTCTAGTTCTATCCACTTGGTAGCAAATGGCAAGATTTCATTCTTTTTGATTATTACTCCATTGTATACATACACCACATCTTCTTTATCCATTCATCTGTTGATGGACATTTGGGCTCTTTCCATACTTTGGCTATTGATGACAGCGCTGCTATAAACATTGGGGTGCATGTGGCCCCTTCGAAACAGCACACCTGTATCCTTTGGGTAAATACCTAGTAGTGCAATTGCTGGGTCATAGGGTAGTTCTATTTTTAATCTTTTCAGGAACCTCCATACTGTTTTCCAGAGTGGCTGCACCAGTTTGCATTCCCATCAGCAATGCAAAAAGGTGCCTCTTTCTCACATCCTCACCAACATCTTCTGTTGCCTGAGTTTTAGCCATTTTGACTGGTGTGAGCAAAATGTTTAATACAGCACAAATGACTCAGAAATACATATGTTAAGCCATAAAACAACTGGAATCTCATAAATATTGAGGTAATAGTTGTGATCCACATATTATCAAAGTAGTTCTAACAGCACACATTTCTGTGAATTGATTTTATGCAAATAACTAGAAACTTTGAAGTCAGGGGAAAACCTGAGGTGAATGATGCTTATTTTCAGGTTGGTCTAATATTATTGGGTAATTTGGGGGAATTATGAATGCTTTTTCTAAGACTTGTTGAAAGAAAATGCAACTATTGCTTTCTATTAAAAATCTTGGAAATAAAGTTTACAAAGTAGTACCCAAATCAGACAAAAGTAAATGGTTACAAAGGTGCTAACATTGTGTTAAATAACTTTTACTTTGTCTATATCAAGAGGATTTGTCTGTTTTTCTTCTAATAACCTCGTTGTTGAAATTTAGATTTCCAGGGGTGCCTGGGTGGTTCAGTCGGTTGAGCATCTGACTTCAACTC
Source organism: Cryptoprocta ferox (assembly GCA_028646485.1). Taxonomy (NCBI): domain Eukaryota; kingdom Metazoa; phylum Chordata; class Mammalia; order Carnivora; family Eupleridae; genus Cryptoprocta; species Cryptoprocta ferox. The sequence goes on from CM053571.1 coordinate 130,358,159, forward strand.
AGGTCATGATCTCACAGCTCGTGGGTCAGAGCCTCGCATCGGACTCTCTGCTGTCGATGCAGAGCCCACTTCGGATCCTCTGTCTCCCTCTCTCTGCCCTTGTGCGTGCGCTCTCTCTCTCTCTCAAAAATAAATAAAACATTAAAACAAAGAAATTTAGATTTCCATTAAAAAAAAAAGGTCTTGGATAGCAGAGGCCATCTGGCCTAGACTTGGAATAGACAGAATAAACCCACTGCTCCCGGTTGAAGCAGCGGCCTAACATTTCATAATGCTTTAGGTAAAGAGCAGCTTTGCGGAGTGAGTTTATACTAGTCTTAGTTTACAGAATAGGTTAAGACTAGATTCGAGGTCTTGAAGCCTTAACTCCCCAGTGAAAATGAATAGTGCACCTGTGAAATCCTCATTTGGAGGATTTAGAATGAAAATATACAGTATGTTTAGGAGTTTGTCATAATAATTATGACTGATTTCTTTTTTTACTGATTATTTTTTAATGTTTATTTATTTTTGAGACAGAGAGAGACAGAGCATGAGTTGGGGAGGGGCAGAGAGAGAGGGAGACACAGCACAAAGCCCGACGCGGGGCTCAAACTCACAAACTGTGAGATCGTGACCTGAGCCGAAGTCAGGTACTTAGCCGACTGAGCCACCCAGGCGCCCCCAATTATGACTGATTTCTAATAAAACATCACAATTTAGAGGACCACGTAAGTATCCAGCAGAAGCCAGTGATCAGTAGTTGTCAAATTTGTAAATCTGAAATAAAATTAAAAAGATGAACCAACTATCTCTAAGTATACTTTGCTTTTTGCCTCCAAGTACTATTTTACATATTGGTGACATTTTTGCTATAATTTGAGAACAGTGGATTCTTGTGATTTGCAGCAGTTATGTTATCATGTGATTTGCCGTACTTGTGTTCTATAAATTGCTGTAAGCATTGAATTAGTGAATACTGAATTTATTACAGAACACTGGATTTCCTAGAGGGAAATACAAGGTTAAGTTCCCAAGAGCCTCTGGTCACAACATTTTATCAACCAGTCAACACAAAGCCTTGTTTCCTATGTATTTCTGTTTGAAAACACCTTATGTAATATGTATTGGTGATTCATTAACGTTGAACCTGTGGCCAACAGTGCTGTAAATCGTGCCTGAATGAAGCTTATCTGAGACAACTATCTTGTCCATATACAGATCACTGCCTTCTTGCACTTTGGAACTTGGACAGAACTTCTTCAGCACAATTGGGAGCCATTTTAAATAGTGAAATCACAAAAAAATGGGAGGGCAGAAAAATGTGGGGAATGTGGCACTTAACAGTGTGCAGAGCGAATTTTTTTTATTGTAGGAGAGCTAAAACAAGGTGTTAGAGTGTGGTCTTGTTGGACATCAGCTGGGAGTGCATTCATTCTGCGCATGCCAGCAAATGGTGGCAGAAGGGCTGAGAGTATCGACATGGGGGGTATAAATAAATTTCAGCAATTGGATGAGTTTGCAAATATGGAACCTGTGAGTAATGAGGACTAATTGTATAATAATATAGTCATGTCTAGTATCTTTCCCATTAAGCCTTTGCTTATGATGCAGGTAAAAGATGAACACATTTTGAATATCTTAAAATTTTATCTGTCAATTATACTTCACTAAAAAATTGTTTTTGGCCAGAAAATAAAATATGGGGTGAGATTGATGCTATTGGCTTTGTTGACTTTTAGCATCAGTGTAATTTGGTTCTTGATAGAATTTTCCGAAGTAGAGCATGTTTGCAGTTATGATGTGACAGGGGCAGCCTGTAGCAGGAGTCCAGCTCATCACTTCTGCCTTCTTTGCTTCTTTTATATTCTTTTCGAACCTGTTCTTGCAGATTCAGCCCTCCGGTGAACTTGGCAGTGTTGCCATGAATTTTACAGGGGAGGCAAATGCTGTTCCAGTCCCCACCATTTCTCTTTTGACCCAGGCCTGCTCCAGTGTGGAAGAGAAGTTGAATCCGATTCATAAATTCAACAACTTGAGTGCTTGCTGTTGATTTTGCTCTTCTTTAGTGAAACTGATTGAATTGGGCTGCAAGGTCATTGGAATCAGTGCTGTTTCACTTCATATCATTTTACATGTTATTCTAATAATAGTACAAAGGGAGTTGGATGCTATTTGCTGATCATCCATCTTACTGATGTCATTGAACAGATCGCAGAAACACAAAGGAAATTATATGGCATTTCAGCTTTGATCTCCTTTGAAGAAGGAAGGTCATTTCAGGAATGCTAAAGACAAAACGACTTCAAATCCCACCTAGTTCCGCTTGGCTTGAGAACGTTTCTTACCGTTTTCAAAATAACTACTAAATCCTATGGAAATCTGGGTTTGAATTTTTCAAAAACTTTTCGGCCAATATTCAAATGTTATGTCCGCTTACAGTCCCATCCCTAGTTTTATAGATTGGAAATCTTTGTTTTCTTCAAACCAAGTCTTTAACCTGATCAAAAGGGGATGACTTTTCAAATACAAGCTGTGTCCACTCTTCACCTGGATTGGTTAGTTCCAGGGAATGGCCTCTGGATTGCTGAATTCATTTATTTGCTGATGTTTAAGTCAGCTCTACGCCCAACGTGGGGCTTGAACTTATGACCCCGAGATCAAGAGTCGCATGCTCTACCGACTGTGCCAGCCAGGTGCCCCTGAATTTATTTCTGATAATTCATATATTTCTGGGGTGGACCTGGAGCTGCTCCCATATGCAACAGAACTGCCAGTCTGTGGGGATCTCCCTTCTAGAGGGAACCCTCGTAAGCAGTGGGGGAGTTGCTGCCCTGGGTGGTCTTTGGAAAGGAAGACGGAAACCTGCCTGCTATCTAGATTTCTCCCATGTCATCTCTCTAACTCACCCTCACCTGAATAGACAGGTGTCAGAGGGCAGCAGAGACACTGCCAGCTACCAGCCAGGCCTGGGGTTCATTGTCCCCTGTAATAAAGCAGTGTGCATTGGCTTTGCTTCGTGGAGCTTTTGGATGACAACTGTATGGTTTCTGCCTCTTGTCCTGCTGATGCATGGTCTCGGCAGTCAAGGAAGCTGTCATGGGTGAGATGCTTTAAAGCGTGGTGACACCTCTTAGGCTGTGTGCGAAAATAGCCAGGATGAGCAAGGCCCCAGTGAGCCACTTTGGAGACGGCTAGAGGCACCATGGAGAAGCGAGAGGGTCCAAGCCACAGTGGGGGTGCAAAGGGTCAACCTAACCAGCAGCTTCTGGAAAGTCTTCATTAGTGAAAAGACTGTCAGAAAGAAGATGGATTAGAGTGACTCCGTGAGGCCCAAAGCATAGAACTGTGGTCATCGTGCACGGACTTCAGGGAGAGACTGTTTGCAGCGAGATAAGCAGGCATTTTTGAAACTACACAGACCTGGTTTTCAAGTCACTTAGGAGCTGTGTGACTTAGAGAAGACTGTTTTAATTCTACTGACCTTCGTCTGTAAAATGTTCACAAAAATACAGAGCTTGCAGAGTTGTGTGAATAAGAGATAATCTGTTCAAAGCATCTGGCAGGTTGCTGCCATGCAGTGAGCGTGAGCATTAGGTAAGTGGCGGCCGCCTTCTTTTGAGTCTCATTCATCCATTCAGTGAAGGTTTGGCTGCTGGCTCTCGTCTGGGTGTTATGTAGGCACTAGGGAGACAAAAGGAATAAAAGAAACAGGGTAACCTGGTGCTTACAGTCTAGTGGGACAGCAAACAAACAGGTAGTTAAAATAGACTGTGAGAAGTTCTGTGACAGAAGAAGTTGGCAACATGGGGGGACATAGATGGGGCTTCTAAAGCTGTACTTGCAGGGTAGGAGACTTTTCCCTGAAAGAGAAACCTCTCCACTGAGCTGTGAAAGATGAGGTAGCCAAGCAAGGAGAGAGAGGGCTGTCTCTAGAAGGGACAGAGGCACTTATGCAAAGGCCTGGAGGGAAAAGAGCATGGGTCTTCAGTGGAGCTGAACAAGGTTCAAGGCACTGAGCACAGGTGTAACAGAATGTGATGGGTATCAGGGCCCAGTTGGAAATGGGTAGAGGGAGGATGTGTAGAACCACGAGGCCATGTCAAAGAGTCTAGACTTTATGTTGAGGGTGGTAGCAAGCCATTGGAAGGTTTTAGGCATGGATTTGGTTTTACAAAGTCCAATGGCTACAAGGTGGAGGTCACATGGACTCCAGGGTCAGGAGGTAGTTGTCAGCAGGCTGGGACAGTTGGAAGCAGGCTGTTGCAGTATCCCTGCCAGACAAAGGAGAGCCTGATCCAGGGTAGATGCAGTGGCAAGGAGGTTGGAGAGAAGGGGGCAGATTCAAGGTTCATTAAGAAACTGAAATCAACAGGATTTGGGGGATGGAAGTGAGATATGAAGGAAAAAGAGGAGACAGGCGACTTCCAAGTTTCTAGCATAGACATCAGGGTGGATGATGGTGTCTTTCAAAGGTCATGGAGCTGCTTGAGAGGTCGAAGTAGATAAGGAATTTGGTTTTGGCTACTGTGTTTGGGATTGCATAGGACATTGGAGAGAAAATATCCATTAGGCAGGTGCAGCATAAGGGAAAGCCCAGGGGAGAGATGTAAGCCAGAGGGGTTGATTTGAGAGTCACCTGCATACAGATCATCCAAAGGCCAGGGAGCAGATGGATGACCAAGGGGAGTGGGCAGAGATGTGGTCATAGGACAGACCTTGTACGCAGTGAGGCACCACGAGAAAAGTTGAATACTTTCTCAGAAGACCTCTTTGCCTTCTACCAGTTTTGCTTAGTTGTATTGATCAACTACAGGTTAGGGAATTTTCTACATTTTTTGTTGGCTGGTTAAAACCCTCAAACTATACTTTAATAAAGCAAATTTTGATGAGTTTAGAAAAATGGCAAGGTGAACTTTATGGAGACAAAATATTCTAAGAAAGTAAGACATTTTTGAGGGAAATTATTTACATATGTCAAGGCCCACCAATAGCAAAATCTGATGTCTAAGTGCTGAAGAGCGCTGTGATCAAACATTGTTCTTTAGAGGATTACAGAATTTATCTCTCAGGGTGTATGATTTGAGCTCTCCTGGTCATGCCTCACTTGCATCTCTTACTTTGCAAATAAAATAGAACCAAGAAGGTTTTAGTCTGTAGGTAAATACAGTTGTTTTTAATTGTGTAAGTGTTCTCTTCAATAACATGGAGGACGTTTTAATTTAAACCCCTGGAGCTCTCTGGGTTTGCAGAAAGGGTATAGGAATCAAAATTAATGTTTGGGATGCTTGGCATTTATGTTCACCTCTCAGCTTTGCAAAGATTTCCTGTATGATTAGCAACGAGGATAAGTTCTCTGTGTGCATAAGAAGAGAGACTTGTTAGCATTCACTGGCGTTCAGTTTAACATTTTTTTTAAAAGGCTGTGCTTCAGTCCCTGGGTCAGGAAAGGCCATACAAAACCATCCAAAATGCACATTGGGAAAACTGTGTTCTGTCTTTGAAAAACTGACTCTTACCTTATTATCTCCAAATTGCATTTCTATTTGAGATGCTTTATTTAAAGTAGTTTCTGCAGAGGAAATTGGCATAGTTAATGATCCTAGATCTTTACAGACAGTCAAGAATATAAAATGAATGCTGCGTCCAACACACACTTTAATTTCTTAGCAAGGTAACTCAGACTAGAAGGCCCTAAGACCAAATCCCCTATTGTGCCTCAGTGTACAAGTTAATGGCACTATAACATGAAGAGATTTCACATCTTCTCGTTCACGGTGAATGTGTTGGTTGTATGATGAGTGATTAATTGACAGGTTGGAGATGAGGTGGTGCCACGTCCCTTGTTTATGACTGAGGCTCTGGCGACGAAGAGGGCCACACACACTCTTTCTAGAGCCTTAGGACGCTTCCTGACCTTCTCTAGGAGATCTGTGCTTGTACTTCATAGAGGGGAGCAATTCTCCAGTTTCTTCTGTTGGGACAGAATACAATACTGAAATGCTGTGGGCTTTCCTGAAAGCCCTCAGTCATCTTGCCAGCATCTGCCTGTCCTGTGGATGGGGGGGTGGGGGCGTCTGTTTGACCCTCCCCCACTCTGGAGCTGAGTGTGTATCCTTTCTATTCTGATACATCCTGCCTCACATAATATGCCTTTCAGAGGGACTTGTACTAAATCCCCAGATTCCGTTTTGTTAGGGTGGACATAACTAGGTTTTGTGGAAGGGCATCAATACTGATTTTTAACATTTTTCTCTATTGCAGTTAAAACATTTGACAAATATGAAAAAGATACCCTCGTAGCCCCGTCCCCAAGAAATAATCTGAGTTAACATTTTTGTGTGTGATTTTCAGTATTTTATCTAGGCACGGATATTTTTAGACAAAAATGGGATCTTTTGGTACACTCTAACCTTTTAAATTTGTCAACATTTCATAAGCACATTCTCAAGTCATCAAAATAAGGGATGTAAATTTTTAACTTCATTCATATCCTCTTAAAACTGAAAATTCATTGCATTTTAGCTCTGATCCCTTTTTGATGCTTAGCACACTCCAACTTTAATGACTGTCTTCAAGTAATAAATGTACAATTACCTTGTCATAACACCTTTAGGAATAATTATAATTCTTCTGCCTTACATATACCAGAGATGCTAAGTTAACTACGTGATGGACAATTAGAGTCCATTGGTTGTTTCATTCAGTTGTAGAAAATTCCAGCTGGCTATGTGTCATAACTGTCACCATCTCCATCAGAAAGCATTAGTCACACAATTAACAAAGTATTCCATGATCAGTAGGAAAACTACATTGCAGAATCTCTACCTTCAAGGATTTACCCCTGTAGGCAAATGAGCTCTTGGTTTTATGGCTTTGATCTAATAGGAGCCAGTGTTACACCTGGCTCCAACACACATAGGTGGTCACTGGCTAATGTAAATCACGAATGCTAGTTCAGCCTATGACATACGTTCTAGAAAATCAGGATTGAACCAAAGCACCATGATTTTTGGGTCCACTAACTCCCAACAGCCAGATCTTCCTTGTAAAATGAATTGGGAGTTACCAGCAGTATGCTTTACAACGTCATACTAGATAAATATTCCCCTTCAGCAAGTGGCCACCAACCTCTCTGATTTTAAATTAAAAAAGAGGTGGGAGATTGCTGACTGCGAAGACACCAGTAATGAAGAATGGAGGGAGCTGAATCTGCTGAGGGTAGGCTCAAATTAATGGTTATGATTGGGGAAAAGACGAGGTAGGAATTAGGGACTTGGAGTTTTCTCCTTTTGGTCCCTTATATCTGTGTTTTGTATACGAATCAAAAAAATTTTTGCTCTGTCCATTATGTAATTTGCTGGAGGCAAGAGCAGAGTAGCATCCTTGATTCCAAAGTCCTTTGGCATTGGGGGTGTCTTACTCAGTCATAATTGCCTTTAACACATCACTCTACAATCTATAAACTACTCAAGTGGAGGTATTACCATTCAACAGGGAGATATTGCTGGTTCATGAGTATGTGGAAAATTTATCTAGAAAATTAAGTGTCTGTGAAAAATAATGAAGGGGTTTTGCAAAAGAGCATATGAGAAAGATATTCAAAACCAAAGGCTTATGAATTCTGCATATTAAATATAGTTATTAAAATATTTATTTTATTACAATTAAACAAAGTAATTAGAGCATATCATTAAGATTCTGAAATTTATGTGAAAACTTATAAAACTAAAATGTAATAAGTCTAAAGTAGAAAAAAAAGTCACCAATTAACTCCAGTTCAAACCTTTTGCTTCTTTGTGCAGTGCCAGAGGGGAAGAGTTATGTGCGACACATGTTGTTTTGGTAAAAAAGGGATAATAATATTGCTAGTGGACAGAAATAATAGTGGTATCGAGTGGGCTCAAGTTCATCTGGTGATTGCAGCTCTGATGTTCTAAGGAAAGTCTCTGTCATTGGGTCTCCAGGTTTAATGTTTGACTTTTCATTTTTTTCTTTTTTAAATTTGTATTATTATTTTTCGTTTTAAAGTTTATTTTGAGAGAGAGAGAGAGAGAGAGCACGCGAGCATGCATGAGCAGGGGGAGGGGGCAGAGAGAGAGAGGGAAGAGAATCGCAAGCAGGCTTTGCTCTGTCAGCGCAGAGTGTAGAGCCCGGTGTAACGCTCCTTCTCACCTACTGCGATACGATGATCTGAGCTGAAACCAAGAGTCCAGTGCTTAGCCGACTGGGCCGCTTAGCTCCCCTTTTTATTTTTTATTTTATTGGGGGTGGGGGATGGGAGAAGGACAAAGGCAGGGAGAGAGAGAATCTTAAGCAGGCTCCATGCTGAGCATGGAGCCCAACGCAGGGTTTGATACCCCGACCCTGGGATCAGGACCCGAGCTGAAATCAAGAGCGGGTGGCTCCACCGACTGAGCCTCCCAGGCGCCCCTGACGTTTGACTTTTTAAAATCTAATTTGATGATTCATGGCATGCAAGGCTCAGTGAAGAGTTCTTTTGTTGAAGAAATGACTCCCTAAAATAAAATGAACACTTGGACCCTTATCATTTTTCTTGCAGTGGAGAGCTTGGGCTCCTGAGGATGGGTTTAAAGAGGTGGCTGTGGTTCCTGTGTGCTCAGGTTATCGCTGGTGCTTCTCTAGAAGGGAGCGTTGAAGTCTTTTTTTTTTTTTTTTAACTCATTCGATTACTTGCTTATCACAAAGAATATTAAAGGCTATGGACCAACAGCCAGATGAAGAGGTGCCTGGGACAAGACCCGGAACAGAGAAGCTCTGGGGCCCTGCGTGGGGCATGGGGAGGAGTTCTGAACCCCTTTTGGGTTTTTGTGGTGTGATTGTCGTAGGGAAGCTTCATTAAATAGGCTCAGTCGATTCAGTCATTCGCTGCTAGTGACAGACTCGGAAAGGTAAAGTCTTTTAGTGGAACCGTATGAAGCAGACATTTACACATGTCAAACAAGCAAATGTCTGCGGTTTCGTGGGGTTCATGCCAATGAATTCTAGACAGGACTAAGACCATGACTTGCCTGAGTTGGCAGGAAATGAGGTTCCATGTTTCAAGGACACAGTTTCTGGAACAATCAGGGATGCCAGGGTGGACTTCGGTTGATTATGATGCGTCAGTGTAGGTTCATCATTGTAACAAATGTACCTCTCTGGCGGGGCGCTATCAAGTGACAGGGTGCTATGGAGTAAAATGAAAGGTGCTCAACTTTGCCACTGAAGTTGAAATTTGCCTGCATTCTGGGTTGAAAATGACCTTCGGGACGCCTGGGTGGCTCAGTTGGTTAAGCGTCTGGCTTCAGCCTAGGTCATGATCTTGCCGTTACGAGTTTGAGCCCCCCCATCAGGCTCTATGCTGACAACTCAGAGCCTGGAGCCTGTTTTGGATTCTGTCTCCCTCTCTCTCTGCCCCTTCCCCACTCATGCTGTCTCTCTCTCAAAAATAAGTCAACATTAAAGAAATTTAAAAAAAAGAAAAGAAAATGACCTTCCCCTCACACACAAACTATTTCAATAGAAGAATAAATCTAATTATGATCGTTCAATTTAAGATGTATATTTTTCTATTTAGGAAAACAAAGTTATCAAGGATTTGAGAGAAATTTGTGTATATATTCAAAAAGTGTCATCTCAACACGTGTGAGGAGCAATATTCCTTAGATTGGTGCGTTGATAGCTTATTTCAAATCAACATTTTTTAATTATTCCAACTAGACTGCCGATACGTTTGCCGATATGTTTGGTAGAACATAATGTAATTTTCAAACCTTGATTTCTATATTTTTAAAAAACTTTTTACTTTAGAATAATTTTAGATTTACAGGAAAAAATTACCAAGTACTATCATTCCCATAACCCCCCCCCAGTTTTTCTTATTAGTAACATCTCACATTGTGCATTTGTCACAATGAATGAACCAGTGTTGATGTAGTATTATTTTATTATTGTCTACAGTCTACAATTTATCCGACTTTCCATAGTTTTTACCTAATACCCTATTTGTGTCCCAGGATCCCGCAGTACATTTAGTTGTCATGTCTCCTTAGGCTGCTCCTCACACTTTCCTTGTCCTTTTTTTTTTTTTTTTTTTTTTTAATATTTATCTCTGAGAGAGACAGAGCACAAGCAGAGGAGGGGCAGAGAGAGAGAGAGGGAGACACAGAATCCGAAACAGGCTCCAGGCTCTGAGCTGTCAGCACAGAGCCCGACGAAGGGCTTGAATCCATGAACCGTGAGATCATGACCTGAGCCGAAGTTGGATGCTTAACCAACTGAGCCACCCGGGTGCCCCAGACTTGCCTTGTTCTTAGTGACTTTGGGGACTTGGAGGAGTACTGGTCAGGTATTCTGCATACTCTCCCTCAAATGAGACTTGTTTGATGTATTTTTAAAATTTGTATTTTTATGAAGGCAATTTTTAGAGCAGTTTTAGGTTCATAACAAAATCAAGGAAACGTATGGAGATTTCCCTCCTCCCCCTTGCCCCCATACGTACACAGCCTCCCCCACCATCAACATCCCCCACCAGAGTGCTACATTTGTTACAACTGACCAACCTGTAGTGACACATCATTCTCCCAGAGCCCCCAGTTTACATTATGGTTTACTTCCGGTGTTGTACATTGTATGGATTTGGACCAACGTATAACGCCATGTGTTCACCATCACAGTATCATATAGGGTCTGTTCCCTGCTCTAGAAATCCTCCGTGCTCCCCTAATCGTTGTTCTCCTTACTCCCAACCCCTGAGAACCATTGATGTTGCTGGATCCACAGTGTGTGTGTATGTAGCCTTTGCAGATTGGCTTCTTTTACTTCGTAATATGCATTTAAGTTTCCTTCGTGTCTTCTCATAGCTTTATAGCTGAATGTTTTTGGTGCTGAATAATATTCCATTATCTCGATGTCCCGTAGCTCATTAATTCGTTCACCCACTGAAGGACATCGTAGTTGCTTCCGAGTTTCGGCTTCTACAAATGCCCATAAGCAGGTTTTTGTGTGGACATAAGTGTTCAGCTCCTTTGGGTAAATATGAAGGAGCACACTTGATATAGTATATTCTAAGATCATTTTGTAAGAAACCACCCACTGCTTTCCAAAGTGGCTGTACCATTTTGCTTCTTCGCCAACAACGAATGAGAGTTCCTCTTGCTCACCAGCATTTGCTGTAGTCAGTGTTCCAGATTTCTGCCATTCTAATCGGGTGTAGTGGTATCCTGTTGTCGTTTCAAATTGTGTTCCCCCGATGACACATGATGTGGAACGTCCTCTCATATGCTTATTTGCCATCTGTGTCTCTTCTTTGGTGAGGTGTCTGTTTAGGTCTTTGGCCCATTTTTTATTGGAATGTCTGTTTCATTATTGTTGAGTTTTAGAATATCTTTGTATATTTTGGATAACAAGTACTTCATCAGATGCGCCTTTTGCAAATATTTTCTTCCGGTCTGTGGCTTGGGTTCTCATTCTCTTGACATTGTTTTTCACAGAGCACAAGTTTTTAATTATAATGAAGTCCAGCGTATCAGTTATTTCTTTCATATATCATGCCTTTGGTGTTATATCTGAAACATTATCACCATGCCCAAGGTCATCTAGTTTATCCACATAAATGATTTGGACTTCTTCTGCATGAGAGATTTGTCTCTTTTTCTGCATTTATTTATTTAATCAATTATTTATATCTATATAGACTCATGGATATTTATTTGTACTCTGGGTTTTACTTTATACATTAATATTACTTTATTGTGTTGCTGAAATCATTCCAACTTTGGCCATTGGGAGTGCTTTCGGTTGGTCCCTGTGTTCCTTTGATAGACTCTCATCTGTGTGAGAGTCTTCACTTCTTTCCTTTATGGCACTAAAAGATACTCCAGATTCTTCTTATAGGTTTCCTGCCGCAGTCCTAGAACCAGCCATCTCTCTAAGGAATCCTGGTCCCTTTTATTGGAAAATAGTATTAGAAACCAAGATTTACTTTTTTGCTCCTGGGATGTTGCTTCTTTTAGGGCCTCTTCATGATAGCAAGGAAATATATGTGTGGAAATTAAGCCATGTATATACACATATCCATGGCATTTCCACATGTAACCACCTATATGGTTAGGAGTAAATATGAGTTCACACTGATGTTCCCAAGTGTAATGCATTACCACATGGATTATTCTTCCCCTTGCTCATCTGTAACCGCTTACTCCCAGCAGTGAGAAACCTTGCTCCCACCATCTGTCATTCATTTCCTTGATCATTCAGTTCTGACACTGGTGGTGTCAGAATGTTAGCCAGTGCCCTAGGGAAATGGATTTATCAACTAGAGTACAGTGCTTATGTACAGTTTCTTTTGTCTTTAGTCTTACGGATTTCACTCCTTCCCAAAGTTAATTAGTCCAGCACCTCCCTCACCCCTCACACACACCCTCACGGAGATTGTTTCATACACATATGTGTAATGCAGTTAGATTGTTTTGTCACAATCTGTATTTCATCCTGTGGTCTCCCAAACTCCGAAATGACACGTTAAATTTATATACATTAAAGTTTGCCCTTTGTGCCTTAAAGTTTTGTGGGTTTTGACAAATGTGTAGGATAACATACCTACCATTATAGTATCTCACAGAATAATTTTATCATCCTAAAAAACAAATCTGCTGTGCTTTACCCGTTCATCTCTCCTCCCTCCCTGCCAAACTCCCAGCCACCACTGATCTTTTTCTTTAGGGTTTTGCTTTTTCTAAAATGTCATATAATTGGAACCATACCCTGTGTAGCCTTTTCACATTGGCTTCTTTCACTTGCCAATATGCATTTGAGATTCATCCATGTCCTTTTGTTGCTTTGATAGCTTTTTACTGGTGAATAATAGTTGGCTGTTGAGTGTCCCACAATATCATTGACATATTGAAGGACAACCTTGCTGCTTCCAGTTTTGGAGATTATGAGTAAAGCTATTATCAACATTAGTGTGGAGTTTGTAAGTTGCCAGATCCGTTGTATAAATACCTGGGATCAAGATTGCTGGATTGTACGGTAAGACGATGTTTAGTTTCATAAAAAACTGACAAACTCCCTTCCAACAGGTATTGTCGGATTTCTGTATGTTACTCATTCTGGCCAGAGTGTGGTGGGAGCTCCTTGTTTAATCTGCAGTTCCCTAAACACAAATGATGCAGAGTGTGCGTCTCAATATACTCTTCCCGCATTCGGGTCCTGTTCTTCGGTGAGGTGTCCGTGTAGTTCTTTTCCCCCATTTTAATGTTTTTCTTTAATGTTGACTTCAAGAATTCTCTGGGATTTCACTTATCTTTTAGAACCAAATACATATTTTAAGAGACCTTAAGTGCTATCATCAACTTCTTAATTTTACAGGATTTTTTTTTTTTTTACCAATTTAGAATGAGGTTTACCCATTTTCCGTTAATGCAAGTTAGAAGATTGGTTCATTCAGTCTCAACGACTATATACGTTTGTACACATCAAATGGGCCAGACCCTACTTGTAGAGGTTTACAATTCAGGAAGGAAGATTCAGTGGGAGGTATTATTATAGATTTAATTTGATGGGCAATGAGGCAGAAAGTTTCAAGGACATTCCCACTTAATGTCTTCTTTACCCGTTGCTGATTCCGGCTTTAGAGACTTCAGAAGTCTTCCTGAGACATTTTTGCATTCTCTGAGTGAATGTTAAAAATCTTAATTTGGGGTAATTTTGTATGACTCCAGACTCTGAGCACTAAGATTCTGTTATGTAGTTTCTCACCAAATCATTCTTTTCCTTCCAGCAAGGGAAGCATTGATGAATAAAAGCTACTCACATTTTTTTGATTTTTCTACCTAGCACCAATTGAAAGAGCTACCTGGTCAGCCTAGTTATTTCATTTTAAGCCAAAAATAGGGGATTATAGCTGTTTTTGATTCAACAAAATAATGCAGGGGAGCCTGGGTGACTCAGTCGGCTGAGCGCCCCCGACTCTTGATTTCAGCTCAGGTCATGGTCCCAGGGTCCTGGGATCCAGCCTGCTTAAGATTCTCTCTCCCTCTGCCCCCCTTCCCCGCTCAAGCGCGCTCTAAAAAGGCAAAGTTCCCCAGTCCGTGTTTATGTGTTTAAAAGCATCTGTACTTTACCTCTCAGAAGTTTTTCTCACTCGGTTTCCGTTTGGATGCTTAGGTCACTAACATCTTTTGTGAGACAAAAACGACCACGTTCATACTTAAGAAGACTTAGGCCGACAAATCAAGGTTTTAATTACAGGAAATAATCACAAACTACTGCAGATGCAATTAAAGGCATTTTTCTTTGGGGGAAGCTTGTTTGTCTTCTATGTTTTCCTCCAAGCTCATAAAAAATACTATAGTCTTTCATGCTTATAGCCTGAACTCGGTAACTTCCTGCTGTGAATATGGAAATGGATTTTGTTGAAATCAAAGAAATTAGTTAATGGGATTTTTTAGCCTGTTGGTAGAAGTGGCTTAACGTTTCTCAAGAAAATATTTGATTTGTTCATGATTTAACTGAATAAGACATCTGACCTCTCATATCTATTATCTCACATCTCTCTTTCTGTGACCAGTGAATTGCTTTAAATTACACAAGTTGCCGATTGATGAAATAAAACCATAACTCGATTCTCCAAACTGTTGAAACTGTTTAGCATTCAAATATATATAACTGTGTAGCATTCAAATATATATCTCACTTCGTAATGTGAGAGGTTGTTTTGTTTTTCCTTTTGTGTGTATGTGTGTGTGTGTGGTTTTTTGGTTTTTTCTTTTTGCTTTTCTTTTTAAATGTTCACTCTGGCCTTTGGTAGCCACCTGAGAAATATTGGGTTTGGAGGGGCGTTTTAGGTCAATCCTAAACACCTGCCGAAGGAGTTGGTGGAATATAATCCTGCCAGTTGAGATTTAGCCAGCCTTTGACATTAATTCTCATCTGGAAAGTACTACAGGAGTTTTATTTTTATTTATTTATTTATTTATTTTATTTAATGTTTATTTTTGAGAGAGACAGAGCATGAGCGGGGACAGAGAGAGAGAGGGAGACACAGGCTCTGAGCTGTCAGCACAGAGCCCGATGCGTGGCTCGAACTCACAAACCATGAGATCATGACCTGAGCTGAAGTTGGATGTTTAACCTACTGAGCCACCCAGGCGCTCCGCTACAGGAGATTTACATAATATAATAAGCCTGCTCTTTAGGAGCCCAGTCCTTTTATTCCTCTATTATTTATTTGCCAAGGTGACTTGTGTATTTGAAAGATACTGGGATGGAGGTTGGACTACATATATTATGATAGCTTTTCTTCCTGTGTATTGTTTCATTTGAAAATGTCAAAGTATATTACCAAGTGTTTTCCTATCTTACAGATTTGTAAACTGAGGGACATGATTGTGATGGGCTTAACTCCCGGGGCTAGAACACCATTTAGCTTTACCTTCTGGTATTCACTGCAGTCCATATAAGGCAGCTGCACTACAGTGTTTTCTCCGAGTCCTCTTTCTGTTTGCCATTCCTTCAGCAGGTGTGAACAGTGCTCTGCGTTGGTCGTGCAGCCTAGTGGGAGAGAGAGCACAAGACTGCTATGTAGGACGTAGGTGCTGCCTCAGGGGACAGAACGGACAGTGACACCTGGGTCAGTCCCCGAACCCAGGAGGGAGGAAGAAGATGAGAGGTAATTTGGATCAGGGAAGGTTGCCAAGAGGAGCTGACCCTGAAGCTGATTCTTGAAGAATGAGTCAGAGTTTGCCAGACACAAAGAGTCAGTTGGAAACAGAGAGATCCTGGTGTGGCCTGTAAGTAGATTAATGAGTCTCCCATGCAGCCTTGTGGGGTGGGGGGGGAGGTGAGGGGACAGGGATGCGGGACGTGAGGGAGCGGGGGTTGGGTCAGTGAACTAGGAGGTATGTCAGGTTAAACATTCTACGCTTCATCCTGTGGACAATGGGAAACAACGGAAAGATTATCATGAAGAAAGTGACATGATCTGGGGCGCCTGGGTGGTTCCGTCATTTAAGCATCCAGCTTTGGCTCAGGTCATGATCTCACGGTTCGTGGGTTTGAGCCCCGTGTTCGGCTCTGTGCTGAAGGTTTGGAGCCTGGAGCCTGCTTTGGATTCTGTGGCTCCCTCTCTCTCTGCCCCTCCCCTACTCTCTCTCTCAAAAATAAATAAACATTAAAAAAAATTTAAGGGGCACCTACCTGGGTGGCTCAGTCAGTTAAGTGTCAGACCTTTGGTTCAGGTCACGATCTCACAGTTTGTGGGTTCAAGCCCTGTGTCGGGCTCTGTGCTACAACTCAGAGCCTGGAGCCAGTTTTGGATTCTGTGTCCTCCTCTCTCTGCCCCTCCTCTGCTCACGCTCTGTCTCTCAAAAATAAATAAATGTTAAAAAAATTTTTTTAAATTTTTTAAAAGGTGACATGATCCTATTTGCATTTTAGGCAAGTCCATGAGAAGGGTTTGAGGTTCATTTTACAAAAACTGCTTCTAATGCTTTTCACACTTATATAGCTTGCCATGTATTAATCCCCTACTGTATGCCTAGCCATGTCTGTATACCCTTTCTTAATACTCTTTCTTATACTCTTGACTCCCCCTTCTCTCTGTTGGCTCTTATTTCCCTCATCACATGCCAAGTTTATAAACAGGATTAACCCCAATATTAATTTATTTATAATTTATTAATACAGATATAAATCCATATTTATTAAATTACTTATAAATTAATATTTGTTAACACAAATAAAATGATACCACTACAGTGTGAAGGTGAGGATAGTACTGTCCCTTCAGCATCGCCCAAGTCATGCAACCATGGGAAGACCCTTTCCAGTTGAGGGACAGGGGCGGTGGGTCAGGAATTGATCAGCAGGTCCGAAACGTGAAGTGGGGAGCGTAGATGCTCTCTTCGGAAGCCTTACTCTGAAAGGAAGGAGTTCACTGTGGGAGATGGTGAGAAGTGTGTGATGCCCAAGGAAGCCTGGGAGGGAGAGAGCCTAAAGGCCTGGAGAAAGTTGGCAGGTGGACCTGCTTTGAGTGGCAGGAGGAGGAGGAGGAGGAGGAGGTGGGATAAGAGGATCTTTTCCACTGTCAGTGCAGGAAGACTGGAGGTTGGGCTGAATATAGATGGTCTGTGGCAGTGTGGCAAATTGGAGAAGGTTTGCTGCCTGCCTTGGATTTTTCCATGAGGATCTTCTACTGAGCGTGGTAGAGGTCGCTGGTGAGGTAGGAGCTTGAAGAGAACGGACAAGGGTTGAGGGCGGGGGTGCGTAGGAAGGAGAGAGGAATGTGGAGAAGGATTATCACCAAGGCACCGGATGAGCCCAGCCAGGGTTAGAGACCGCGGGGAGGTGTGGTGGCACCTCACCTCGGGCTGGGGAATTTTCTTCGGCAGCAGCCGGCCACACAGGAGGTCCATCCCGGACTGAGCGGAGGGTGAGCTGTGGTTGTGTGGGTGTGGGAAAGGATAGGTGGTCATAGGAGCTGAAGGTTTGACAAAGGTGTGGCCAAGTGGTAGATCATGACATGGGCGATCTGCTTGGGAATGGCCAGGTGACAGTGAAGGGACTGAAAGACAAGATGTGGATAGAGTCAGGGCTGTGGAAACTGGAAGCTTCCTCGGAAGTGAAGAGTAGGGTTGAAGGTTTCAGACTCTGAGCAGCAGTTGTGAGCGGTGCCAAACCCCAGGGGACAGCTGGTAACGGGGGTAGAGTGCGGGTAAGGATTCTCTAAGGTAAGAGACCAAAGAAGGTGTGAAAGGCTTGTCCTTAAGGGCCCTGAAGCTGCCCAGGGAGGTGGCAGATATCAGACTAAAGACAGAGGGTGGGAGGGGGCTCCCGGATCATCAGTGAACAATGGAGTCAAGGTCAATGCAACATGGAATGTGCTCCTCTTTAGAAGAAAGCTTCTTACGTGCATTAAATATGTTAAAAGTAGCACTTTAAAAAAATTTTTTTTATTTTAGAGAGAGAGCGAGAACATGAGCAGGGGGCGGGGACAGAGGGAGAGAAAAAGTGGGGGGGCGGGAATCCCAAGCTGCACACTCAATGGGGAGCCTGACACGGAGCTCCATCCCACGACCCTGGGATCATGACCTGACCGGAAATTAAGAGTCAGACACTCAAAGGGCTGAGCCACCCACGTGCCCCTAAAAGCAACTCTTAAAAATCTGATTTGAATCACAATTTCTTATCATGGATTTGAGGGTTTTGGAAAAAGTCAAAAACGCTGCGATTCTTAAAGTGACCCGAAAACCATGCCTGTAAATACCCTGCTGCTCATGTCTCAGGTGGGGTTTTATAGATTCAAAATCAAAAACAAAAGAAGAGATAGTTCTTTCTCCTTTGCTGAGTCTCACCTCACCACCATAATAGAACGGAAAGAAAGCTTTACCCAAGCATGGTATGAACAGGTCTCTGTCTCTCTGAAGACGTTTTTTGGTGGGGAAGGTGCAGTGTGTCTAGTAGGGATAGTCCATTGCCTTCTCTTTTTCGAAGCTTGCTTTCCCTCTCTCTCCCCTTTGGATTCTTCTGTTTTATATTAAGTTTTGCCACACCTCTCTTCCTGCATTGACTGCCATGGTTGTCAGGATAGGAAGTGGAGCCCCCGAGGAGGTCGTGTGGGCAAGGAGACCCAGGCTACCTTTTCTTGCCAACTACCCGTGGGCACTTTGAGGGCACGGGAGATTCCTACCAGCTTTGATCTCAGAGAACTTCAGCCAGTTATTCCGCGTCTGCTCCTCTTAGACCTCTTTGGAGTGTGGGGACATTTCTAGGGCAGTCCGTAGGGACAGTGACTTGTGTTCCTGTCCACTCACCAGCCTATATCAGAAACATGTTGTTGGTTAGGCTGCACCATTTCTCTTGCTACCGCAGAGGTGGCAAAATTACTAACCTGTTTCATCTGGCTTTTTGACCCCAATTTGAAAAGGGATCCTACTAAGGATTAGGTTTCCTTTGCAGATTTATCAAATCAAGAGCTTTGTTTTAAATACAAGGGATCCCGAAAGTCTAAGACTTTGGAGACATTAGGTTCATCTGCTAAGTTCTCTGCCCACCGCCAGCACATAGACACGCACAGGGCCATAGGTAAAACATAGTAAATGTGTGATCCCTCCCTCTGTGACATGCCTTAGAGAGTCTGTATCCTGAAACCAAGGGAAACAGTGTTGGAGGATTTTGTTCAATGACTTAAATAATACTTAAAACACTGTCCAGGGCTGTCACGGAGATGCTTGGATGAGTTCTCTGGCTCTTTTCTAGTCACGAACGGCTCACTGGAAAATTAAAGGAGACATGCATGAGCAAATAAAACAGTCAAAACAGTGCAAAATTGTTCTGGATCATTATGACAGTAAGAAAAAAAAGAATCCCGAAGGAGTAAATAGATGGAGTTTGGAGTTAAGGCCGAATTGTCATGAGGGTTTGCCGTTGAAGTTGTTTAACTGATGGAAAACTCCAGAAGATGGGACCAGAAACTGATTTGGACCAGGGTGGCCCATAATAACCGGAAGCTCCGTATCCCTCACTGTGTTTTTCTAGTCACAAACTCTGCCCATCCGAAACCCCTTCCTCTGCTCTGGGCTCTCGGACGGGTGGTGCACACTTTCCCCAAGACCGCCGTGGTTCTGGCTCTAAAGGAAATCCGCTGGCCTCACTTGTCAGAAGTAAACGGACTTTACCTTGTGTAACTGTGAACAGGTTCGGAGAAGGGAGGGGAGGGAGTTCCACCAAGAGTTAAACGTGTCCTGTTAACTTCTTCAAACCACCCAGCGTTTGCCTCCAACAGTTAGGGTCCACTTCGTGTCTACGACAGAATTTGTTTGCGGCTGACGCACTGTCTCCAGACATGGGGAATCCCGTTGGCACTTCTCTGATTTCTGTTTTCTCTTTTTCTTTTTTAAGATTTTATTTTTAAGTAATCTCTACACCCGACATGGGGCTCGAACTTAAAACCCCGTCGTTAAGAGTCACATGCTCCACTGACTGAGCCAGCCAGGCACCACCACTCTGTTTTCTTGATTAGGAAAAACTACCCCTCGTGGTTGAGGTGGACTTTTTAAAGGGATCAGAGTCTGAGTCAAATTAGCCATGTAGGATTTGCAGCCTGAGTGTGAGACACTGCCTAGCACAGCCACTTCCCGCATCTCTTCATGGTGGGTGGAGAGGGGGTGCACGGGACATCCTTGGATTGGAAAACAAAACAAACAATGGTGGTCTAAAATACTCTGATTTACGTAATCTCTGCAAATCTACAGACATCTAGGTCTTCAGTTGTAGCGTCCTATGAGCCAGAAATCTGACTCCTACTTGCGACAAGCTGTGCTTCAAAACGCACCTGACCATATGCTCAGGAAATCTTTGGTAATGGCCGTAACTAGATGACCTCTCTTGCCTTTGTGAACCCTGAACTTACAGCCTACTTGCCCCTTGCTCCTCCCCTTCCTTCCCACGCATCAGAGGAAAGCACCTGGCATTTTGCATCTTTCATTCTCTACCCAGGAAATGACAGATACACTCAGGGACTTTTCCTCTAACTTGTCACCAAGCATGTTTCCTGGGCTTGGCAGCCATCAGGAGCAGCTTAGCCTAAAAGCTTATGTCGTTGATTTCCACCCCCAGCGTGTGCCATGGGGCTTAGAGCTCTGGGATGGTGTGCGTGTGTGTGTGTGTGTGCGTGCGTGTGTGTGTGTGTGTGTGTGTGTGTTTCAACCTCTGAAGCCCTCTGTCGTCTGCTCTTCGGTAAGAATGCATCATCAGCAAGGTCTTCAATAACTTCTCTCTACTGGCAGTTTACCTGCCAGAGTCAACATAGGGTTTCTCGTCCTGAGTGCCTGTAAATGAAACTAACACCTGGGGCATAGAAACGCATGCAAAGTCTGCTTTGCCAGAATTACTGGCATCCTAGCACAAAGAGCCCCCCGCAGCTGTTGTTGCTAGAATCCCCTTCCACCAGCGTGGGGTGGGACTGGCCACCTCGAGTCTCTGCCTTGGCCAGCTTGGTCCAGACCGTGTCCTCCTATTTCATGTATATTTCACTCTTTGCTCCATTAATTTCCCTCAGTTCATTTCTTAGTGTGATTGTGTATTCAGCTATATACTTTTTTTTTTAATGTTTATTTATTTTTGAGAGAGAGAGCACAGCGGGGGAAGAGTGGCAGAGAAGGAGACAGGGTCCGAGGTAGGCTCTGGGCTTACAGCGGCGAGCCCGATGTTGGGCTCGAACACACAAACCGTGAGGTCACAACCTGAGCTGAAGTCAGGCACTCAAGCGACAGAGCCACCCAGGCGCCGCTTGACTATATACTTCTTTTAATAGTCAATCAGTTAAAGACTCCAGTTTTTTTTTTTTCTTTTATATCAACGAGATGGAGGCTGAACAACTGACACGTCACATTCCCTGTCCGTCAAGGGGCATGGTGTTTGCTGTGCATGCACACTACTTCTCTTAGACACGTTAATGGCAGTTACATACACTCACACCCAGGAGAAAATGGACTACTGAGTATGTATTTCGTAAACAGAAATGCAGTGGGTGCATATGTTTCCTTAACAGAACATGGTTCTGCTGCGGTGTACAATTCAACCAAACTGCTTCAGAGTGAAATGGTTCCATAGGAGAATTTTCACTTAATTAGGATTTAGAAAGGAACATGGAAACTTTAAGACGTCCATTTGGTCCGCTGCATACTTTAGGGGCTTCTGCTGCCTCCCGCGGAGACTGGAAGAGTCAGTGATCTGAAACTTTAAGATTCAAAAAAGGTGGACACAAATTGGATATTGTCTACATTACTAGGGTGTCAGATCACACAGACCCTGCCTGATTCTCTCTACCTGTGGGATTTGGGGAACCTAAAATTATGTATTTTCCACCTCGGAACACCTTGTATTTTCCCCCCTCTGTAAACTAATGTTTTTGAAGCCGCCTCTGTTAATCTATATCAGAGCCAGGTACTTTTCTCTGGAAATAGACCTCTTTCTGAGATGTCCTAAAACTGACACAGCACTTGGAACTGGAGGAAGAGGTAATGTGGCTTATGACACTAAGACCACCTCTTCTGCTCTTCTGAGAATGAAAAATGATGGAGTATTTTGTGGTAGATGGGGCATTATTCATTTACAGTGCATTTAAATTCAATCTATGATCTCTGAAACAAATTACACACCTCTTAGTTATTTCCAATGTAATTCTAGAAGTGAGTGCTCCAAGAGCATCATCTTGTAACTTTTAATTAATATATCAGTTTTTTCCCAAACCCTTTATGAAATGTTTGTACCCTTGCTGTCACATCAGAAGAAGGTAGATCATTATTCAAAGTAAAACCCAATGTAGGTAATTAAGGTATAAATGGTTCAGCTATTTCTTTCCTTATCAAAGATTTATGACTGCCTCTATTTCAGGCTTTCTTTTTTCTCTCTCCTGAACTATTTCAGTAGCCTCTTCAAACAGGTCTGTCAGCCTGTTTCTCTTCCTCCTCCTCTTCCATCTGTCCCTCCTGCTGCTCAGCGGATAGTTGTCAGAAGCTCAGTTCTTGATTTGCTGCCTGCACGTTGTAGGGGAGGAAAAAATTTTACTCTACCTTCTAGGTTCTAGGTTCTTTTGGCTTGTCTATTAATTAAATCAACATGCAAGAGATTAACAGGAAAAAACCAATTTAATAACAAACATATGGGAGCCCTGTAAAAACCTGAGACCCAAGGGCAAGTCAGGCAGTTGAATTTACCTGATATCCTGAGCTACGGAATGGGATAGGGGCCTGGGGCTTCAAAGTGGGGGAGGGTGATTCCCAGGACGATAAGAAGAGCAGATGTTTGGTAATTAGACGTTTGTCCTGCCATACAGATCATTCAGATAAAAAAAAAAAAATTATCCCTGGTAATAGCTCCTTTTCTGGTCCAGGTGCCCTATCTGAATTCGTTTACGTAGGTGAGGGAAAGGTAAAAGGGTTTTTTTCTGAGTGTGCTGGGTCTTGATTGCCTTTGGCTTAAAATAGTCCACATGCCAAAATGGTGAATTTCGGGGTCACATATCCCCCCCTTCAGTGTCCCAGGTGCTTCCCAGACTTGTCTCAGGCCATCTCCCACCATTTAATCATATCTCGAGTCAGTCCCTTCACATGAGACTTCTCCCTCTTCACTGCAGCTCGGCACACTTTTATTTATTTATTTAAATGTTTTTATTTATTTTTGACAGAGACAGTGGGAGCAGGGGAGGGGCAGAGAGAGAGAAGGGAACAAAGGATCTGAAGCAGGCTCTGCACTGACAGGTGAGAGCCTAATGTGGGGCTTGAATTCATGAACTGAAAAATCATGACAGGAGCGGAAATCAAGCATTGGACGCTTGCTTAACCGACTGAGCCACCCAGGCGCCCCAGCGCAGCGCTCTTTTAAGTTCTCTCTCTTTGTTGACACTGATCCCTCTGCCAGGTGTATTCCCCCCACTCTCCTTCCCTGTGGCTTCATGTCCAGTGTGCCCTCTCTAAGGAAGCAGCCGAAATGCCACTTTCATCATGTCTTCCCAGATCCCCAGCCACCCCCCGCCAAGAGTGATTCTTTGACTCTGAAACACACTTTATCGGTCACATCATTCTTAACAGCACATAGCTCTTCTGTTTATTTGGAAGGCATATGCCCCCTTATGTAAACTTTTAGTTCTTTGAAGGCAGGGCCCATGTTTAATATAATTATTTTATTCTCTGAAGTGCCTGGATCCTCAAATTACGGTCTGCTGACCCGCAGTGACAACGAGGGAGCTTGTTAGAAATGCAGAATCTCAGTACTCGTCCCAAAACTGATGAATCAGAGCCCACATTGTAACAAGGCCCCCCAGGCAGTTGCAGTGCGCAGGAGAATTCCGGGAGCTCTGCTCTGTTCTCGTACAGAACTACTTCGTACAGAACTTCGTGAAGCAGGGACACCACAGATATCTGTTGAATGACTAATGAATGAATAACATTAAGAGCTGACGTCATTATCATTGACGTATGGGAAGACTATCTCATAATCAGACATAGAAAACATGAGCTGGCATCCGTTGTTTTTCTGTGACCATTTTCAGCCTTAAATCATGGAGACCTTTTTCTTCCTCTAAAATCTTTGATTTGCTACTCTCAGGTCACCTTTGGCAGCCTTTTGTTTTTGTTTTTGCCTCTTTTTTTTTTTTTTAATCTCCTCATAGAGTAGTATCGCCCTTGGTAGGTACAGAGGGAGCGCTTACTAATTGGGTCTAAATATAGATTATGTGCAAAAAACAATTGCTCGCTTCTGAAAATAAGCACTTGAGTGGCGTGTAGCTTTTTGTGATCTTAGCAGCTGTGATCTTTGGGACCAAGTAAATGGCAGCTAAAGGCTAGGACGATGTTCTCTGTCATTGTGTGGAAAGCTAAGCGGTGTAGTTCGTGCGTACTTGCTAATAACCACAGAAGGGGATGACAGTATAATATACTGGGTTTTCAAGCACTAAAGAGCTCGATACTCCAGTACCCTCAGCTGTCTAGGAATAAATGGGGAGTTGGGGAGACCAGGTGAAGGAGGGAGGAGTCTCGCCTACAGCTGAGAGCAAACAGAAGTACCACCCGCCATGGCACAGGTGGAAGCCTGTGGGGCCATCTTTGTTTGTCGCAGTACTTGGGGGGTGACGTCTTCATGGGCACAGGCCAGGGATGCTAGATGCCCTGCAGCGAAGTGCGTGGTCTCACGTGGTGAAGAATCGTCTCGTAGGGGACCATGACTGCAGAACATCCAGCTAGACGTTTTATGAAATGAAATGTGAAAACATGTTTATGTTACTAGCGTCTAAACATACATACATACGTACGTTTTTTTTTTTTCTTTTTTTAAAAATATATGCTGAATTTTTCCGGAATGCAACCACCGTATTAATTGAGAGGCTGTTGTTCTTTGCTTTGTTTAGAACTTTACCTTGTTTATTTCACAAAAATGTCACTGCCCTATCAGTCTGCAGTGTAACCATTGAGTTCACACTGATGTTACCTAGAGGTGTGAGCATCCGTCTTCTGGTACAGTTGCATCTGAGCATTTATGTATTGAAGTGCATCTTATTTGTTATAAGTTTCTCTTTCATTTCTCCTTTATTTAATAGTTAGGACATGATACTGTTTTAAAAAAAATGTATGTGACTAGGCAAGTTTTTTCTTAATTACGTCTCAGGATATTAAAAGAGGTGCCCGATCTGATAGGTTTGAGAACCACTGTGACATAGGTAGCCTCGTGAGTGTCTAAAGATAGAAAGGAGAAGTAAAACTCGAGCTCAGAATGTATGCATAGGAAGAGTCACATCCCACATGCTGAGAAGCGGAGAGAGAGGCATGGATTGGGGTGGCTCTGTAGCGGATGCATGTTTTGGGCCAAAGGGACAGTGCTCAGGCTCTGAGGTTATTACCACACTCATGTACCAAGCTTTCCCCTGCCACTTACCACTGGGTGGCCTTGGTCACCCTCCTGAACTCTGACTTCCGGGGATCCTCGTAGGGTCAGAGTGAACATTAGAGATAATGACCTTGAAACACTGGGCGGAGAGGGGCAAACATGTTACAAATGTAAATAATATATATAATAACCCTAATATGTGAGTCTTTGAAAATGGAAAATAAAGAGGCCACATTACTGGCTTCAGGAGAAGTTGACCAGGATTCCTCAGGGCTGGATTGGGCCAGGGCTCCAAAATCCAGCCAACTGCAGGCAAAACCCCTGACTTGAACCACTCTAAAATCCTAAAATCCCCTAGACTCTTGCTTTGTTCCTGTGGGGACCCTTCCCTCAACTTAAAGCAAACATCTCACAAACCCTACAATCCCTCAAGCAAACCTGTGACTTTCCCGTGGCAACTTAAGCGTCTTCGGCACGTTAGTTGGTTTTTTTTTTTTTTTAAACATTTATTCATTTTCGAGAGACAGAGAGAGACCGAGCATCAGCGGGGGATGGGTACAGAGAGAGGGAGACACGGAATCGGAGGCAGGCTCCAGGCTCCGAGCTGTCAGCACAGAGCCCGACGCGGGGCTCCTGGGCTCCAACTCAGGAACCGTGAGATCGCGACCTGAGCCGAAGTCGGACGCTTAACCAACTGAGCCCCCCACGTGCCCCTAGTTGGTTTTGTTAATGGTCGCTGCAGTTTTATGAAGGAGATGAGAAAAAGTCTTTTCCCTGGCACTCTGGCGGCGCTCAATCATCCCAGAACTACGCCCCCAGCTCCCCCGCCCCCCTCCTCCTCCCCTCCCCCCCACGTGCTCTCACTCCGTCCTGCAGCCCTGCTTGCCTAGTCTCTGGATTCCACCTGTCAGCTGCTTAGATTCGTCTTCCCACTCCCACCCCCTCCCCCACCAGCCACTTCTGTTTTCCTGCTCTTTATGCTCCCCGAAGCGATGCCAGCTTTACGACCGGCACCAGCTTTTCTTACAGGGTTCTTTCCTGGTAGGTTTAACTTCAGGTACAAGAAGGATGGGCTTCGAGTGTTTCAGGTCTTTTGCAGAACGGTTTTGTGGTTCTATTTTTATCCTAGGGTGGGGTGAGTCACCAGCTCTTTACAAAGGCCACACAACTAGGGATGCTTCACCACCCATCAACCCTCCTCCCGGGGCTTCTTGGGGGATTAATGGAGACTCTGTAAGACAATGTGAGTTAGGTATTTTGCATTAACACCCCTTTAAATGATAAGAATGAAATGCTTCCTTGCTTTGTCGTGCAAAGTGCTCACTGCATCCTCTGTTTACTTTTGGAAGAATTATTTCAGGTTTCTTCTGCACGTTAAGTGCTGTCATTAAAAAAGTGACCTTGTGGCCACTTGAGTGTACTCTGACCTTTTTGTCCATTTTCCCCCTCCTCTTTTCCTGCCTCTTTATTCATTTGTCACAAAGTGCTGCAGAAATTCCTCTGTTCCTGTCTTCCATGATTGTCTTTACGTGTGGCATAAATATATCCCTCTCCTGTTCTCTGAGAGAGGCTGCCCTTAGCATTTTGTGCATGGTTCCCTTAAGCTGTTCCGGGCATTTTAGGCAGTATCTAGCTTCTTAAGGCCACTTCTCAGCTTCAATATCAATGACAGTAAAATCCATTGCATCCGGGGCGGACAGTGTCCTCTGCTCTGACATTTCCCTTTGGTCTTGGCGAGTTAAAGTTAGACCCAGGTCATTATTTTTGTATCAATGACATTTTCATAATGCACTAAATAATGAAGTGTTAAGAACACCAGAAAATGCCTTAAGAATGACCAGAACATTTCCCGAAGCATTTAATATTAAGGGTATTAACCTTTCACATCTCTGTCTTAATATTAATTGGTTCTAAAGCAGATTGAGTGACTTCAGATCAAGGCATCCAGCATCTGGAAAATTGAAATTAATTGCCGTCTGCACCGGAGCAGCGTCGGCCCAGCTTAGCCGTCAGTGCTGCTAGCACCTTCCCTGCCCCATCTCCAGAGTGTCCCCGGTCTTCTCCCTACCGTCCCCCAAAGCCCTGCGCTCACCCCTGCAGACAATGGAGCCAACCCCGCGATTACCCCAGCTGGAAGTGATTCGCCCTTTTCTGAATTCCAAGAAGCCTTTTGCGTGTGGAAAAAGGCAACAAAGGTTCCCCCCTTGAATCGGTTTTTTATTCGTGCTTTGTCTTCCTGAATATAATGCAGTATAGACTCCTTGAAGGCAGAAGATGACTGGCTGGGTGATCTTTTGCTCTGCTCTTTGCCCAGGACACTGCCTGTCAACAGGCACCACACAGTGACTTTTGAATGACTAATCAGGTATCACTGATGCACGCGCTACTTAAGGAATTGCATGTGAGTCCTACGAGAGAGAGAGAGAGAGAGAGAGAGAGAGAGAGAGAGAGAGAGAGAGAGAGAGAGAGAGAGAGAGAGAGAAGCTCATTATTCAAAAGAAACTTCCAGAAAAAGCAAAGGATCCTTTTATTTATTTTTATTTTTATTTTTAGAATGAAGAGCCCCTAAATGAATCACCTTTGCCCTGGCCTTACAATTATTTTGTACATGTCTCGCTTCTCCGTCAACCTTTCATTTATTCAGTGTCTGTCCAATAATAAGGACACGTACCATGGTCTGTGGGAAAAGAGGACCGAACACCACAAAGTACCCGCTGTCTTAGCACTAATAGCATTTTGTTGAAGAGAGGCAGGCGATCAACACTTCTAAGACATGGCGCGTGGGACGTAAGGGCCGTGGACAGAAATAAGGTGGGGTAACGGATAGTCAGTGATCGGGGTGCTTTCCTAGAGAAGATCTGACCAGAGACCAGCGAGAAGGGAGGGAGGGAGTGGGGCACGCGGATGCCCATGTAGAGAAAGACCCCAGTCTGCCGAAGAAACAACAAAGGTCTGGAGGTGGACGGTCCCCGGGGGTGTCTGAGGAGCAAGGTGCCCGAAGGCAGCATGGCTGGAGGGGACTGAGGAACCAGTAAGGGGCGGTCCTGGGGACGTCGCTGGACAAGGTCAGATAGGGCCAGCAGGCCGAGGCAGATACTTGAGTTTTACCTAAGAGAAGTCGGTGGAGGGTGAGGACCTCCATACTGTTTTTGAAGAGAATGACTTTGGGTGTCCTACGGAGTCGGCTGTAGCAGGTAGGTCGAGTCCGGACGCCAGGCGAGGCTCCTGAGCGGCCCAGTGAGAGGCAACAGGCGCCGTGACTAGGATGGTGGCCTGAGGGGGGCGCTGTAGGCAGACCTTGTTTATCGAGTTGGCGGGATTTGCTGCTGCTGTGATGGTAGAGGGCCTTGAGAGAGAAAGAGAGGGCATCAAGAACGATTGCAAACAAGGTCAGTGGCCTTGGCAGCAGGCAGACTCCTGTTGTCATTTACAGAGATGGGGAGGCCTGAGTAGAGGCTCAGGTCGGGGGACAGACTCCAGGGGGGCTTTGGACCCGCTACACTTGAAGGGCCTGTTGTCCACCCAAGGCTGCAAGTGTCCCTCTCAAAACCATGAGTCCTTGAGTTCAAGGTCATGTCGTGGTCGTCTTTGTCTTCTCCGTGTAGTTTACAGAGGTTCTTGCTCACAGGACCCCCGGCGCTCGTGTTTGATTAATAGAGTTCAGATTTGCATGGGGGGCTTTTCTGAAAGTGGCCTGTGGTCTCGCCAGACCCCCCCCCCCCCGTGTTCTTGGTCATCATCATCTGTCAAAGTAGAGAAAAAGCCAACTGGGGGGAAAAAATGCTGTATGAAACTTGCTGAAAATGGGTAGAACCAGAAATGATGCTGACAGGAAGTTTAGAAGAACAAACTAGAGAGTACTCAGACCAAATATAAGAAATTAGCATAAATCATCGTCCTCTGATTTTCACGTCTATCTCGCCCGAACTGGCTGACTCAACAGCCGCTTCTGTGACTCCAGCTGTGTCATCCCCCCACGGTCGCCTCTGTGCTTGGAAAACTTATTCCAGTTTCCCATTGCTTCGCCATTTGCGATTTTATATTAGGTTCCCTTTTTTTTTCTTTTTGCCTGCCCACATGGTTAAGAACAGTCTTGCAACCGTCCTCCCATTCTGTTAAGTGTTTCATTTGTTTCCACTGGGGTTTTCTTTTGGATCCACTAGGGTTTTTTTTTTTATTACATTGGGGGGCCTCCAGGCAGCGCTTCTTAAATGTTTGCAAATGCTTCTCTCAGGACACTCTCTTCTCCCTGGTTGAGCCTCACAGGACGATGGGGTCCCAGGTGGAGAAAGACCTCCCACGCAGAGGGAAGGGCAAGTGCAGCGGCAGATGGCGGCCGCATGGGCTCCACGGGGAGTGTGAAGAGAGTTGAGGCAGAAAGAACAGGTGACAGGCAGACAATAAAGGCCCCCATGGGCTATGCCAACTAGGATCTGACACACTGAGGAGTGCAGAAGTGTCTGGAAGAACTATGATGAGAAAGGTTTTTTAAGGCAAAGTTGCTCCGACTGCCACAGGAAGGACAGACGGAAGGTGAGGGGTCCTGGTGTGAGAGGGTCTTGATGACGAAGGAAAAGGTGATCAAGGTCTCACAAAGTTCTTAGAACAGTGACTGGCACACAGTCAGTGCTTTATAAATGTTTGTAAAATACAATGAAAGAAGTGACAACAGAAACATTCGTGATGGGGAAAAGAAGACCAAATCAGAGGGACATCTTACAGATGGGATTGCAGCATCTGCTTGGATGAATGGTGATGTCATTCCCAGGTGAGAAGCAGGTGGGGTTCGGTGGAGGTGGACGAGGGGCCGTAGTTCTGTCTGGGCATGTCCCCTTTGCGGAGCCCAAGGAGCATCAATTAGGCGGCTGGGCCTCAGCCGGGACCTGTAGGAACATGCTTGGAACGTGTTTAGAAGGTTTCAACATCTAGTTTGGAATAAAAGAGATCACCCCAGGAAAGAAAATAACGCAAGGTGAAAAAATCATCAAAGATGGAGTGTTGGGGAAGCTGTTTACGTGGAATCGAGCGTCTCAGGTTCTGCCTCTGGTTACCACTGATGTTGGATTTAAAAAAGAGGACAGAGTCTCTTCAAACTCTGGTTGTTGTGGTGTATTGTTAAGATTTTTCTGGCTAACCAACTGTGAATGTTCCAGGAAAGCGCGATGTTATTTTTGTTTTATTAAAAAAAAAAAAAAATGCAAACTTCGCTCACCCTTCAGGCAACGCCGAACAGCGTCAATGAACACATCTTACTCAGGTGCCCCTTCTGCTCTGAAGACCCTCCAGCCAACTTAGAAGTTCAGTCCTCAGTGAGGATAACCGCACGTTCTGACTTCCTGAACTGTGTGTTCTGCAACTGTGGGCATACCTGTTCTGTTCTTAATACTGTACAAGCCGTGGCATCGGAGACTTCCAGAATCTTCAGGCATTGAAGTGGAGCATCATTTTGCCCCACACCTAGAATACCACAAACAGCCTCCTCTCACCAACCGTATGGATTCCTGAAAGATGCCGTGGAACAACAGTGACTTCTTCTATCTGTGAGTTCTCCACAACACCAGGGCCTTCGCGTGGTGCGTAAAGCTGCATCTCTTGCCGCTTGTGCCGTAGTGAGTGACCTGCAGGCAGCTGTGGGCCTTTTGCGGGGGTTCTTCTCTGAAGCCGCCGCATGGGTCAGGGAAGGCTGGACGCATATCACCCGTGTGCATGGGAAGTAGAACTTTCAGCAGCACCTTCCAAGTGATAAAAATAGCTCACCCTTAGTCAGTAGCCCTGATGCCAGGCGTCCCCTTTCACTTGCTGTTCTCCGTTGGCATCCCACAGGGGCACATCTTGTCTTCCACAGTTTGGAATGCGATGTTTCTCGTCTCGCTAATTCAACTGTCTGGTGTCTGTCTGCTTCTCCCCCTGGCAAATATTTGGAGGGTCCTCACCCCTTGGAGCATTTGCGTTTTGCATTCCTCACGTCTGTGGTTCATCCAGCAGGAGTTTGACAGCTACCTGCCAGGCGCTGGCTGGCAGAGATGTTTACACTTTGGTTTCTGTTGTTTCCCTCCCTTTTAGGCCCAAGCGGTTTAATAACTGGGCAACAACTTTCATGTCCCTGATGCTCTTAAAAGTCTTATTTTGTTTTATTCCCTTGTCATGGAAGTTCTTTCAGACTCTGTGTTCTTTTTTTAAAGTTTATTTATTTTGAGAGAGAGAGAGAGAGAGAGAACAAGGGGCAGAGAAAAAGAGGAGAGAATCCCAAGCAACCTCCACACTGTCATCGCAGAGCCGATGAAGGACTCGAATTCACGAACCGTGAGATCATGACCTGAGCTGAAACCAAGGGTCAGACACTTAACCGACTGAGCCACCCAGGCGCCCCCGTGTTTTCTTTCTTTTCTCTTTCAGGTTCCGTGTTCTGATAATAGATGCATGTCCTGCAAAATATCAAATCCGCTTTTTGATTTTGAAGTTCTTCACAAGTGTCCTGTCTGAAACCTTACCAACTAGAGAATATAATTTCTTCTTTTTCACTAGCCTGACGTTGAGCTCCTTCTCAAGAGCTCTCACGTTCTAAAGCCTACATCCGTGAGCATGCAGGGGTGGGTGGTGGGTGTTATTAATCACTGAAAGGTGGCTGCCCCTGGTGTTACTTCCTGCGTCAGGCTTCCCCTGTCAGACCTGGCGAAGAGCTGAGCACTGTGGGGAGCACCTTCGAGTAAACACTGCTCGACCCCACACTCCCTTCTTCCCATTGTGACAGAGTGGTGTACATCTCCACCCTGCACGCCAGAGCAGGCCAGCTCTCTCACTCCCATGTACCTGCTGAGGTAACTGCTGAGTGGTTTGTGATGGAGGGAAACAAAGGAATGTTCAGTCACGGCCTGAGTCATACAATCTCCACCTGAGCCATTGAAAGTTCTTCTTGATCTCAGCAGCCAGATTCATTAAAAATTTTTTATGTTTACTTACTTTTAACAGAGAGAGAGAAACAGAGTGTAAGTGGGGGAGGGGCAGAGAGAGAGGGAGACACAGAATCTGAAGCAGGTTCCAGGCTCTGAGCTGTCAGCACAGAGCCAGATGCGGGGCTCGAACCCATGAACCTTGAGATCATGACCTGCGCTGAAGTTGGACGCCTGACTGACTGAGCCACCCAGGTGCCCCTGGCAGCCATATTTAACTAACCAATTACTTTTTAAATTGTAAGAGAAAAGTATAGCCTAAGGTATAATTGGGTACAATAAACCAGTTTATTACATCTGTTATTACATGTAAAATCTGTTGTTTGGGGACTATGTTCTTTGTTGCTAGGCAGTGAGGAGCCTTCCTTTTGAACTCTTGGCTCTTCTTCCCTATCATTTCCTCCGCCATGTTCCTTCTCAGCCTCCTGCGCTAACTGATAGCATGTGTGGTTTAGAAGGGAACCTGGAGAAGGAATGTGTATGGCCCTTGTATGGAAATACCATTCCAAATTCCATACGCTGTTAGATAATACACTGGCTAGACCGTCCGGAGTCCCCCCAGAAAGGGGGGATTTAGATTGGAAAGGAATCAAAGGAATTGTGGAGGTAATATAATTGACTGCAGCGAAGTCGTAATAGGGTGGTCTGGACAACTGGACGAAGGCCAAGTTCAAAATCACAGGCAATTCCCTCTACCCTTTTAGAACGAGGTGAGGTCTCCTGAATGGAGAACAGGGCAAGTCATCAGCTTCCTTAGGGTTTATTCCAAATATGGGCCCTGAGCTTTGTCTTTTGTTCTCTGAAAAGGGTAAAGATGTTGAATCCAGCCAGAAAAACCTGTGCTTATCCATCACAAACATCCACACAACTTACCTCTTTTATCCCCCTTGCCCTTCTCTCTCAGAAACAGGGTTCAGAAATAAGTTCTTGGCTGTGTCTGATACATTCAGCTGATGTCCATGATTCCTTCATTTCCTTTGTCTTAGGCATAGTGTCTAGGATAACATTTGTTGAATGAATGAATGAATGAATGAATGAATAGCAATAGCGTCAGAAAACAGGGGAAGTGTTAGTTATTGGAGGAAAGGGTGAAAACGACAAATCCTAGTTCTAAGAGTAAGGAGTTTGCCCACAGTGCTCTGGGGGGATTGATATGGCGTAAGTGTGGGGTTACGAATCTCTATATTCCATGGAGCAGCAGACTATGACAGATGACACACAAATGCACGCACGCACACACACACACACACACACGGAGGCTTCTGTGATCTTTACAGATATTACACACCATATGATACTGTGGGGTACATTTACATACTGAAGACTCTGAAAAGACCTGCAGTGAAGATAGCCTGGTATCTTTAAGATTTTCTCCCAACATATTTGGCCATGGACACACACACACACACACATTCAAGTCTGGAAGCCTTGGAACCCAGGAAGAGCTGAGGTTTTAGTTGACATCTGGAAGATAAGAAAAACCAATGTCCCAGCTCAAGCAGTCATGCAGCAAGCAGTTCTTACTTGGGGGAGAGTCAACCCTTTTGTTCTTTTCATGCCCTCAGCTGATGGGACAAGGCCCACTCACAGTAGGCAGCGCAATCTCCCAGTCTATATCTAAGCGCTTTGTGGCCCAATCATATTGACACATATTAGCCATCACGTATCGCAAAGTTACACATCATAAAGGAGGCATCCTTCTCTTTAGTTTCCATGTTTTCAAGCAAGATCACCAGAGCCCAGTGGAATATTCCTGGGTTCAGGGACCTCATTCAAACAGTTCTTCCAGAACTAAGCCCCTTTCATGAGATAGGGCACGTTTAATTGAAGATTGTCAAATATTCACATGTCAATTATTATTAACAATTTAAACATTTAAAGTTTGAGCAAGGGATCTTGAAGTCAAACACTGCTGATTTTCCCAATGCCAGCAATTGTGACAGGGGACCCCAGGCTCTCTGGGATGGTTGTAGAGGGAGTCCAAGTTCAGAGCTCTGTGCTCAATGTGCATCATATGGCCCCAGGATGAGCTGTGTGTTGGGTCCTAGCCTGCGCCCTACGACCGTTGGGAGAAGGAGTGAGACTGGTTTGTATTTGGAGGGGCGACAGAGGGACATTTCTTGTGTCAGCTACTCGGCTGTTCTCTACACATCTTAAGGGCAGTGAACAGATCTTAGACTCATCCCCGAGCTTCACACTTTGCTTTGTGTAGGAGTCAAGCGGTAAATACTGGTTGAGGGAGTCAGCAGATGTTTGAGTACCCACTGTGTACTTTCTGGTATTGGCTGGGGAATTAGTGATGGCGGAGGGGAGATCCAAGGAGCAATATGGAGCTGCTCTCTGAATAAATGAGTGGCACTGACAGTGTTCCGTTTCTGAGCCCATGGTCTCAGCTCTGAGTAACTATTTCTGTGTAGTAGCTGAGATCATTGCCTTCAAACCCTGGTAACTCATCCCATACTGGATGGTACTACCGTGAAGACTCCTTATCTCACTAAGAGATGAATATGGATCTGGAGTCAGGGTGTCAGAAGTCCTTTGGGACCTTCGGTCAACTTGAAAAAAAAAACTCTTCCAAAAGTTAAAAAAAAATTCTCTTCCTGCAGATGAAAAAGAAATGCAGTTGGGGTAAGCGGGGGCTTCTTGTAGACAAGAAAAGAGAGGGCCTTGACCATGGACACCTGAACTAGGGTCAGCAGCGGACACAGGAGGAAGAGGGCAGCACCACAGCTGGTGTCTTGAGGCTCCCTGACCCCATGGCCCGTGGATGAAAAGCTTTGTGCCCTGCAAAGCAGACTCTTCTTGCAGCGGGATTTTATGTTCCTCCCTGGGCTGGTGTTAGATTCTCTGGATACATAAGGTGACATGGGGAAAAGCAGATGATAGCAATATCCCAGTCTATTTGTGGAATCTGGACCTCCTCTTCAAGGGCAGTGCTTTCCCTCCAAAGGAGGGGACACATACTGATGTCCAGGATGCCTGCCCTCTCTCCGCCTTTCTGCACAAAAGTGAGAAGGGAGAAGTCCAGCTTATGGCGACCATCCAGAAGTCATTTCAGGAGAAATGGACATACATAGAAGGACCTGCAAGGCTGAATGTGTTCTCTGCTGTAGGAAGATTAAAAAGGAAGCCCAAATCGTAGATTTTCTGCAGATTAGTATTGAAGAAGACACCGGCTGTGGAAACTGGCGAAAGATCCATTGGTGTAAGAACACACGAAGAGGAATTCTGTATCACCGTTGCTCCCCCATGACCTCCTCCAATGACTTTCTTAGGGAAAATAAACAGGAGGGGGGACACAGTTTTGCAGCTTTGCCAGGGATGTTTAGGGGACTTGGGAGGGTAACCTTATAAGTGTTTCTTTGGGGACAGTGACAGAGCCCTGGTTGTCAGAGGTGCTAACAATGAAGTCGTTCGGTTTGCTGGCAGTCACTGACATGAACACAGGGCACCGTGCTCCCATTGGTAGGTTTGGGAGGAGTAGCCTGGTGACCAGGTGTTTGTATCCGAGTGAGCAGTGTGGCTGTGTTCAGAGGAGCCCATTACGATGAGCGTGAGGCTCATCAACAGTCTAATTAAGAGGAAAGGGAGGGTGGCTGTGGAGATACCAGTGGGCTGTGTTGCTAAAGCTGTCTGGGTTTAGAGCCAAACAGGACTTTTCACTATGAAGCCGATACGAAAGTCTTGTGTATTTTCATGTCAGATGCCCTCCTACAGAGGGGGGTGGTTTTGGATAATGATTGTTTTGCTTCTTTGAAGTGTGTTTATTTTGACTGTTTAGGGGCTGCAGAAAGCTGGCGGAACTTAGGCGAGAAGATTCTTTAGATGGGCGTTTTCCCATCTGATGGCAATTCCTGGCCTGGAGTTGCTGACCGGGTCAAGGTTATAGGCCATGATATTAGAGTGCAGTGTTGGTTTATAGAACTGCTGGTCACAGTTTTGGCGGGCATCCTTGGGATCAGTGGAGTCCATCTTACTTCTGAAAGATGACTTAATCTTCAGCAGGAGAGCCTCCATAACACCTATGAGTCCATTCTTTCAGTTAAAGAATAAATTTTTATTGCCTCTTCAGCCTGCATGCAGTTCCTACTATCACTCTATTTGCATGTTATAAAATGAAGAGAACCGATTGCGTGGCTTTGGAGAGGAATAGCCCCGTGAGTCTGTGGCAGCAGTTCTGCCTAAAATTTTAACATCTGGATAACATGGTGAAGACTCAGATAGGAGTGACTAAGGACCGTTTTGCCAAGGAATAGCTTTCAGCTCAGCAAAATCGTGTGACCTGTCCAAGGCATCACTTGAACAGGTATTGTGAGTGCGCATGCGTGTGGCCCGGCGAACTGTCCCGTAGCATCATTTAGTTCCTTTGGATGTGATATTTGATGATGTCTACTATCTACAAAATAAACCCCTTTTTCGCCCAAGACCCTATGTGTCTTTTGGGTGGCTCTCCACCTAGCCTTGGCGCCGACAGCTTCCAGCACAGGGGTCTTCCATGGGACCCAGCAGTGCCCCAGAGGCAGAGAGAGCAGGGGGCGTGGAAAAGATTGGGGGCACAAATATACAGGAAGCTTACAAAGAAACGGGGCACCTGGGTGGCTCAGTTGAGCGTCTGATTTCAGCTCAGGTCCTGATCCCAGGGTCACAGGATTGGGCCCCGAGTTGGGCTCCGTGCTGAACGTAGAGCCTGCTTAAGGTTTTCTTCCTCTCCCCCTCCCTCCCCCTCTCTCTTCCTGTCTCTCTCTCTCTCTGCCCACCTCTGGCCCTCTCCCCCTGCGTCTTTCTAAAATTAAAAAAAAAATAAAGGGAGGATGAAATTTGAGGTCCAGACTGTGTGGAAAGAGCCCAAGAGTTTCACAGGATTTCCATGACAAATAGGAGTTCTCTGTCTTGGTCTGATTTTCTGCTTCAAATATGGAAATCCTCTAGTTATAAAAGAGACAGAAACACAGGGCAAACTACATGCTTCTCTGCCTACTTTCTGGAGACTGATTCTGATGTTGGAAGTTACCTGAAAGGAAGAGGTGAAGTCTGGCTAATCATGAAAACAGCACTTTTCTGTTGTCAAATGGGACAGACTCACTCCTGTCCCTTGCTGTCACAGTACATCAGCCAGGTCTCTTGCCACTGGGCTCTGAGCCTTCATATGTCTTCAAGGACAAAAGCCACTGGTGGAAGTGATTGTAATTCTGACCGTTGCCAGAAGGAGAGCTAAATATTTTTAAATCAAGAACAATGAAATGGTATCTGTTTATACGCACATATTTTATTCATGAGGATTTTGACTTTTGATCATTTAAAGTCACTGGTTGGAAATTTATGTTGATATTATCCAATATTGTGGGGATAAAAGAGCTTATCCAAAAGGGATCTGATATAATGAAAATTACAAGGAGGATTGTTACCTGCTAAGCTAAAATCGCTTTCCTTAAATACTTTAGCTGTCCCTTTCTGACTAGAAGATGAACGTGGAGCTGATATGTTCACTATAGCCCCGGATGATGTCGGAAACACCAGGTTTCCTTTACCTGCATTGGGTGATGTGTCTGCCCCACCCCCCATAGGTATTCCTCACTCCGGGGTATTTATCTGTTTCTGGATCCCTGTGGTTTGATCACTTCAAAGTGAGATCACCTAGGACATATTCTAGTCTTATGCGGAGGGTCGGGTACCTAACTGGCCTGTCTCAGTCTGCCAGCACAGGGGGGATTCCCGGGATGAGGGACTTCCAGTTTTCAAACTGGGAAAGTCCTGGACAAACTGGGGTGAATTGTCAGACTCTGTGGGATAATGGATTTGACCATAAACTTCAGCATCACATCCAAATATTAAGCAGTTGACGTTCTGAATGTTTCTAAAATCTATTTCACAGTTTGGAGTGGACTTATTTCCCAAATACCCTGAACCCACGCCTAGCCGACTTTATCAGCTCTTGAAAACTGGAAAGCAACACCAGAATGGTTTCAGAATGTGCCTCATTCCACTTGAGCGGCTCTGCTCTTGCAGACAGGTACAGAGAGCTGGCTTGGAAGACAGGGTCCTCACCCCCGTTCCCTGGCTTCCCACCCCCTTTTAAAAGCAGGGTATCACCTCTTTTCTCTCTCAGGAGAAAGGCTTTATACCTACAATTAAAAGTATATATATAGTATATTTCTAAGCCAGTGACTAGATGCCCGCATAACCCTTTTGGCTCTGGTATTCCGTGGTCTTCCATGGAGAATTGCTAATTTTCTGAAGGCTTTGAATGGAATGAATTTGAAGAAAACTGCCAGTTCAAATAGTTCCTGTGATAGTGAGAGATACTCACTGTGTGGTCCTTTTATTTTTAGTAAGAGCGTTGGAAAAATCAGGTTATGTTTATTCTGAGGGTTTGGGGGAGCTGGTAAGATTGTGTAGTCTAGCAGATGCTGGAATTATAAATTATTATAAACATTGGCCGGTGGGGAAATTCATATATCAAAAATACTACAATATATAAGTTAGCCTCTAGATTTTCCCCTAGTTCATTACCCCAAAATGTATACGCTGAGAAAGTACTTTCATGGAGAAATATAAATACATTTAACTGTGCTCGTCTTTTGTCAGATGTGTTTCTATATCCTATTTCTTGCTTGCCCAGAACCCCCCACGTATAAGTTTATTTACATTTTGTTGCCTTCATTGTAAATCTCATAGCGTGGACTTGTTCTTCTGTTAGATAAATACATTCCAGTTGTCCTAGTTGCTAGTTTTTAGTATTAAGCAAATATTTTATGGGCTTTCTCTGAGCTGTTGTTTGTTTTCTAGCCCTTTGATGTTATTTTCACTGGAATACTGAGTCTTTTACAGGGCTGCGGACATCCATAGGTATTTGAGGGCTGGTGACAGTCACTCAGCTGGTGACATAGGCCGCATTTGAATGGGTTGGCTTCCATTCATGGCAAACCCAACTGCCCTCAATGAATAACAAGTTTCCCTCCTTGAGAGAGAAAAATCACATTGCCTCAGTATCTCAGGAATACAGTTCCATAAATATTATTATGCATGATGGAACAGCATCTTTATTCAATAGAGCAGATATTGCCAACAAAAATGACGTAATAGAGAAGATTACTGCCGGGGGTTTCTAGCTTTAATTATGAGAAACCAGTGAAAAGGAGAGTTTGCAATCAAAGTGTTTTGCACAGTGAGAGCTGGCTATATTTTACTCTTAGGTGTAGGTGTTCTCGGGGGAAAAGAGATAAAATGAAAAGATTTTAACATTTTCTGCCTTTGGTTTTTTGCTGTGTAAGGTCGAATGTTACACTTGTCTTCGAAGCCACCCACAGACTCAGCTCTTTGGGTGGGATGGAGCTCATCATTGGGACAGAGGCCGGCTCGAGTTCATTATTATGGGATGATGGCCCCACCATAGCAAGACTAATTTTAATGAAATGTCTGCCTACAAAATGTTTCATGAGAGGCAATGTTGTAAAGTACTGGTTTTTTTTTCCTAACCTGAGGAGAATTTCCCTTATAAAAACATGCTAACTTATCCCCGGGCTGTATACTTTTCCTATCCTATCTTGACTGCTTTTTCTAAATATGAAGACATGGGAGAAGTTAAAAATAAACATTTTCCTCTGAAAAATTATGAACCCATAATTTGTGACAAGCGCTTTAAACTGTCTGCATATATATTTTTTTCTATAATAACATATATCACATAGGTAAAAATTATTGTATTATGTTTCAGAGGAGTTCCATGGTGGGGTGGATAGCGTTGGTTAATGGGGAGGACGGGTGGGTGAGATCAAAAACACATTTCTGGAAATCAGATTGACAGTAGGTCTGGTGGAGGAAATAAACTGAGTTTGGAACATTTGAGGGAGGGTAACTGGGAATTCTTCCTTTTGGAATATATAAGAGTATAGGCATGCATTAGAATATGCATGTATATTGAAATGCAGTTCGAATAGATCCATACTGACAAGCATTTAGAATGTGCATGTCAAGAATTTAGTAATAAAAAAAGAGAATTTGGGAATACAATCTGGGCTGCAGTCATCAGTGTATAGGGCAGAAGCTCTTAAGCTTTTTCTGGTCCTAGCATTCTCAGTGCCTGTAGGCCAAAAAAAAAATACCTACCAGTTCCATTTATTAAGTAGTAGAGTCCAAATAATTCAATAAGTATTTATGTCCTAACAGTTTAGTGGCTGACTCAAAATACAACCGTATAAATTGGGAAGAAAAAAAGTACATAGTTTTCATTCTTAAGTGATGCTTAATTTTATGTGCCAACTTGGCTTGATCCCACATGAGTCTGGATGTTGTTGTGAAGATATTTTTTAGATGAGATTGACATTTGAATCAGTAGACTTTGAGTAAAGCAGGTAAGTCTCCGTAATGTGAGTGGGCCTCATTCACTCCACTGAAGGCCTTAAGAGACAACACCTGAGGTCTGCCAAGGGCGAAGGAAGCCGCCTCCAGATTGTCTTCAGAAACTCTTCCCTGGGTCCCTAGTCTGCTGGCCCGCCTTCCAGTTTTTGACTTGCTAGCCGCCATGATAGCATGAAGCAATTCCTTAAAATCAGTCTCTCTCTCTCTGTACACACACACACACACACACACACACACACACACACACACACACTATTGGTTCTGTTCTCTGGAGAACCCCAACTAATACACTTACAGAATGTGTGGGTTGTATGCACATGCAGGGCACTGCACAATTTCCCAAACCTTAGAACCGGATTGGACACCATTCCCTGTTGCACTCTGATTTTTGTACAGTACTTCCTTTTTATCACAGCTACCTCTGAGAACCCCACTTGCTAAAGATATCTTCCAAGGGAATGCGGGTGATCTCGTGTTGCAACTGTGAACGACCTCAAGGTAGTCTTTTTTTCCGTGTCCCACAAGTTTCAAATATGGCAGCGTTTCCCTCAAAAATGTAAAATGTCCTTCGGTGCCTCCGTGAGTACACGGTGGCATCCCAGAGCCCCTCGGCACACACTTTGGGAACTGCAGGTGCAGGTGGTGGCACTTGTTATGGGGATAGATTACCTCTGGCAGAGAGAGCAGAGATGAGCTCCAGAAAGGGGAGGCCGCTTTTGAGAGGAGACTGAAGGAAATCTAGAGACTCGGGGGAAATGGATGTGCTGGCTGAGCAGAGCAAAGGAGGTATGCTTACAGCTACGGATCTAGGTGTAAGAAAGGCAGTTTTCTTGTCTTTTTAATTTTTTTGATGTGTATTTATTTTTGAGAGAGAGAGAGACAGAGCACAAGCCGGGGACAGACAGAGAGAGAGAGGGAGACCCAGACTCCGAAGCAGCTCCAGGCTCTGAGCTGTCAGCACAGAGCCCGACTTGGGGCTCAAACCCACAAACCTTGAGATCATGACCTGGGCCGAAGTCGGACGCTTCACTGACTGAGCCCCCCAGGTGCCCCGGAAGGGAAATTTTCTATGAAGCTTATATGGTTGATGGAGTTGGGATGGTGGATCTATGGTAATACATTAAACTTTTTCTCTTTTCCCATTTTTTAAATTTAAATTCATTCATTTATTTATTTATTTATTTATTTATTTATTTGAAAGAGAGGGCACAAGTGAGCAAGGAGCAGAGAGAGAGAGGGAGAGAGAGAGAATCCCACAAGGAGCAGAGAGAGAGAGAGCATCCTGTGAGGGGCAGAGAGAGGGGGAGAGAGCATCCCATGCAGGCTCTGCACTGTCAGCACTGAGCCCAAAGCGGGGCTCCTCCTCACCTGATGCGGTGCCCGAACTTAACAAACCTTTAGATCCTGACTTGAGCCAAAGTCAGATGCTTAACCGATTGAGCCACCCAGGTGCCCCACTGCTTTC
Source organism: Cryptoprocta ferox (assembly GCA_028646485.1). Lineage (NCBI taxonomy): Eukaryota > Metazoa > Chordata > Mammalia > Carnivora > Eupleridae > Cryptoprocta > Cryptoprocta ferox. Next base: position 130,400,300 of record CM053571.1, read on the forward strand.
CCGTTTTAATAAATACGTATCTCCCCATTGTATAATGAAAAATATATATATTTATGACCCCCCCAAAAAATGCTTTCTGGCTTTCCTGTTACTCAGCACGACTGATCTTTTTTCTTTGGTTGGTTTTTCTCTCCACGCACCCTGTGTCTGTTGAGCTGCTGAGCTGTGGAGGGCGGTAAAGGTAGGCGCAGAGATTAGAGCAAGGGTATGACAGAAAATGCGTGTTTCCAGGTTTGCTATTCTCCGTGAAACATTCGGTAGAACTGGGGAGGTAGAGTGGGGAGCAGATTTGCACAAGGCCCTCTATAATGAGGCCGTGGAAAGAAGCCACGGCCTTGATGCTGAGCAGAGGGTGGAGGGGACCCTGGACGGGAGGGCCCTGGGGGGGGTGTGTGAGAATGTCAGGTGGGCGGAGCCAGGAAGAACACCCCGCCCACAGAGCCCTGGAAGAACACTTGGACAAGACCCCAGCAACTGGTCTTCAAAAGGGGCCTGCACTGGTGGCGTGCGGCCCTGCTTTCATTCAGCGCCAGTTTCCCAAGCCAGCCCGGAAACCATCGTGTTGGCCAGAACCCCTGAAAGGTCTTGGAAAAAATTCATTTATGTCCAACTTTTTTTTTTTTTTAAGTTTGTTTATTTATTTTGGGAGGGGGGAAGGGCAGTGAGAGAGGAGGAGGGAGAATCCCAAGCAGGCTCCACGCTGTTAGCACAGAGCCCGAGATGGTGTTTGATCTCACGAGCTTAGGAGATCATGACTTGAGCCGAAATCAAGAGTCGGACAGTTAACTGACTGAGTCACCCAGGCGCTCCCATATATCCGGGTTTTTCTTCACTGTTCATTCAGGTCAAATGCTTCTGTGTGACAACATGAAAAGATGACATAATTAAGCATATAGAACTCCAGATTTTTTGCCATTACTGTCCTCTCGTATCTGGTTGTTTCATCAGGGAAAAGCAGTGATTCTGAGACTCATGTGGCTGGAATTCCCACTGGGCTTGTTGCCAGATGCTATCTGGCATCCATTTTTATTTTAAGGGAAAAATAAAGGACAAGAAAGCATCCTTACTCCATGCCTCCAAGAAGGTTATGTTTTTAATTCCGCACCACAGCAAATGCAAACAAACTTGTAATTACACTTCATGCATGGAGCCCTGTAGAGGAAAAATAAATCGGTATCCATCTACCCAAAAGCCATAAATCAGACATAGAATGGCTAATCAGAGATATAAATTATATGCACGGGCCCGATTACTGTCTCTGCAGTCTGTTGTGTACAGTTCACCGTTTAGATCTCAGGCTGGGGGGGGCCGTGCTTGAAATATGACTCGAGAGCATATCGTTCATTTTTAAATGTTCCCAACCCTGGTTGACACATCTTGTTCCATCATTGGTTGAAGTATTATCTTCCAGAGGCTCATGTTTGAATGGTAAAGACTGCCTTGGGCCAGCTCCCCTGGTACCCCAGCACGTGTCCATTTATCGGGATAACCCGAACTGCTGGACGGCTGAGGACACACAGCCATTTTTATGGTGTAAAAACAAAAACAGAAACACAAAACAAGGGCAGTCTGCCTTCATTGATTTAGTCGGGTGGAGCCTGGTCCCAGTGGGCCCAGCACTGGTTCCGTACCTTCCCGTTCTCACCAGAGTCACTAAGGATCATCTTAGTTACAGAGGAAATGTGCAGCCACTATGAAATCAGTGTGGCAGTTCCTCAGAAAAATTAACACTAGAATTGTCCTGTGACCCAACAATTCCATTTCTCAAGGTATATAGCCAAAAGAATTAAAGTGGGAACTTTTTAAAAAGAAATTCAATGTGTACTTTAATTAATTTATTTAGTTACATAAACTCAACCGCAGTACGGGGCTTGAACTCGCGACCCCAAGATCAAGAGTCACATGCTCCACTGACTGAACCAGCCAGGTGGTTCCTGAAGGCAGGGACCTGCAGAGATATTGGTACACTCGTGTTCATGGCTGTGTTATCCCCAATAGTCAAGAGGTGGATACCACCCACGTGAAAGGGTGGAGCCACGGGTGTGGACACCCATACTATGGAATATTATTCTGTCTTAACTAGGAAGGAATTCCTTCAAATGCTACCACGTAGGTGACCCTGGAGGACAGCATGCGAAGTAAAACAAGCCGGTCACGAAAGGACAAATGCCGTATGATTCCATTTATATGAGGCACCCAGAGCAGGGAAATTCGTAAGGACAGAGAGTGGGGTATGGCGGTTTCCAGGGCCTGGGGGGAGTGGGAAAGAGAGAGCCATGATTTGATGGGTGTAGAGTTTCAGGTTTGCAACATGGCACGTGGTCAGGACATGGAGGGGACAGCTGTGCCACAGTGTGAGTGTATCTAATGCCACAGAATCGGACACTTAGACGCGGGTCAGATGGTAGCTTTCTATCAAGTTTCTTTTACCGCCACTGAAAAGCAAAGCCACGAGGAATGGGCCGCACCCCAGCAGTCCGGTCCCGGGTCCCCTGCAGCAGGGGCCATGCTGCGTGGTTCTGGCCTAACGCAGGGGGCGCTCTCCGGAGTGGTAGGGCCCAAGTGGCGCCAACCGCTGTGGGAAGCCCACTCTGCCAAGCGGCAGGCGGGGATTGCCGAGAGCAGGGCAAGGCCAAGGGCAGGTGGGCTCCGACAAGGCAGAAGACCCCGCACGCTGCCTTGGCCAAGGACTCGCTCCGGCGAGGGAGGGTTCAGCCAGTGCGAGTAATCTGTGCGCCTGGGCCAAAGGCTCTTTCAGCCGCACCTCTGCTCCTGTCCTCAAACCACTCAGAGTAGGTGGGTGACGGCCATGCCACCCGGAAGCACCAGCTCTGTCCCGGGTCTTCCCCGGCTAGCTGCTCCGAAGAATCTCGAAGGTAGTGGATAGGCATCTGCTCTGTCGAAGCAGATAGAAGGGAGGCCGCAGATGAACAGCCCATACTACTTTCCATCCCAGCGACTCATGACCGAAGGAAACAGCTTTTTTTGGTGCTTCCAACAGCAGTTTGGTGATGTGGCTTATAAGTGATTCTTCCCTTTTTTTTCTTTCTAATGTATTTTGAGAGAGAGGGAGAGAGACAGAGACAGAGAGAATGAGCAGGGGAGGAGCTCCCAAGCAGGCTTCACACTCAGCGTAGAGCCCGACGTGGGGCTGGATCCCAAGACTGTAAGATCATGACCTGAGCCTAAACCGGGAGTCCAGTGCTCAGTCGACTGAGCCCCCCAGGCACCTCCCTGCCTTTCCTTTTTTATTTATGACATGGGAACGTGGCTTCAGCCCCTTTGTTTTTTCCTAAGCCTGGACTTCTGGGCCACCAGCACTTCAGGATTAATGGAGCGACCCGTGTGTCAATTCAGTTGATACACACGTACAGCAAGTTCTGTGCACACTTGAGCGTCTCACCAAATAAGAGGAACCAGAGTTCAACTGAGTAAATCCTCCCGTGCCATGAGAAGTCCCTGGCAATGTGGCATTTCTGTCTTTACCAGGAATTTTATGGCCATCAATAATAGCCAGCCCTGGTATCTACCCAAGCTCTTTATTGAACACGATTCATTTTGAGTGACCTTTACTCTTCAGTAATAGTCCTTTATTTGTGACATACAGATTGCAAACAGTCTAATCAGCCCTCTGGCTTTTGGTTACTAGCATTCCATCTGCTTTTTAATGCTATTGTAAAATCCAGCTGTGCTAGGAAGGGGAAAAAGAATAGACTGAATCTTTTTCCCTGGAAGAAAAAGTTGTGTGGAATGAAGAGTATCAAACAATAATGACTTTTTTTGCTTGTGTGCATGGAGGTGGGTGGCACTTCTTCTTAGTACCTAAGAGGTCATGTGCCTCAGTTAACATTAGAATTACAAACTATTCTAATATTGGTCTTTGGTCTAAAAATCAAAGGGGGAGTAATAGTTTCAGCAATGAAGTGTAAATAATTTTATTATAAGGAATAAAATGTTGCAAAGTTAGGCAGTAGATCTGGGGTGAAAGGGGCACTGTTAATATGGAAAAGGAAATACGGATAGTTTTGGGATCCAAAAGGGAGTAGTAGTGAGAATTCTTGTATTTTACGTCCCAAGGTATGGCTCATTCGTTGTTTATTTTGTAGTTCTGCTTCTTCAGTAATCCTTGTGTCTTAGACCCTTACTTCTTAAAGAGGTGATGTTGATACCTGTTTGCATGCTGGTCTTGTCAGGTCTTGCAAACTTGTACTGCAGTGTGCTGATTTCTTGGAGAGGAGCCTAAGATGATCGTGTGTTCATAATAATGCTTATGCTTGCTTTTATTTCGAGATTGTGTAAAAGAGCCTTGCCTTCCCGGGTTGATCATGAGCTTGACCCCCTGAGCTATTGTGCAGAATTTGAGCTGGAGAAGTGAGCAAGTGCTGGTTGGTTGTTAGCTTCTCAGCTTCAAATAATCCTAGAAGTTCTCATTTCCATTTATTGAAGAACAATGCCAAGGCCACCTGGAAATAAGCAGGGTATTTCAACTGAAGCTCGGTTTTCTGACTGGGCTTCATTCTTTCAACATTTCCCCGTTCCAGATGTGTGCGGCAATGGTTTGCAAGTTCTTTGAAGGTGGCGTGTTGCATTGGGGATTTTCTTTGCCCTTTCGAGTTTGGAGCTTAGCTCTTGGATTTCAAGGAGGAAGGCTCAGGCAGGCTATGGCAGTTTAACTCTCTCTGCTGGCGTCGGTTCCCGGGGTTCTGGATAAATTGGGACTTATTAGGGGGAATATATGAAAGTAAGATGAGATGAGAAAGAAGGATGTGTTGGTCCCTGGGTGGGCATCTAAGAATGAGAGCAGCAAAGTCATTCTGGTCTCAGCCCTCCCACTTATAGCTGAGACCCTGGGGAGGACAGAGGGCTCTCACCCAAGGTCTCGGCTATTTAATGGCGACTCAGCCTCCAGACCCCTAATCAGCCACCTTTTACACCAGAGTATGGGTAGATTCTCTTAAACCTCTCAGGCAAGACTAATTATAAGAGCCCGTTGATCCTGTAATTCACTGATTTGTCTGATCTGGCTCTAAGATTAGAGAAAAGTATGCTCTTGATGCAGAGTGAGGAAAAGAGAGGAGTAGGTAATGGGGCGGAAGTTTGGCTTTTGCACCTGGGTCAGCAGGGACAGGCATAAACGTGTTTGTACACTTTGGAGGGTGATGAAGAGAAAAATAAGGAAGAAATTGGCCCATTTTGTATTCAGTATTTTGTTGTGTTTCTGTCCTGTGCCATTTTCTTGTGTGAGTTTATGCTCTTTGGATTAGATTCTGTCCGACTAGATTTAGGGTTCTTGTTCCTCGAATCCAGAGTTCATGGAATTATGTGAGCTTGTTGGTTGAGTCTCTCGCCCACCCTAGTTGGCTGCATTGCTGACTTACAACTGTAGCTGTAAGGAACAAGGACAGGTCATTGCTCACCTCCCTCCCTAACATACTCTTGGATTACTCTTTGGTACATGGCTTGAGAAAACCTGACCCTAGGAATAAATAACAGTGTGTGTTACACCAAGTTTACATGTTACTGAAAAATTGGTTCTAAATTTTAGTGATCCTTTTATCAACAAAAGGCATTTATCCTGGCGATGAGCATTGTTTCCTAAATTGGAATTCAGAGGAGTTGGCATGAGGACTAATCCCAGGATATGAACTCTCCTCCTGTCCCTTCTCTGGAGTGCGGGTCTCTTGTCTCTTTCACATGTCCTGGGCTGTAGCCTCTAGTCTTCTTCTCAGACACGCTCTGTATGCTAGCGTCTTTCAGGATTGTCGCTCTCCCAGGCATCCCTAGGTGGGCAGACAGGTCGAGATCCCAGGCCTGCTCATGGTTTTCTAAGAGAATGCCATGTTCCTTTTTCCTAGACCCATCAACTCAGCATGAACAGAGGGTGCTTTTTCCAGCCACCTCACTGACTTGTCCTGCCTCCTTCTCAAAAGATTTACCCATCATGGCATCCATGCATTTGAGAGAGAACTGCTCTCTCTAAATGATCACACCAGTGAACCTGTAAGGAAAGACCTCCTTTGGGAACACGAAATAATTATTCTCCCATTTTTGTTTTAAATTTTGTTGATACTGTATGTAGCCTTGTTCCATTTATGTGTTACATTACTTTTTTAATGTTTACTTTTGAGAGAGAGAGCATATGTGTGAGCAGGGGAGGGGCAGAGAAAGAGGGAGACAGAGGACCCAAAGCTATGGGAGCTTGAAATCATGAACCATGACATCATAACTTGAGCTGAAACCAGGAGTTGGACGCTTAATCTACTGAGCCACCCAGGCGCCCCTATGTGTTACATTGTTAATGAAATAGTGTATGCTCCAGCTAACTACTTTTCTGGAAACTGCTTGGTTTTCATGTACTTAGAGCTAGAGTTGAAGGGTAGGTCACCTTCAACAGAGCCCGAATTTCTTGGTTTCACTTAATCTATTTTATATGTATATTTATATATAACACATACGCATATATGTGTTACTGCATACACACAAACATAAATGAATAAGTTTTGGTTTCTAAGATGGGCAGTATTCAGGCAAGCTTGTATGCTTGTGAGAATGATCTAGATAAACAAGGGGGATGAGTGAGGGAGGCAAGACACAGGACTGGACAGTGGAAGAGTTAGCTTCAGGAACAGAGACAACTTTTGCATCTTAAGAGGAAGCAAGGCATAAAAGGTAAGTATATAAGTTCGGTGGATTTGACGTAAGAGGATGAGGTAGTTCTTATCTGTCGGTGACACATGGGGGAAGGTGATTAGCTGAGAATAAGAAAGAAGAGGATGTTGGAAGTTGAGGAGAGAGGAAAAGCTATGAAATAGGTAGTTATCCCAGAAAATTATAAAGTGAAATATTGAGCCAAGTGTAGGAGAATCATCTTGCAGAGTTGAGTGCTAATTTGAGATTCGCGGTACCGAATTTAAGGTGAGACCATCAAGTGGAGTTGTATGGGGTATTTTTCCCTCCAGCAATTTGAGCTGTTCTGCTGCAGATGGTTAGGTTGAGACCGTATTGACTGCCAGACTGGTACAATGGTGGAAGAGAGGGACAAGGCAGATGAAGACATTTGTGAGGAGTTGATCACAAAATTGGACCATAGAATCTAAGCCGAGCATGGACACGGGCAGTGAACACATGAAGTAGAAGGAGATTGGAATCGAAGGATGGGATCGATGTGAGATCAAAGAATCATGGAAAGAGGGTGCGACGTAAGGGTGTGACTGGTTTATTCTTTTCTTTATGCCTTCACTTTGACTGTATGACTGTGCTTTGTTTACACTCTGCCCTACATCCCCCTGTCCTCAGGGCTCACAGTAGGGCTGACGGTGGGAAGGATGGACGGCTACAGGTCCAAAAGCCAAACTTTCATATCAGGGGAAAACTTGGCAGCAGGATTTTTATTCATTTATTCATTTATTCATTTATTCATTTATTTATTTATTTATTTATTAAAAAGTTTATTTTGAGAGAGAGAGTGTGTGTGTAGGCACCCATTGAGCAGGGGGAGGGGCAGAGGGAGAGGAGAGAGAGAATCCCCAGCAGGCTCCACTCTGTCAGTGCAGAGCCCTAGTTGGGGTGTGAACTCAGGAACTGAGAGGTCATGACCAGAGTTGAAATCAAGAGTTGGAAGCTTGACTGACTGGGCCGCCCAGGTGGCCCAGGATTTTTATTTAATAGACTGTGTTAGCTTTTGAAAGATGTTAGAAATTTTGTTTGCTTGCTTATCAGCCTTTATTCAGTCTGGGGTCAATACTAATTTTTTAGAAGCTTAGCGGTTTTTAATGGATTTTAAAAAAATTTGTCCCTTTTAAAATTTCTTTTTTAACTGTTTCTGAAAGTAAATCATAAGTGAAGATGAGGATTAATATTTAGTCCTCTGAAGATAATTTTTTAAAGTAAATCACATCCATTATGGAAAGTTCAGAAAATTCAGAAAGCATTTCTATTTTTTTTTAAATGTTTATTTAGTTTGGAGAGAGAGACAGAGTGTGAGTGGGGGAGGGAGAGAGAGAGGGAGACACAGAATCTGAAGCAGGCTCCAGGCTCTGAGTTGTCAGCACAGAGCCCAGTGCGGGGCTCGAACCCACAAACCGTGAGATCATGACCTGAGGTGAAGTCAGACATTTAAGTGACTGAGCCAGTCAGGTGCCCCCAAGCATTTCTAAAACCCTACCCTACAGACAGACAGAAATATCTTTCCATTTTGGGGGCATATTTAAAAATAGTTTATGTTACTTAATGTCTTGCCATTTTATTTTTAATGGCTGTAAGATATTTGTATTAATTTTAAATATAGGAAATCATCATTGTTATTAGACATTAAAATCTTTTCACATTCATATTGTGGATAACCCAGCAATGAGCCCCAGCAAGAGACCATCTTAGTTGTAGGTAAACCAATTAAAGGGCCCGTGACCTTCCCTATTAGGACTTCATTGAGAACCATGTTTCTGTTGCAGAAAGTTCTAGAATTGTCTGGAAGAAAGTACCATTATGAGGGCTTCAGATACCTGAGAAAGTAGATGTGTGGATGCTGTAGATGTTGTAGGTTGTAAAGTTTCCTGCAGGCTATCATTTTACTCAATGTATCTCCTCAGACCATTCATTTCACCGATGGTATTGAAATTAACATCTCAGGGGAGAAAACCTTAAATCACAAAAATTCTACTTGCTTTCTTTGTCCCCTCACCGTCTAAGAATTAAAAAGAATGCTAGTTTACAATTTTGGTAGCAGAATACTTTGGCTTAGCTCATGAAATACAGATATTAGAAGTAGCCTCGTTTGAGAACACCGGACAAAACCTCTTCGTAACGCAGGTGTTGTCGTTGCGGAATTCATTTTTTCCAGCATACTCTAACATTTCTCAAATCTGAAGGTGTGAAGGACATGGTTACCAGAAACAAATAGATGTGAATGCTCCTGTGTTATTAAATGTCATGCTTCCTCATTTGTCCGTCACGTTTTCTCTCAAACGACAGTGGATTTTCCTACTTTTATACTTTTATGCATTTTCGCAACTGGGCTGTCCACTAAAAGGTTTGTGGCATTCTTGTTTTCCAATAAATAATGGAAATCTGAATTGCTTTTGGTCCCTTTTACAATGATATGAATTAATACTGGTCCTTAAAACTCTTACGCTTAGGAAGGTACAGTTGAAGTAGAATGGTGTTTCGATGGTAACTAGGGAAGAGATTGACATGAAACAGCCGCGACTTTATAAACAGTGCTTAATAATTGAAGAAAAGCAAGGTGATAAATCGTTGTCCATGATGGAAATGCTTTCTGCATACCACTTTTAGTTTTCTTTTCATCACATTATATTTGCTTCTTGGTATTTTCAAAAGACAGCATAAAATGCTATTTGCTTCTGAACTGTTTTCTGGAAGATAAGATAAAAAGTGCAAGCTCATCACATTTTTATTGGAACGGATGCAAGTTAGCTGTAGCCTTCCAGTTGGTACTGCTTATCTTTGTTGAGACCTGGTCTGGGTGTTGTCAGCATTTTAGAAAACCATTTCGTGGGTGCTGTCTTCACAGTGGCAGGCAGGATGCCAAATAAGGATGTTTCCAAAATAGAAGTTCAATAGGCTAGCATCGCTGTGACACTCAGACTGATCTTGGCATATCACGTTAGAGAGTTGTTTAACAGTCTCTCCCCAGGTGTGTCTACCTGTGTGATTTTAAGTATGTTTTTGCTATTTTATTAATTGATGTAAAGTCCATGTCATGTAAACATAAGGGAGTCCTATGTGGTTTTTGTGTGTTAATGCCTCTCAAATACTCATTGAAGTAATTCTGTTTTTATTACCATTTTACTGATGAGGAAATAGAGGTATAGGGGCTTTGTATTATCTGCCCAGGATCACAGCTAGCAAATTCCAGGGACACTTGTATGGCTCAGTCAATAGAGTATGTAACTCTTGATCTCTGGGTCATGAGTTTAAGCCCCATGCTGGGTGTGTAGAGCTTACTTAAAGAAAAAAAAAAGAAAGAAAGAAAGAACAAACTTTAGTTCCAGAGAGTGTAATCATAAATTCATATGCTGACAATTCCTTCAGTCCCAGGATTCTGGGGCTTAATGTTCTTCATCTGCTAAATATTATCATGGTACACCCTATTTTGAAAATATAATGAAAATGTTAATGTCAGCTCTGTGTGGTGTGACCCATACTGGGCCACTGAGGAGTGAAACAGCTCTGTTAACAGAGATGCCAATGTATCTATTTTTCATTTGCTAGGAATAAATTAATAATCGATATGTTATATTTTGATCATTAGTAGATCACCATAAGGAACTTGAACAGGTTTGGAGAACCCACCGTTAGCAAAGAAATCATAATGACAGGAGGCTGTGCTAATGCACTAAGCCAGTACTGGTTTTTAGGAGTTTGCCTAAAATAGAGGAAATAAGGAAAAATGGGAGCAAAGAATTACCTCTTTTTAATTTATACCTTGCTTGCTCTTGTCTAATGTATAACTTACTTAAGAATTCAAAAGTATGGACTGTTGAAGAACAGGTAGGGACTTGAAAAGTAAGGCTATGTCACTATTTGCATAGTTCTTTTTGTAATTTAAGAGGACATAAAAGGAGATCATCAAAAAGTTTGTAACTTCAGAAGTAAAATTTTAGAAAAAGCACAGGGAAGCCTTTCAGGTAATTTTGATGTAGAGCTCTCCTTTAAGAAAAACCATGGACAGGCCTTCTGAACATCTGACCAAGTCAAAGACCTGGATGATGTCAGGGATCTCCTTGCCCTCTTCTGCTTTCTAGAGCCAAATAAAGTCATAGAGGAGCAGTGGGATCATTTTGGAGAAGACAGCAAGAAGATTCAAAGAAGATGGATGCCATATTTGAAATTAACTATTACAGATATAGGAAGTAGATCAGTATCTAATTGTGACAGATGTTAGCATTTCTGAGGATCTTCAATGACTAAAAAAATAACGTTGCATTAATAAAGTTGAATTTGTGAAAGTGACTTTAAGTATTTCAGAGGAAACTATCACTATACAGAGATTGAAAAGAAGGAAAAAAAATGAGTATCCAGAAGTATGGACTAGGACTATGCTTTAATGAAATTCAGCTAAAGGAAAACAATGAAAGGCCATTCTAACTAAGGGAGGGAGGGTAGGAGAAAACCCAACAGGATGAACAAAGAACTGCCTGAAGAAGAAGAATTCTCCCACAAAGGAGGGGGGATTGTGGAGGGCCAAGGAGGAGGACAAAGACATAGCAGCAGAGGAGAGTGAAACCTCAAGCAGGAAGTGAGAAGCAACCTTCAAAACACATCAAGGGAAACATGCTTTAAATACATCAGAAGCGACAGGACAGGGAACGTCGTTTCTCTGTTGGGTAAAGGAAGGGTTGGTTTTAAATGACAGCAATAGGTCAAGTTGTTGTCTTTGTTGTTTTTTTGTTTCCTCCCCAAAGCAAAACTTCTTTGTTTTAAAGAAGTCTGGTAGTATTGACTGGGAGTCTCGGCGAGGAAGCAACATGATTTGAAGAGCTGGTGAAAGGCTGTTTTAGCAGACGGCTTATATTAAAATCTGTAGGCACCGATGAATCTGGAAACGGCTGTTCAGAATGAAACCCTCACAGAACACCAGTTGTAGAGAGAATATGGAGCTAGAACAGGAGCAATGTATCCTTTCTGTGTACCGTGGAGGAAGAATGACCTTGGAACGACACATCTCAAAGTGTTTATGACCTGGAAGAAAATAGGGATTTAGGGGAGAAGTAGCAGATATCATCGCAAAATCAATTTGGAAACACCTTGCCGGCCGCAAGGTAGCAGGGATAGCAGTGTGGTTTGAAAGAGAGTAAACTCTGTCAAAGTAATGCAGTCTCTCTCGGTGACACAGGCAGCCCAGTAGGTTGAGGGAAAGTAGAAGTGATCTAGTTTGATTTTAGGAAAGCTGACGATGCTCCTCTAACTGTTCACACTTAATCACTCAAACAAGTGATTATTTTATACTGTGAAACTCTGTGAGGCACTACCTCGTTGCAGCACACTGAAAGTGTGTTTAATTAGGAATTAATGTTATAGTAGGTATAAAGGGTCTTATCAAGAAGTGTTTTTGAAGTGACCACTAAATCTAGTGCTTAGTCAAAATGTTCTATTAAATATTCTATAGATATCCAGGAAAACACAGAAAATGACCAGGCTGTTGGTGGGGTTGGAGAAGAGGGAAGGATTTAAGTCAGAATGATCGTAACCATTTGGAGGCATGATCCGAAAAGCTACTGAAGGTAATGTCAAGGGCAGAGGGTAGGGCATAAGAGAATACTTACATTTTTATGTGTAAGGTTTATGATGATATTATCATAATTTGAATGCATGCTCAGAGGGCATACATTTTGAGTTTATCTGATGGTATTGTGCTCGTTTCTTTCTGAGCCCTACCGGTTGATCCTTTCTGGACTAACTGACCTCTAAGTAGAGTTAAGAGAAGACCTTGTTCTTACAGAGCTCAAAATCAACAGGCCAGTATACAAGGTCAAGTAACGAAGTACTTTGTACTAAGTTCTGGTCTCATCCTTAGGTAAACAAGAATCTAGTCTTAGCTCTACAAGTAGAGGAATGGTTGGAAACATGGAAAAGTGTCAAAAAGATGGTCAACAGATTGAGAAAAATAAGGCTTCCAGGTAAAACAAAACTTGAATTCAGTGTGGAAAAATGTTGGCTGATAAACTAAAAGCACGTTGATGATGTCTGCTTTATATTTCTTTTGATGACAAACTAAGAGGGCAAAGACTTAACTGAATAAAGGATTTGGAAAAGATTTAGAGGAAGACAGGGTGACCTTTATTAAACATTGAGGTATGGTAGTAAGGAACAGTGGGTGTCACCCTCTTAGAGATCTTTAAAATTATGAACAATTATGTTTTGGGGATGAGTACCTTTTATACATTTATAAAATGTTTGAATTTGGACTTAGAGTTGGCAATTAAGGAGATGAGCCCTCTGATCTCTTTCAACTCTTTGTTGAAACTTGTATTTGTTTTGAAGGACTTAGTCTTTTGTAAGAAAGTTTTAATTGGCATTTTCCTCTTCCTACTTCAACTGTGTGTGTTTAGCTCTTTTCTAATTACCATGTAATTCCTTTATGGTAGTGTGTATACATTTTTATTATATTTGCTTGCTTAAATTAACATTCTCTAGGCGCCTGGCTGGCTCAGTTGGGAGAGCATACGGTTCTTGATCTTGGGGTCATGAGCTGGAGCACCAACGTTGGATGTAGGGATCACTTAAAAAATAAATAAATAAAGATTAAAGACATTTAACACTTGGTGCCTGTCAGTTCAATAAACCATGTTTCTGTTGTTCACCACTGTAATTCTAACCCCAACACCTTATCTGGCACACAGTTGTAATATTTGTAGAATGAATGATAATATCGAGAGAAGTATGGCTTGGAAGGCTGTCATTTTTGGAATGATTTGTTGGAGAAGGGAATAGCATATAATGTAGTTTCAATCTTGGGCATTTTGTTGAACTCCACACAGCTGAAATTGTGTGTCATTTGAATCCAAGAATTTTTACTCTAATCACCTTATTTTTTTTAATTTTTATAAAATGTTCACTTATTTTTGAGAGCGAGAGAATGAGAGAGAGAGAGAGAGAGAGAGAGAGCAGGGGAGGGGAGGGGAGGGGCAGAGAGAGAGGGAGTCACAGAATCCCAAGCAGGCTCCAGGCTCTGAGCTGTCAGCACAGAGCCCTATGCGGGGCTCGAACTCAGGAACCACGAGATCATGACCTGAGCTGAAGTCAGACACTTAACCGACTGAACCATCCAGATGTCCCTCTAATCATCTTCTTTTAAAATGCAAATGGAATCCACACAAAAACTTGTACATAACTGTTCATAGCAGTGTTATTCATAATTACCAAAAAGTGGGAATACCCCAAATGTCCACCAGCTAATGAATAGTGGTGTATCCGTATGATGGAATAATATTTGGCAGTAGAAGTCAGTGAGGGAGTCATACATGCTACGGCATGGATGCATTTTGAAAATATTATGCTAAGTGAAAGAAGAGAGTGGAAAGAAGGTTTCCATTAATAAGAAATGTCCAAAGAAGGCAAATCCAGAGAGAGAAAGAGTAGATTGGTGGTCACCTAGGGCTGAGGAAATTAGAGGGAGATGGGAAGTGACTGCCAGTTGTCAGGGGGTTTCACTGTAGGGTGATAAAGTGTTTCTAAAATGACTGCCATGTCAATGGACAATCCTGTGAGTAAGCCAAAACCATTAAGTTGTATGCTTTATATGTGTACGTTCGTGGGGGCACCTGGCACCCTGGGGACAGGCCTCTAACAAGAAAAGAGCCTGAAGAACATGGAGTTCTGTCGAATTTTGCCTTTTCCTAACTGTATTTAAGAATTATATTTGGGGGCACCGGGGTGCCTCAGTCGTTAAGCATCCGACTTCGGCTGAGATCATGATCCCACAGTTTGTGATTTCGAGCCCTGTGTCAGGCTCTGTGCTGACAGCTCAGAGCCTGGAGCCTGCTTCGGATTCTGTGTCTCCCTCTCTCTCTGCCCCTTCCCCACTCACAGTCTGTCTCTCTCTGTCAAAAATAAACATTTTTAAAAAATAAAAAAAAAAACATTTGTGCAGCAAGGGACTCTTATCAACAGTGAAAAGGCAACCCATGAAAATGGAAGAAGTATTGGCAAATTATGTGTCTGATAAGAGATTGATATCATATATATAAAGAACCCCTACAACTAAACAGTAACAACAATTAAAAAACAATTCAAAAATGCACAAAGGATTTATAGAAGGAAAAACACTTTCTTCTCAATGCTTCATTCACTTCTGACACCAGATGTGTGTTTTTCTATATCAAACTCTTCTCTCATTCTCAGCCGATACTGATTGCTTGTTCTACAGTTTAACTCGATTCTGATGCTAACTGCCCAGAGTTAGTGCGAATCACACAGCTTAAGGACACAGTCCCACAGGACTGCCCCCTGCTTCAGACTCCAGGCACAGGTAGTGGGTCCCAGATGACCCACAACTTCTATCTGACCATGCTACAGATCCAAGGTTCCTGTGTCCCCCTCCACAGGTTTCATAATTTGCTAACATGGTTCACAGAATTCAAGGGAACACTTTACGTAGTAATAGCCAATTTATAATAAAGGATATACCAGAGGGCACACATACGCAGCTAGATGAAAGGATGCACAGGGGACTATCTGGAAGGGTCCTGACTTCTGGTAACTGGCAGAGGTTGATCAAATCATTGGCCTTTGGTGATAAATTCAACACCCAGGCCCTCCTCCCTCCAACGAGGTTGGGGGTGGGACTGAAAATTCCATTTCTCTAATCACCCCGTTGGTTTCTCTGGCAGCCATCCTAGGGATTTCCAAAATCACCTCATTAACATAACTTAGGTGTGGTTGAAAGGGGCTCATTATGAATAACAAGAGAGATGTTCCTTTAACCTGTATTACTCTGAAGCTGATTCAGGAGCTGGGGACACAAAGCAAATATTGTAGCAAAAGATACTCTTCTGGCTCTTATCACTTAGGAAATTACAAGAGTTTTAGGAGTTCTAGCCTAAGAAGCAGAGGGAAGAGACCAAATATATGTTTCTTATTATGTTATAAGTTGAATAGACATTTCTCCAAAAACAAAGATGTACAAATGGCCAATAAGTACGTGAAAAGATGATTAACATCAATACTTGTTAGAGAAAGGTAAATCAAATGCACAATGAGATGGTACTTTGCACTCATTAGGATGGCTGTTAAGGAAGAAGGAAGGGAGGAAAGAAGGAAGGAAGGAAGGGTGGAAGGGAGGGGGAGAGAGAGAGGGAGTGAGAAAGGCAGGGAGAGAAAGTGGATAATCATAAGAGTTGTTGATGTGGAGAAATTGGAACCCTGTACTTTGCTGATGGGAATGTAAAGTGGTGCAGATACTATGGAAAATGCAATGGCAATGCCTCAAAAAAATTAAACCTAGAATGGTCATGTGATTAGCAAATCTCCTTCTGGGTATATATGCAAAATGAGTAAAAGCAGGGACTCAAACAGATATCTGTGCACCCATGTTCATGGCAGCCTTATTGACAATAGCTAAAAGACGGAAGCCAGCCTAGTGTTCATCACTGGGTGTATGGATAAACAAAATGTGGTGTGTACATACAGTGGAATATTATTCAGCCTCAAAAAGGAAGGAGATTTTGACACATGATAAAACATGATGAACTTTAAAGATACTATGCTAAATGAGCCCATTACAAAAGGACAGCTATTGCATAATTCCACTTGGTTTTTGTTTTGTTTTTTTGCATTTTCTGGAGTGGTTAGATTCATAGAGAAAAGAAAGTTGAAGGCTGATCACCAGGGACCAGGGGAGGAGGGAATGGGAAATTATTCTTTAATGCATATAGAGTTCCATTTCGGAAAGATGAAACTGATGGTTGGTGGTGATGGTTGCACTTAATGTGAATGTATGTAATGCCAGAACTGTATACTTAAGAATGGTTAAAATGGTGGTGTGCCTGCGTGGCTCAGTTGGTTAAGCATCCGACTTTGGCTCAGGTCACAATCTCATGGTTTGTGGATTTGAACCCCGCATCGGGCTCTCTGCTGTCAGCACAGAGCCCACTTCAGATCCTTTGTCCCCCCCACCCCTTCCTCCCTCAAAAATAAAGAAAAACACTAAAAATGGTTAAAATGGTAAATTTTATGTTCTATATTTTTACCATAATAAAAAATTATTTATAGAGACAGAAGTCCACCTCAAAAGTTCCATGTTACTCATCCAAGCATAACTGTCTTCAGTTGCTTTTTCTAGAACACAGCAAACCTAGTAAGCATTGCCTCACTTTGATACTTCTATAGAATTTTTTTTCTTTTATAGCCTTTCCTTCAGGAGTTACTGAGTGAACCAAGCAATAATTGACAACATTTTCAATAGTGCTTAATATGCTGTTGAAACACTTGGGGCTTGTTAATTGTCATCTGGGCCATGACTTTGAGATTTCATAGTATTATTGTGATTGATCTTCTAATTTTTCCTGTTAATTTACTTGATTCACGGATTTAAAAATATATTTACAAATAATGTATTTTGGAAAAATACTACTGTGTGTCATGAGCTCTTTCTTAGTGGAAATGAGAGTCTTCCTGATAATGATGGAATGCAGCTTCAATGCTTGGAAAGGGGTCTGGAAGATTGACGCTGTGTACACATTATTTCTTCTGTGACCTACAGCTTCCCGTCTTGGGTTGGACGGCCCATGCATACCTCACTTCCTGGGAGCATGACACATAGCAATTCCTTAATCTGCAGACTTCACATTTTTGCATTTGCCTTTTTGCTGGACCGTTTGCTAGTTGCACCAATAGATGGGGCATTGTAATCTCTAAAAATGTTCCTAACGCAAGTGAGTTTGTCGTCTAGAAGGTGAGCGGCAAATGCCCAATCTGGCATAAGTCTCAGTGTCCTACCGACTTGACTCTATTCCCCTAGTGTCCTTGTCTAGGCCAGAAGTCAGCAATAGCATTTGTCCCAGTGTGGGTAATTATCTAGTTTCTCTAGCAAGGCTTCCTTCAGGGTACCTTCCCAGGTGTCTGCAGTGAGTGGGTCTTTGTACCTTTTAGAATACTTAATATCCCGTGATGGGGGAATCCAGACCTTACGCAATCTTCTTAGCCCAAGCCCCCCAGTCCTAGAGGATCACACCTAAGTGGCCCCAAAACAAATGACATCAATGGCCCCATCCTTCTAGAAGACTGACAGGTACTCTTCAGGTCCTGTAGGATGTGGACATGCTGGAAAGAACCTCATGAAATTATTCATGTGTTCAAGGTGGGCTGAATTTAATCTTTCAAAGAGAGGCAGCTGTCACGTTCTTAAGATGTGGAGCATATTGTACAATTTTGACCTTGATATTCAAGGTATTTCTCTGTGTCTAACCTAAAACTTGTTTGGAATGAGTTTTCTTTGCACATAAAATAAATTTATACATTTTTTCCCTGATTCTAGAAGGAATACATGTTCCTTTTGAAATATTGTCAGTTGAAGACATTTTAAGTTTATTTCCTTGGTTCTTGTGGCTTTGCAATTTAGATACAATTGATTCTTTTAATACAGATGACTCTTCAGAAAGAGGAGATTAATCAGGGCATCTGGGTGGGTCAGTTGGTTGAGCATCCAACTCTTGATTTTGGCTCAGGCCATGGTCCCAGGATTGCGGGATTGAGCCCCACGTCAGGCTCTGCACTGAGCATGGAGCCTGCTAAGATTCTCTCTCTCTCTCTCTCTCTCTCTCTCTCTCTCTCTCTCTCTCTCTCTCTCTCTCTCTCCCTCCCCACCCTTCTTCCAACCCTCTCCCCCTGCTCGTGCTCTCTTTCTCTTTCTAAAAAAAAAGAGAAAAGACAGAGGAACTTAATTATAACAGAATCATGTTGCAATTATAGAAGGACATAGAGAAAAATATAAACTAATGTTTCTGGAATGAATTCCATTTACATAGTGAAGGAAAACACTAAGTCAAAGTGACTCACATGTAGATCCAGATTTATGCCTGAAGCAGCCTTTTTAAGCAAGTTTTTGAAGCTTGGTTTCCTTATCTGTAAAACTGAAGAAGCCGTATTTTTCTCAGTGGCAATGTATGGATCGAATAAAATGCTACCTGGGAGAGAACCTGATGAGTGTCTGGTACACAAGGCTTCAAATGTTTATCTCCCCCGACTGCGTACCTTCTTAGCTGTCTCTTCTTCACCTCTTTTTCTTGCATGTTATCTCTTTTTACATGCCCCTTTATTATTAGCACAGAATATATGTTTCCTTTGGGTTATAATCATTGCAATTCAGTCACCGAATATATGTTTCCCCCTTGTGGGCGTTGTCACCCACTTTTCGGCCATTCAAATAAGTCTTTGTTCATAATTCATTAGGTATCACCTAATTTCAGTCTAAAGAAAATCACCCTCTGAGGTGGAAGGAAATCTCATGCCATTCATTGTAAAGGATTTACTCTCTTACTGTCAAAGTAACGCGTTTGGGCTTTGGACTCTGCCTTACACGGACCGGCTGAATTAACTAGATTAAGACACTAGCAACCTCAGAGGTGAGATGATAGGAATTTTGGTACCATTTGTTTAATAACTACCGTGGGCCAGGAACTAGGACACATGCTTCCCATCTGTTTCACATTTAGCCTTCCTGACTCATCATTGGGTGTTAGTATCACTGTTTCATGGAAGAGGAAGTTAAGTCCCACAGGGATTGGTGAGCTCACTCAGGATGGCGCACTAAGAAAGTTCTGGTTCAGTGTTGCACCCAGGCCCGTCTGCAACTGAGTATTTTCTACAGTTGCACTTAGGGGTCCCGATTATGAGGAGGCATCTTTTAACGTGTGGAACTGTAGTATCCCACCAGAGCCACCATTAAAGTCTGTCTCACAAGACAGATTATCTTTTTCACCCTCTGACTCCATCTTTTCTCCCACTCTCCCCTGCTTGCCGGAAAAACTGGTTTACTGTTTAGAGTTTGTTAATACATATCACTAATTCTGAGGTATCGTAGTGTCGTGATCCAGAAAGAAAACGAATGGCAGGCTGTGCAGTTCTACGTAGAAGGAAAGGAGAATCCTAAAGGGACTTGATCTCCAGGCATTTGGGATCAGGTCAGGAGGCCTCCCTGCGCTGGCCTCTGTCCTAAAGGTACATGAAGCCAATTCTACCGAGATGGCATCCTGCCCTTAGTGCTGTCGCCTCAGCCAGCCGCCACCTCTCCCCTCGCACTCCCGCAGCGCCCGTCCTCGCCATCCCAGGGCTGGGGGCAGGCGGGACATCCCTGGCTCAAGAAGACTGATTCACTCTGAAGGCTACACTTGAGAGCTGTCTTTGGCCTTACGCTGCCCTCTGTAGTTGACTACCTCGTATTCAGTTGAATGCTGTTTTCTTCTGAGAGATCCACCTCAGAAGGAATCGTGGAATTTGCTTGAGAGTCGTTTTCAAATAAGCAGAAATACGTCAGCCTTCCGTCCGGGTTTCTGGTGGTGGGAAGTTCTTTGAGCGTGCATGCGTGTGTGTCCGTATATATGTCTGACACACGTTATGTGGAGATAGTTCTCCGTCGTGTAATCCTAAGAAATGCATATCCTTTCCTCTGATTGCTTTGCTCTTTCCTTCCCCGTAGACGTTGTGCTGTGCTCAATAGGCTGCCGAGTCCGTATGGGTTAGAGCTGCTTATTACTCCTCACCTACTCCTGTCAAAATAATCAACCATCGTGGGGGCGAAAGGAAAACCAACAGATGCATTCTTCCTGGGTGAAAGCGGGACTCAGTGCCCCAGCCTGCAAATGAACTCCTGTCTCATTTCTTTCTAGAAGCATCCTGCAGTCGCACGTAATAAGATTCCCTTTTTCATGTCTTCTGCGTGTAAGCAAAATCTTCACTAAGCCCCTGGTTAGGGACGGCAGGTGGGATCGGCGGGAAGATTGTCATGCCAGGATGACTCTGTCTCCTCCGTTCCTAAAAAAGAGACCTCACAACGTTGTTTTCATTTAAATTCGATGTTTTGTTCCTCGCGATCTGGACTTGGGTCTTCTTTGTGCTTTCCTTTTCAGTGGAGACCTGATGTTTATTTCCTTGTGTCCATTTCTAGTTAAGTATA
Source organism: Cryptoprocta ferox (assembly GCA_028646485.1). NCBI lineage: Eukaryota > Metazoa > Chordata > Mammalia > Carnivora > Eupleridae > Cryptoprocta > Cryptoprocta ferox. The sequence goes on from CM053571.1 coordinate 130,420,932, forward strand.
GCATCTCCCCCATCTGAACCCAACACTCTTGGGAAAACTTTAGGAAATTGAATCGGGGAAACAAAGTATGTTTCCTTTCATACTCTTGGCCATAGCATATGGCTCCTTTACTATTTATTTTTGTGAGCTGAGGCTGTAGTTTAGATTTCCTCAATGTGGTTTTTAGAGCAAAAAGCATGAAACTGGTATTCAGCAGATCTAGGATTTCCCACTGGCTTTGCCGGTTGCTAAGTGGTGACCTGAGACAATGCAATGAACTTGTCTGGCTCCAGTCTCTTAAATGTGGGAGTCCAACTGAAAGGCCTTGAAGGTTCCTTCGGCATCGGCATTCTGAGACTGTGCAAAAAGATAGTTGCATAGAGTAGGAATATCCTTATTTGTTCCCCAAAGATTGTCCTTTATAATGACATCGTGTGAAAGGAGTGCCAATACACAGATCTTGGACAAACAAGTCAACATTAAGGAAGTCTACCAGATCTCTTTTGCTAGCATAAAATTATGTGTCAAGGCATAGCACTGTGCCCTTTTCAGGCAGTCAGCCTGTTTTTGAGAAACATCACCCACTGTGAACATGTGAGGAGCTGGTGACCTCTGTATACAAATATGCATTAGGCCACAGTCACGGAAAATAGTAGCCACAAACATCTGGAATATAGCCATAAATGTAGGTGTGGAAAAAAAAAGACAGTCAAGAAGCAAATGACTGCCCTTAAGCCTAAGTATTTGAATTAGAGACACAACCACCTAACTCCCACGTAGTTGACAAATTTAGTAGAAGGCTAGGACGACAGAAAAGATGTTAGTTGACAGCAGGAGGACTAATTTTTTTAATTAAAAATATCGGGACACCTGGGTGGCTCAGTCAGTTGAGTGTTCCGACCTCAGCTCAGGTCATGATCTCACGGTTCATGAGTTCGAGCCCCTCGTCGGGCTCTGTGCCGACAGCTCAGAGCCTGGAGCCTGCTTCGGATCCTGTGTCTCCCTCTGTCTCTGCCCCTCCCCTACTCTTGCTCTGTCTCTCTCTGTCTCTCTCTCTCAAAAATAAACATTAAAAAAGAAATTTTTGGGGGGGGACCCCTGGGTGGCTCAGTTGGTTGTTCCGATTTCAACTCAGGTCATGATCTCATAGTCAGTCAGTTTGAGCCCCACATCGGGCTCACTGCTGTCAGCTTCAGATCCTAGGTCCCTGTGTCCCCTCCTCTGTCTGCCCCTCGTCCATTCACACACCCAGGTACATTCTCTCTCTCTCAAAAATAAACATTACAAAAAATAAAAACTAAAAATTTTAAATGTAATATTTGTATGTGGTAAAATCTTCAACTCATACATTAATGATACATACAGCCACAAAATTAAAAGCTTCTATCCTAAATTCTCAGTCCTTCTTTCTAAAAGTAAGTATTGTTAATAGTTTCTTGTTAGATCCTTGCCCAAAATGGTAGATGCATATCGCAGTAGAACTATCCATAGCTTGTTTTTACATTATATCAATTATCAGAATGTATGGTTGTTTTGTGCCTTCCTCCTTTTTTAATGATGTGTCTTCAAGACACTCATCAGGTCATACACATCCAATTCATTTCTTAGTGACTCTATTGTTGACTACTGTATAGATGATCGCAATATTAAATCAGTTTCCTGTGCAAATTAAATAATCCTTTCTTTCCTTTCCACCTTTCTCTACCCGCAACACCGGCCGTTTGGTCATTGTTCTCTTGATCAGGAAGACAAAGTTGCATTGAACATCCTGTTCATATTTCTGGGTTTTTGCCCTCAGCTATTCTACAGGGTAGAATATTTGCCTTTATTTGCCATAAGTAAAATTGATGGTCCAAAATGTTTACAGATTCCACCGGAATGGTTACGCCAATTTAGAGTTCCCTGCAACACTTAAGAAGGCAGTTTTCTCTATTGTTGCTACCCTGGATATCAGTGTTTTACAAACTTTGGAAATCTAATACGTGAGAAAAGACACGCATTGTTTTGATTTATCTCTTTAAACTAAATGATGTTAAGGTATATTCTCCTATTAATTATAGTTGATTTTTATATGTGTATAAGGTTCCCGTTTCTGTTTTTGCCCATTTTAATTGGATGATTACCCTTTTTCGTATTGATTTGCAAGACTGCATCATAAATTAAGGGATTAGCGTTTTATTGTACCTGTTGCGAACATTCCTATCTGTCTGGAGTTTGTTTGTGGAGGGTTTTCCCCCATAGACATTTAAATTTTTCATATAATCGAATTTGGGAATCGTTTCTTTTGTATTTCTGCCTTTTAGAATTATGTTTTTAGAAAGGCCCTCTCCATTCAAATATCACATGCTAAAATTTTTTGTTTTATTCTGGCACTTTTAGAGCTTAACTTTCTTAGGTTGTACTGTTGGATCTGTGTGAAGTTTATTTTGGGGGTAAGGAGTTTGATAAAATCTCAGCTTTATTTCTTTTTCCAAGTGGCTGGTCAGCGGTGCCATTACCATTGACTGAGGAATTAATCTTTTCCCCAGTGATGTGAAATGCCACCCTACGAAACCACATTTCTGCTTGTATTTGAGTTTTTTGAAAACTCTATGTTCGGTTCCATTGAACAGTTTTTCCCTTTTCCAATTCCAGTATGTTTGAGTTGCTGTAACTTTACTTTTTGTAGTGTTTTTTTTATTTTTGAGAGAGAGACAGAGAGAGAGAGAGAGAGAGAGAGAGAGAGAGAGCACAGGAGGGGCAGAGAGAGAGACAGAGGATCTGAACCGGGCTCTGCACTGACAGCAGAGAGCCAGATGTGGGGCTCCAACTCACAAACCGTAAGATCGTAAGTGGAGCCGAAGTCAGTCAGAGAACCACCGAGGTGCCCCTACTTACTGTAGACATGCATCAAGCAAGGGGGGACATTGGCCATTGTTCTGCTCAGGCCATAGGCACACTGTTTAGTGCCTACTTAATGAAGGGACCTCTGTTTTCAATTTTCCCTATTCCTGTCAGAACGAATGTTCATGAGGACATCGTACTGTCTGGAAAAGTTAACTGTTGCCATCATACTGAGCTTAAAAAGGTTGAACGTATGCCAAATTAAAAATAAACAAGATGATTTTTAAAATAACATGCAAAACAATATTTTTCCAGTCTTATCTGGAAATCTCACTTCTGTGACACCGATCCATAAATAAGACTAATTACTGTATGTGTTCACGCGTGCGTTTATAGGCGATCAGCCAGAAGAGCATTAGTATTTCTCGTGCTGTGTCTTCCAGTACGTGGCACATCAAGTAGAGTTACGCGTTGTCCCGCTCTGATTGATTTCATATAAAGGTCTCTGCTTTGGCAGGAGCTGGGGCCTATTCACTTTCTGAGGTAAATCTCGTAGAGCAGGAAGTTGAGGTTTTGGGGTGGAATCCAGGAGTCAGTTCTGATCTTACTGGTGGGGAATGTGGGAACCTAAAGCCTTCCTTCAGTTAATAATGTGAAGAGTGGAGGGTCTTTTTCCCCCTGTACCAATTATTTTCTAAAAGATTCATTTTACGCAGATCTTTGCTTAACCATGTCAGAGCATCGCCCCGGATTTAAAATCTCCTTATTTGTACGTGTTGTAGTTCCAAGGAGGGACCCTAGTGTTTATGTAGAGAGAAAGTCAGTGAGATTTCTTGTTATCTGTCTTCATACGTTGAAATGGTGGGATTGTGTCTTGGGTCCTATTGTGAGTTAAAACTGACTGGATTCAGTGAGTCGCTACAACTAAGAGTCATTTTCACCTCAGAACCAACTCTGCAGAGTATCTGGGGGAATCCATTATCCCCTGTGCAGGCAGTACGTCTATCTTGAGCTGAATGGGCAGTTTGATTGTTTCTTTTCAATTGAACAAACACGAGAGCTCGTTTGTCCCAGACCCTGTCAGAGAAGCAATGTGGGTGTGTGAAAAAAGGGAATGTGTATTCTGTTGTGTTATCGTCAAATATGAAAAAGACGTTTGCTGCCCAGCTAACTTGAGACACCAAGCACAGAGATTTCTTCACGGACAGGAGGAGTGAAAACCAACAGCTGTGTCTTCCTCTAGTTCATAAGCAGGGGCTTGGGAAAAGCTACGGCGGAAGGCACTGGAGGGACATGGCTTGACCTCTTCTCGGCATCCCACTTGGTAGGAACACCAATGCGTGCCTACCCACAGCACTGTCCCCAGACGAAAAGGGCAGCGTAGATCAACGGCAACCTACCTCAGCAAACCTTCCAGAGGGCATCTGTGTGTCATCCAGCACGTGAGGTTAAACATCTCAAGGAATCAGAAAAATGGGAAAATACCAAAGGAACCATCAGGTCAAACGAAATGTGTCAAAGACCTTCTTTCCAGTTAATGGAGTCCGAAGCCATTCGTGTCTGGAGAGGTCCATTAGGGTAAGACGTAGCTCTGACTGGATAGCCAGCCAGGAATTACTCTCGCATGATAAATGCTACGCTAAAAATAATTTGGCATCTGAGCCCTCCGTGTATCTTCAGACGCTTTGTAGACAAGGCAGGCTAGGAGTTGTTCTTTTCTTTCTTTTTTTAAGTTTATTTATTTCTTTTGAGAGAGAGGGAGAGAGAGAATCCCAAGCAGGGTCCACACTCAGAGTGGAGCCCGGCATGGGGCTCGATCTCA
>CM053571.1:130426055-130603626 GCA_028646485.1 Cryptoprocta ferox
CGGCCGGGGGTCTCTCGGCGGAGGGTGGGGGTGGAGGAAACCGCAGGCTGCAAGCAGGGGCTGATTTTAAAAGTGCGGCCAGTTCCCCTTCCGCTTTGGGAGGAAGCGCCGCGGGTCTTGCGGCGGGACCGTGTCGCCCTGCCTGTGCCACCTGCCTGCCGCTCCTTGGCCTCTAGGGAATTGCCCGCGGGGCGCGGGGCTCCACCCCCGCTCCGTCCTCAGCCCCAGGCTCTCGAGCAACCCAGCCTCGCTCGGGCCGCGCCCACCGCGCAGAGCCTGCTGGGAACCCCCCTCCCGCCCCGCCGCCCCCCTGCTCATGCCCTCCTGTCCCTCAAAATACGTCAATAAAATTAAAAAAAAAAAAGAAAATTACTATTTAACGAAGAGGCAATTGTTGACCCAGTGTACTTAGAATATGATTATTCTTTTTTAATTTTTTTAATGTTTATTTATTTTTGAGAGAGAATGTGTGTGAGCCGGGGGTGGGGGGCAGAGAGGCAGACGCCGGATCGGAAGCAGCTCCAGGCTCTCAGCACAGAGCCCGACACGGGGCTCGAACCCACGACGTGCGAGACCATGCCCTGAGCCGAAGTCAGCCTCTTAACCAGCTGAGCCCCCCAGGCGGCCCAGAGCATGATTATGCTTATGCTAAAAGGATGGCCAATGACTTTACTTCAGAAATAGAAGTTACTTCACTTCATTTCAATATTCACGTGAGAGACTCAACTTATTTTACGGCTGTACGGTAAACGGTAAATACATAATTGAAGATAAATCACAAACACAAATAACAGCATTAGTGTAATCCTAATATTTAACCAGTCAAGAAATGAAAAAACATATAATTCCATTAAAATTTGTTGGACTTCTTTGTAACTTTCGGGGAACATACTTGCTGGGTAACCTGATAATCACAAATAGTTAGAAGTATGTAAGTACGTGGCCAATGTTTAAAACAAAAAAGACTTATTTGTTATTGTTTTTATTTAAAAAATTTTTTTAATGTTTATTTTTGAGAGAGAGAGAGAAGCGTAAGCAGGGGCCGGGCAGAGAGAGAGGGAGACACAGAATCCGAAGCAACTCCAGGCTCTGAGCTGTCAGCACAGAGTCGGATGCGGGGTTCGAACTCACGAACTGTGAGATCATGACCTGAGCCAAAGTGAGATGCTTAACCTACTGAGCCACCTGGCCGCCCCATTGTTGTTTTCTTAAAGTAGTTTCTACACCCATCGTGGGGCTCGAACTCACAGCCCTGAGATCAATAGTCCGATGCTCTACCACCTGAGCCAGCCAGGCGCCCTGTCATTTTTCTTGTTAGTGGAAGCAGAATCTTTGGAATAGCACATCCAGCACAGCGTAGCAAATGACGTATTTATTAGCCCCGAGGATATACTCACAGCAGATCTCTTTTTCTTTTTTTACTCTGTGTTTATGGTATAAGTGATCTTTTAAAAATCAGCTTCTGTTTTTGGTAAAACTTACCTAAAAAGAGGGAGGTGTTTTTTTTTTATTAGAAATTAGTGAGATCTTAGAGAAATAGAGGAGGTATTGTATACATTTTTAGGAAAGTCACCTCCTGCGTGTTCTGTCGGATCTGGTACATCATGGAAACCAGAAATAACCAAGTGAAGAGTAGACCTCAGGAATAAGCAGGCTGAACCCTCATCCCTGTTCTGTGAGCAGAGAGTTCAGTGAAAAGCAATGATTTGCGGGGGGGCGGGGGGGAATACGAAGTTCTGGCGAAGAGTAGATGGCGCTCTGACCCAAGCATGCGAAATAATTTGGAGCCTCACATTTTTATAGGAGGTTACACTGATGATCACTAGATGACTGTTACCTTTGTGATTTTGTGAAGGACGTGTAACCTTGCTCATTGGAAAGGAAAGACAATGTCTGCCAGAATCAGCCAGCGTGTGATGGAGAACACCACCCCTCCAGTCTGAGGGTCCCTAACACCTGTATTCTAGGAGGATATTCGAAGAGGCTGGAGGATGAGCAGAGCGAACGTATTTATTGACATTGGACCATGTGCCAGGCGTGGAAGTTATTTCATTTACTCTTCACTGACGCTGGTATTCCCATTTTGCAGACGAGAAGGCTGAGGCTTAGTCAGGCTGAGTTACTTGGTAGACAGTGTATCAAGGACAATCTGCTTCCGAGCCTGTGCCCTTTCCAAAGCAGCCCCCTTGCTCCTGGCCAGGCTTTTCCACTGGACACGCTGATGGGGTAACCCGAGGCAGCGTTACCTTCTCTGCTTTGGGTGTCGAAATGTGCAGGCCAGTGTCTGAAAGCCATTAAGGAAAGTGAGTCACTTGCTGGATGCATTGAACTCCTTTCGATTATGAGAGCTTCGTGGAGAAACAAAGTACCAAATGATTGTTCTGCATAAAAAGAATTGAATCTCTCTCCTGAGTAGAGATTGTTGGCAAGTTCACGTGCACTCATGGTCAGCAGAAAAGAAATACGAGCAATAATGAAACGCTGTGGACTCGGAATGCCTTAGGCCCCAGGGCTGAAGAGCAGGCCTTTGGGGAATGTTGTAGAAAGGATGCAGAATTGGGGCATGAAAAGAATTCTGGCCTTGGAAGAAGAGGCAGGGAGCAGAAAATGAAGAAGAGGTGGAAAGCAAGGCACAATGGCCGGTTACTCATCACCCCTGGGTCAGGTGGTGTAAATTGCCTTTGTTTTACCCCTTAGCCCCCAAAATCATTTTTTTCTGGTAAATAACGAGAAGTCGATCTTTTTGAAGTAACTCATTACCTTTTGGCTTCGGGCCTAGAAGCCTCAGAAGTTAAAAGTAATTTTATAGGCTACAGATGTGTCCTGATTTTAAAACTCTGACCTGGCTTCTGAGCAATGATGACATCAGTGGCACGGCATAATACTCTTCCGTCCCATGTAATTCCAGGAGCAGCTGGGGGGGCCTCTTTACGAGCTCGGGGGGAGGGCAGGCGGTCCGGTTTCGAGCATGGGCTGTCCGCAGGAAAGACATTTAGCGTGATTTCCGTCGTAGGTAAAGATCGGTTTGTATCGTGCTCCAGTTCTGAGACAGCGCAGTAGGTAAACCTGTCCTGCCTGTTGGTATTTTTAAAAAGTCTTAGTATCGAGTACGTATTTTTGCTGTGTTTTCATGACCAGTTCAGACTACTCAAGCCATAGAACACCAGTAATTCAGAAAAACCCTCCTTCAGAGAAGACGCAAGGAAACTCTGCTTCCATTATTTAAGTTCTGACATCTCTGGACGGACCCAGGAAAACTCCTTTTACGTATTAACAGTTGACCTTGAAATAGGACATGTATTTCCTCTGTAGTGGGCTAATGAGTCCCAGGTTTACTCCCATAAGCATGGGGTTAAGTGATAGAAACAAAAGGAGCTTCATAAAACCTTGTTTCCACATCCCGTCCTCCGCTATTCATTGGCGCTCACTCACGGTAAACGGGGGGGTTTTATTGTTGATCAAACCTAATGGGCCACGTAGTTCAACCGTTACTTTTCGGAAGAGTGGATCTGTGACTCGTAAATAGGTTTCTGGAATCCAGCTCTTCAAAAACTCCTGTCTGCCTTCCTTTCTTCCCCTCTAGTGTCTTCATTTTGCTTCCTGCCTTGGGCCTCATTCTTTTCTGGAGCCCCTAAGGTCTCTGTACCCCCGTCCTTCCCCGCACAATCCTAGGTCAGCGCTCCTTTGTGTCTGTTTGGTCATCTGACCATATGGGAGGCGTAGGTGGGTTCTGCCGTGCACGAGACACCCCCACAGAGTCTCATCTGTGGTCTGAGCCTGTTGCCCATTATGAAGTGGGAGGTTCGTCCTGTAGGAGAGGGGAAGCTGGAGAGCTGGTGAGAATACAAGGCTTGTCCTCACCTGGCATCTAGGCTCACGAACTCGTGAAAAACCATGATGTAAGGAACAATTGCCTTGCACAATTTACTTCATTTCTGGATCCCTTTTCCTGCATCCTATCAAAATCTCCTCTCTACTAAATCATTGATACTAAGTCTGTCTGATCAGGCAGCTGCTGCCTCTCCCCAGGGGTGTCTGCACTTTGAAGAATGGAGTTAGTTTAGAGCCCTTGCTTAGCCAACCAAGGAGCTGAGAGGTCGCAGGGTTCAGCTGGCAGGTTGGGCTGGTGTTCCTGGAACAAGGTGGCTCCCTGGTGTCCAGGAAATCACCCTCTTCCCCCACAACCAACCACAAGTCACTACCCTGCTTGCTCACATGTCTCACCTTGCCCTTGTGGTTAAGGACGAGTCTACGCATGCTACTGGCTGGTAACATAGTAAGAAGACCTGTGATCTCCTGCCGGGGGGTGTAATGCAGCCCCGGGGCCAGGAATGGGCCTTCTGGGTGCCCTTGGGAGGGGTCACCTTCCACGTGGGCTGCTTTGTCTCATCCCAGGGTGGCACGTGTGACCATCACCGGACTGTGTGCAGGTGTCTGCAGCACCGTTTGCTCCACTGGACTGGGAAGGAGGCCAGTAGACGAATCTACCGCAGAGCCAAACATTGGATTATACTTGCTCCATACGTCTTCAGCTGACCTAAGAATTGCATTATGAATGGGGAGGGCAGGTGACTCTCTGAGATAATCCTTGGAAGAGAGACTGTGTCCATAGAAAATCTACCTCCTTTCCAGTGTGTCACGTGGAGTAATCACGGCCCACATAATAGTTCTCTATTTCCATGCTATTAATTGCAAGGTATGTGTGTACACTTGAAATATCAACTTAAAAACAGTGCCTTCCCCTCCTCATAAACAGGCTCCGATCTGACTATTTTAGATTGTGGTGGCCAGAGCACCAGCATTCTATTAAAAATATGATGTTTTCAGGGCACCTGGGCGGCACAGTCAGTTGAGTGTCCGACTCTTAATTTTGGTTGGATTCCAGGGACGTGGGATCGAGCCCCACGTCAAGCTCTGCACTGAGCATGGAGCCTGCTTAAGATTCTCTCTCTCTCTCCCTCTCTCTCTCTCTCCCCTGCTTGCACTCTCTAATAATAATAATAATAATAATAATAATAATGTTTTCTTATGGTCTATCTGTTTAAACTCTGTCCTCCACTCTGGATTTGAAAGCTCTTTAGTGAGATCTCAAAGTCGGCCCTATATTGAGGTCAATGACAAACTAGGAGTAAATGAAGGATCGAGGTTATCCTAACTCTGCACTTTTGCCTTAAAAGGGTGAGTTCCCATTCCCAGAGGCCAAGGAACCATGCTGTGCTTTGGTTATGCATATGCAAGTGGGATTTATTAGCTTTGCGTAGGAAGCAGAAGGTCATCATGATACTTGGTAAATTATGAGAGGGGGTCAGACGGTCAGAAAGAGAGAGCTTCCCTGCCAGACATCCCTGGCTAAGAGTTGAAATACCATGAAGCAGATAGTTTGAAAATTGTGAGTAACCTTCTCAATTTCGTCCTAGACCCTCATGCCCGAGAGGACAAGCGAAAGTGGCTTTGCAGGGATCTGGGGGGGGGGGGGGCGTCGCTGGCCAATTTCTTGCAGGGTTTTACAGCGAGTACTAAAGGGTGAAAATAGCGTCAAGGCCTCCCCAAAAGCCCTGGACTGACCCCACATCCCAGCACATCAGCCTCAGACCCGCTGCGGCCTCTCAGATCTTCCAGGTTCACACCAGCAGGGAGTGCTCCTCTCGATGATGTGGTTCCCTCTTTGCTCCCTCACTCAGGGTCTCTCCTTCCCCTCCCTCCACCTCAGCAGGCGCAACCAGACATCCTTCACGGGCTTGACATTCCAGGATTGCAACTGCCCAGGGCTCTGAAGGACAGGCGACGGGTCAGCCTGGGTAGAGGGTCCAGATGGAAACGCCTGTGCCGTAATGGCGGCGCTCCAACTCCCACGAGGGGCTTGTGTCTGGGAAAACACCGCCGTACGATAGCGCCGTGTTTTGTTTCTGGTTTTCTTTCTCTGTTGACAGCCCTCATCGGGTTGGTTCCATCACGCGTTTTCAGCTTCTTTCTGTGAAGTTTTGATGGGAAGGTTCTGCGGCAACTTTGGTTTGTGCTTCTCCTGGAAGGGCAGTTGATAAACCTAAATGGTTTTGTGAAAGTCTTTTCGTGGCACGAGCCAGGGCCCGGCTGAACATTTCTGAGCTGCGATTTGCACCGCGGCTCCAGAAACTCCGCGCTCGTGATGCTAAACACGAGCTATACGACTTTTAATTTTGCTGAGGGGCTCGTTTCGCTCTCCTGATCTCACTCTCGCAGTGTTTCAGTGTGGGCCAGAGGCTGTTTGTGCACTTTGAGACTGTTTTCAAGTTTTTTGCTCCTGCTATTTCCAGGCAATTAGCAGAGTCTGTTCAGAGTTGAATTGTTATGTGCACACATTCTATTTTAAATTCATTGTCGTCAGAGGGATGTGTATGAAACTTCAAGAACTCCTCGAATCCAACCTTTTGTTTCAGAATATTGAAGTCTTTACTTATTTTATCCACAAAAGATTTACCTGGATATTAAAAATGACCACAGGGGTGCGTGGGTGGCTCAGTCGCCGGAGCGCCCGACTTTGTCTCAGGTCGTGATCTCAGGGTTCGTGGGTTTGAGCCCCGTGTCAGGCTCTGTGCTGACAGCTCGGAGCCTGCTTGCTTCAGATCCTCTGTCCCCTTCTCTCTGCACGTCCCCCGCTCGCTTGCTCGCTCTCTCTCTCTCTCAAAATAAACATTGAAAAAAAAAAGACAACAAATCGTATTCATCCAGCTAGAAGAATGTATGAACTCTAGTAGCTTCAAATCATGCCAGAGAGCTATAGCTGGGTTGTTGGGTTTTTCCTTTTTGCTGCTCCACGGATTAATTGCAATGTTAAAAATACTAATTTGTAATTATGGCCCCGGTTATGTTGTATTAATTATAATTATGATGTTTTATCACACAAACTAGCAACTGATGATGGCCCTTGTCTGTTTAAATAATATCAATCTATCTTTGAATTTAAGAAATGGCATCACTTGCTTATTTAATTGATGTCAGCAGTGAAATGGAACTGTCAAGAATAGCTTTTGTGTAAGAACACATTTTTATCCCAATAAAGCTTAGAGCTCTCACAATAAATTTCAACCCCCAAAATATACTTGGCTATTTCTGGGGATTGATCGACCAGAAACTGGGAAAGGAGGCCAGGCTCCAGCACTGCGCTCTTGGGTGATATGGGCTGATGGGGGCAGGTGGGTTGGCTGAGCCTAGTCCGTGGAGTTCATGACACTTAACGGCAGCAGAGAACTAGAGATCAAAGCAGCAATGACCTTGGGGTCAGGGGAGGTCACAACTCCACAGGCCGGTGGACCTCAGGGCCTCCGGACAGCAAGTCTCCCAGCCGAGACCCCCAGCTGGAGATGGGGGTGCCAACATCTGCCACCATGATTTTTCTGTGCTCATGAATTGAGGCTGTGTGTTGAAGGTCTAGCATCCCTGGAGTGGACAGAGCCAGACTTCATCCTTCGGCGGCAAAGCATTCTAGGAACTCCGGTCCATGGGTGCATGCCTCCAGCTCCCTCTCCTTAATAAAAACACTACTGCGTTCTTATTATTAGAGCTTTACCCTCAACAGTGCTTTTGTCTGATTTACCTCATTTGCGCTTCTTGGTGACGTTGCGAGGTAGACAAAATGGTTGTTGCCATCTTGGAAAGCGGGAAGTGAGACTTAGTGATTTACCAGATCCAATACAAAGCCTAATATCAGCTTAAGTAATGTATTCAAAGTAGAAAAGTGAATGACTGCTGAATCTAGGCCTTGTGCCCAGGTTCTTTCCACAGGCGATTGGAGCTCTGGCCCTACACGCTAGACCTTCCTCAGTAACGACTATGAGCGGAGCGCTCTGGTGTGGCCAAGGAAGTTAGGAGGCAGTATCCTTCTGGTGCAACCCAAAACTAAGGTCTGCCATAGAGGTTGAATCTAACTCTGCATTTTGTACATGAGGAATTGAGGACCAGACAGATGCCTAAGTTACACTGAATGCTCAGCGAAGCCTGTAGGACCCAGGCTCTGACTCTCTGCCCAGGGCTCTCTGGACTGCTGAGCCTCACCTCTCCCTCATAGAGTGGCATCGGTCATTATTCCACAGATGTCTCATTTATATCACCGGCAACCATTATGGAAACTTCTGGAGTAGACGTTGTGTGACAAGGCCGGCACTTCCCCATCTTAGGTAGGGGAAGACAAGATGCTCAGAGGCATCCTTCTGCTGGTCTGGGTGGGGTGACTCCCCTTGCTTATGGGGACAGGTTGGTCGAGATCTAAGAGATTCTAGACCCTGACTGTTTTCTCTGGGAGAACGGGGAGAATCAGAAGTGCGGTGCCTTCCCGAATGGTTTCTAAATGATCCCATTTTTCATCCTACCTTCCTCCCTATTAAAACTCAATTGTCCCCTCTCTCCTCTATTAAAATTCTTATCTTGAGTTACGTCTCAGGTGCAGAAAGTCTGCTTCCAAAGCAAGACCCGGTCAGATGATGGCCTGGTGGAGGCAAGTGTTAGCTGGCACTGCCATCCCAGCAGGAAGCGTCACTTGTCACTCTGCAGCGGCAGCCACTGGAACAAGGATGGAATGTATTACAAAGGTTTGGGATAATGAGGGAGAAGTAGAAACCTGGCGTTCAGAAGCTCTTTTTGTTTTTTTAAGGAGCTTTTTGAGTATTTTTTGTTTCCCTTGTGTTTAGGGTTCCAGGGGCGAAGGGCTTGGGGGAAATTGAAGGGAAACGCTGCCAAAACAAATTCCTTATGAGATGGAGATATGCCTCCTGTTGAGAAGGTGTGAGAGTAGCCACGAAGCATTAAGGCTCGGGGAGTCAGGGTGATGGATTGCAGTGCTCTTGATGGGGCAGGAGCAGTGGCTGGGGCCAGACCCGCCGGTTGGCCGGAGAGGCTGATGTGAGCGTCGGGTGAGTTTCTGGGCCAACTCACGTGCCTGAACCCCTCGGACCTGAGGTAGTTTACGGACAGGAGGCGAGCCCCGAAATCAGGCAGACTGCCAAAGCCAAGACTCCCCAAACACCAGTGCCTCCTTCACAGCCTTTCTGTTCATTCTGGAAGTGAAGTCAGCACTGGAGACACCCCTGCCTTCCTGGTGCTTACATTGGGGGTCAGGGGGTGCGGACAAGAAACAAGCAAGTAAGTGGAACTTCTAGTATATCAGGTGGTGGTTAAGTGCTGTGGAAGAAAACTAGGCAGAATCCTCAAGGAGCTGGTCATCCCGACGTCCATAGATTATATCTAGGAGGCAGTCCCGAGACACCGGTCACTCTTGTGGGGCTGACCTCGGGTACCTCTCTCAGACATCTCACATAACGCTCTGCAGGGCCCTTCCTTTCCGTTTCTTTCTTGGTGAAGCAGGAACGCGGGGGAAAGCCCTGTGAGATCTGGTAATGAGCCTCCGGTCTCTACAACTAGGTAGTCGATGCGTTTGTTTGTCCTAATGCGTTTGCCTGGGACCCCACCTTTTCAGGTCTCTCAAAGGTCTGTTGCATCATTCAGGCTCACACTCTGGGAGTCAGGAAGGAGGGAGATGGAGACGCCGGAACCGCCGAGGAATGACCAGGGTTCAGTACCGCGGTGTTGCCCAGCCGCCGTGCCACGCGCGGCCCCAGGCGGAACCGCGGCTGTAAACAGTGGCGTGGCCGGAGCACGAGCCGGCTGAAGGTCTGCCCCGCGTGGGCCCGGTGTCCTCGCTTACTGTGCAGTCTGTTTTTGCAGGCCATGGCAGGGTCATTGAAATTACTGTGTAGCCGTGTGGGCCCGCATTCCTTTGTATGCCTGAGGAGACAAATGTCTTTGGTTTTTGGTTTTTATCAACAGCAGGGTCCTTACCTCCACTGAAGTCATGAGAACACAAGCACAGAGGCGTTCCGACGCTTCCCTCGGCCACAGAGCCGTCCTGATGCTGCCAGGTACTGCGGTTTTGTGTGCCGGGCGCACATTCAGCATTTTTTCACCAACTATCTCATTTCACACCACAGACAGTAGTGCACATATTTTTGTTACCAACTTTACTACTTTAAGGACGAGGAAACAGGGCGCCTGGGTGGCTTCGTTGGCTAAGTGTCCGACTCTTGGTTTCAGCTCAGGTCATGATCTCACGGTCCATGGGTTAGAGCCCCGTGTCGAAGCCTGCTTGGGCTTCTCTCTCCCCCTTTCTCTCTGCCCTTCCCCTGCTCACTTTCTCTGTCTCTTTCTCAAAATATATCAATGAGCTTTTAAAAAAATTTTTTTTAAAAAGGATGAGGAAACTGCACAGGACACATGATAAAGGCAGAGTTTCCAGGGTAAGGAGCCCAAGGTCTGAGATGTTAAGAGTTGAACGTGAGGGTCAAAGCCAGTTCCGTCTTTCCAAAAGTGATACCCCCCCCAGTCACTGTCCTAGATTCACTGTAGAATTACTTGGAATTCTTAGGAAATTTGGAATTCCCAGGATTTTTGCCCTGAATCTTTTTCTTTTTGAGATATGGCAGCTTTTTGTGTTGTTTACCCGAAAGAGTCCCTGAGACCTTATCCAGTATTTTAAGTTTATTGTTAATCAATTATAAAACTGAACATGACTCACAGAGGCTCACAAAGGCTACCTAATTTTATCCCCTCTTTAATATTTTAAACATTTTTAGAAAGGAATTATGTTACAACTGGGTCTCTCAATTGAGTAACTTTTTTTTTTGTTTGTTTTTACCCCAAATAACCTGAAATTATGTTGGTCCCCAAGTTACTGGTAGAGCTGTGTGTCCTCAGGATCGAATTACTTCTAAGATGATTTCCCCAACATTTGCTTTTGTTGTGTTCTTTAGTTTTGTGTTATGGGGCTACTAATTTTCATTTGTTCAATGGCAACTTCGTTGAATCTATTAGATTTGCAGAAATCAACTCCTCCTGCTGTCATTGGTGTTAATGACACAAATGGCCATCCCGTTGTAATTTTCCAGACTGGTTACATATAGCCAAAGTGAGCTGCCCAAGGGACGCTGAGGCACTTTGAAGAGATGAAGATGGACTTCCAGCCATCAGGGTGGAGTGTGTCTTGTTTCCTCTCAAGTTTGGGATTTCAGCTGCTTCCTTCCATCAGGCCAGGGACTGCATTTCTTGGACTCGTTAAGTTCAAGGCGCCCCCTCGTGGTGCAACTGATACATAATCAACGGGGGAAAAATGTTGCAAGCTTACAAGTGATTAAACAAAAGGCTATGTATTTAGATATGATCTTACTGTTCTTCCCATTTTTAAGGCTTTCAAATGAATAAAATCTTGTTTTATGATTTTTTAAAAATTCATGTTTATATCATATTCAGTGTGTCATCTTGGGAAAGGGAGAAACAAATCAGAAAAGCAAGCTCAAATCCCAAATCCCTGGCAACTTCAAAATACATTTCTTTTTTTTTTTTAGTATAAAAGTAATATCTGTATATTGTAGAAATACTGGAAAGAACAGATACAGAGCAAAAGAATCACTTACTATATGACAACCCACATGGATTAACATTTTGGTGTATGTCCTTATTTTTTTTTCTAGGATTATAAACTCAGAGAAAACCAAACATGTACCATTTTTTACCTGACATGATTTCTTCCGCTGAATTATATGTGTGAACGTCATTCTGTGTTGTTACAGAGTCTGCTCGTTCATCATTGTTAGTGGTTGCTTAGTTTGGTGGGATCCATTGCGTATATGCTTGTCGATTATTATAGATTATTTCCTTAAAGTCAGTTACCCGAAATAGAATGGCTGAATCAAAAGGATATACAAAATTTTAAGGCATTAGATACTTCCTAGTTATTGTAAGTAAAGCATCTTTTGGGAAATGCAGGTTTTTTTTTTTAAATAAAGGTTTCAAATTCCTAGCATTTGCCTTCTTACTCTGTGCCAGGAATTGTGTCTCTTGGTTTCCATGCCTCGATCCCATTTGATCCTCATAACAACTATGTGAAGTAAATACTATTATTGTTCTCACTTTCCAGATAAGGAATGTCAGGCTTACAGGAATTAAATAGCTGCTATGTGATTCCAAAAGCAGGGAGACAGGAGGCTTTCAGAAATTGGATCAAAATAGCACTTTGCATCCCTTGAATCTGGAACTAAGTGGAAACTAATACTGATAATTCTCCATTGGTAAAATAAAGAACAAGGGTGTTGGCAATAAGAGGAGGAGGAAATACGGGCCTGTAAATTTAGAAACATGATGAAAATTCTAAATTAAGCCTCTGGCAATTAGATCTTCTTGTTAGAAGAAGATACGGTGGACAACTCCGTGATTACTGTATAATTACAAACTCTGGGAAACTCCTAATACAGACATGTTTTCACTAGATCCTGTCATTTTTTTCATGAATACATTTTCTTTGACCACAGTTAGTCTTCAGACTGCTTATATTACTCCCAAATAGTCAAAAGTTGACTAGAAGGAACGTGTATCAGAAGCTCTTCAATTTCTGGACAAAACCAGAACCTTTTGTGAGCTTTTCAATTTTGGCAGATCCCCGAAGATCCTTATAGTGTGTCTCCCGTTGTTACTCGCTCGGGACCTACATTTGCCTACTGTCACTGTTACCAATATTCTTCTCTTTACATATTCTTATGTAATTATCTTTATTCCAGAAAACTCAGAAAGACATAGAGCAAAAGAAAGAAAATGCATATTGTTCATCATTCAGGCTGTTAGAAATACTGCTGTGGGTGGTTCATTTTCGGTTCTCTTTGTCATTAGTCAGTATTTACTCTTCCTAATCTGCGCTTCTCAGGCTCATCAGCACTGTCTGTATTGTTAGGGAAGAAATTTTGAAGCTCTTTCTCTTCGTGCCCCACTTAGCCTTTCAAAGATCTCTCGAGCACCAGTTAGCGGAACAACTACCGGTGTCATTTCCCTTGACCATTTTCCTCTTATGATCCCATCGGATTTATTGGGAATCTTTGAAATACTCAAAATGTCCTCCCGTGTAATTTTTATGGCATTATTATGATTGCCGCTACAGCTGTTTCCTTGAGATGGTGAGCCTTGCATTTTCCCCGTTACATCCCCTTATCTGGATGTAGCCTTGTGATGTCCATAAACTACTGATCACCATTAGAATTCTCCGAGGTGACTCGGAGATGCTCCTTCCCCACCCACACTGATTTTTTTTTTTAAGAACGATTTTCTGTTTTATGGTCAAATCTATAAATCAGACTTCTAAGTTCTACACACTTGATTTAACCGGAGTATGTGAGTGGCCTAATAAAATCCGGTTCTCCTTCTACGCTTCCTTCCTGTAGGGCTCAGAACCTATAGAGCTCGAAACACTTTGCACAAATACGGAACCTGCTGAGAAGTGAGGAGGTTTTCTGTGACTTGAATTTTATAATCCTGAGGAACTGGATCTGTCATTAGAGAGCTCGAGTTCCTGCGGCCCCAACTTCTGGAGCCCCTTCTGGGTGGGAGCCACTGCGTCTTCGAGGAAAGGCCTCCTGCCCCTCCAGCACCCCAGGGTCCTTTCCTGCTCTGACGCAGGACGGCTCTCCCAGCTTCTGTGTCTCCTCGACCTCAGTCAGTGAGGGCAAGCAAGGATGCAACCAGTAGAGTTGGTATTTGCTCGAAGTTTGAAGCCTTTGACCACTCGTGGGTTTCTCCCTCTATGTTCTTGGATTTCGGACAGTTCTTGCCTAAAGCAGCTACTTTAGCGACTTTCCTTGTCCCCCTTTAGTCCAGGTTTTCTCTTATTATTGTTGCAGGTCCCTCCTACAGAGACAGGCTGGGGTCTCTGCCCTCCTGGCAGCCAGGTTGTTGGGGCGCTGGCCTCCCCTTCCCTCTCTCGTTCTCTCTCCATCCACGCTGGGCAAGGCTGGCTCTCTCTCTCTCGGGTTCTCGGCCCGCAGCGCATTTTATTCCCTGTCTCCTTGTGACGCAAGCTCTGAATTTCTGCACCCTTTTCTCCTTGCTTGTCTACAGCAGCTCTTCACATCTATCACTCTGTTTTGATCTTGCACTTTTATTTATCACGCACCCATGGGGCTTCAATATTTGTGATCTACTTCAGGAGCTTTCTTCCGTAGTTGATGTGAAGCCTGTAAAGAATCAGAAGCCCTGCAGCAACCCCCACGTTTCTAGGGAGAATATATTCACCTAGAAAAGGGCTTTTACGAGGTCAGTCTAGCTAATAGCTCGTCTAGTGGTCACTGTCCTGTTCTCCTAAAAGTCCCTTCGAGTCCTTTGCCTCCCCCCCACTTCTGAATGCATTCTGGGTAGACGATTTTAGTACAGTTCATGTCTGGAGACCTGTGTTTTTTGGCTTTGGGATATACCCATCTGTATTCAAATGTTCTTTCTCTTGTAGGGATTTGTGTCTGATATGTGTGAAACCAGTTTCTAAATAATATAAAATTACTCAGAAATAAAAGAAATACTCATATTAAATATACATCTTATCTCTGTATCTATAATGGTAGTATGGATCACAGGTATCATATAATTCAGTTATGATGATGTTTAGAGGCTGTGCATATTTTGGTTTTTCAGATGGATATATCTGTGTACACATGCAGTAATTAACAAATGTCTGTCAAGCCAGGACATCTCTTTGGCCGATTTTTTCCTCTTTTGTTTTTAATTTTCTTTCTAATTATGGTAAAACATACATGACACAGAGTTCGCCATCTTAACTACTTTTTTTAGAGTTTATTTTGAGGGACAGTGTGAATGGGGAAGGGGCAGAGAGAGAGAGGGAGACAGAGAATCCCAAGCAGGCTCCAGGCTGTCAGTGCAGAGCCTGACGCAGGGTTCGCACTCCGGAAACTGAGATCCTGACCTGAGCTGAAGCTAGGAGTCGGGCCCTCAACCGACTGAGCCACCTGGTGCCCCCATCTTAACCATTTCCAAGTTCAGTGGGGTTAGGTGCGTTTACCGTGTTGTGCAGCCAGTCCTCAGCACTCTTCATCTTGCAAAACTGAAACTCTGTCCACATCCAACGACACCTTCCCATTCTCCTCTCCTCCCAGCCACTGGCACCCGTCATTCTACTTTCTGTCACTGCATCGACCACTCTGGGCACCTCATGTAAGTGGACTCTTACAGCGTTTGTCTTTTTTGTGTGTGGATTATTTTACTTCCTATAGCGTCCTCACGGTTCGCCCATGTTGTAGCACGTGTCTGAACTCCTTCCGTTTCTGAGGCCACGTCATACTCATTGTACATAGACGCCGTGTTGTATTTATTTACCCCTCGTCTGTTTGTGGACGCTTGCGTGGCTTCCACTTGGGCCCATTGTGAATAAGGCTGCTGGGAACATGGGTGTCAGATATTCCTCTGAGACCTTGCTTTCAATTCTCCCTGGCTGCTTCAGAATTCAAGAGTAAGTCATTTGCTCCTGAGGATTATGGACATTTTCATTTTTTAAAAGACAAAAATGTTTTTCCACTGTGAGCATTTACAAAATGAAGTTGTCCAGGGGCGCCTGGGTGGCCGAGTCGGTTAAGCATCCGACCTTGGCTCAGGTCATGATCTCCCGGTTCGTGACTTCAAGCCCCGCGCTGGGCTCTGTGATGACAGCTGGAGCCTGCTTTGGATTCTGTGTCTTCCTCTCTCTCTGCCCCTCCCCGGCTCGCTCTCTGTCTTTCTCTCTCTCAAAAATAAATAGACATAAAAAAATAAATAAAGTCCAAAAATTGATCGGTGGATCAATGAGAATTGAAATATTTAAATATTGGCACAGGAAATATAATACACTGAGGACACACACTCCAGGGTCACCCAGGTTCCAGGGACAGAATTTGTTCCTTCAGTTGTGATCCTGATCTTCTGTTCCTATAAGAATTCACGTTGGGTGTGATCACGAAAGCCTTGTTATCCAGCGTGGCAGAGCCCAGGTGCAGGGCACTGAGCTCACAGGCCAGTCTTCGTAGAGAAGCCCAGTGGCCATTCCCAATCAAGATGGCGGGCAGGGCTCACCACCAAACTGCACTCAGACTAAGAAAGGTATTTCAGTCTGGTTTGGCAAGCTCTGGTAGCTTCCCTGCAGCCTTGGGAGACAACCTCAGGACAGTCGGCCAATGTGACATATTCTCAAATGACGAGGTGAATTTAGATACGCCTGTGACAAGATACTTTAGGGACAACTCCTTGCCAGTCAGGGCTTGCTTTCGCCATTTGTTTCTAAAACAGAAGGATGGGACTGTCACTGTTTCCTCCTTCCTCGAAGGGAGACGGGGGTTTACTGCTCCATTTACATCATGAACGAGTAGATGGTCAGTCCGTTTTGGTCAACCTACTGTTTTTCTCTTCATGTTTTCACCCTTTTTCTTTTCTATCCTTTTTTTTCTCTTTTTCTCCTGTCACACAGGCTTTGCAGTGCATGCTGATCTCTCTTCAGGCAGAACTTGACATTCAAAGGTACTTGATGAAAATTGAATCATCTCAGCGAGTTAGTACTCCACCTTTTCTTTCTCTGCATTGAGTTGCACCTCACCTCCTGCCTTTTTATTCTGTTGCGTGTGGCTTTCTAATCAGCGTCAGCCACTAAACCAGATGGGCTGCACTTTTCCCTGTCGCCCCCACACCCTGACTTAAACCCACCCAAGCCAAATGCGTGCAGCATTCTGAACCCTGTGCGTGGTTTTCTTTTTTGGTTGTGAGAGTATTAAGGTGCGCACTAATTGCATGCATGCTTTGGAATATTCCATTTACTTTCCACAAGCTGAGTTTGCGGAACCGGCAGGAACGCGGCGGCGAGTCAGAGGTGGTGGCCCGGCCATCTGAAACGTGGGGCCCTGCAACGAGACTCCGTCCTCGCCACCTTGCCCAAGGCGGAATAGTCACGGACGTCGACCGGGAACGAGGTCACTCTGATAACCTCAGAGCACTGCGGCTCTTCCTTCCCTCAGCCCCAGTACATCCAGTGCTGGGTTCTGATCCGTTAGCTGACCTGCATCTTACTCATAAAACATGAGGGGCGCCTGGGGGCTCAGTCAGTTAAGGGTCCGACTTCGGCTCAGGTCATGATCTCACGGTCCGTGAGTTCGAGCCCCGCGTCGGGCTCTGTGCCGACAGCTCAGAGCCTGGAGCTGCTTTGGATTCTGTATCTCCCTCTCTCTCTGCCCCTCCCCCGTTCACGCTCTGTTTCTCTCTCTCTTTCTCTCAAATATAAATAAACATTAAAAAATTATAAAAAATATAATAATGATAAAACATGAGAGGCAAAGACACATTGATTTGGAACTTACTATGTGCCAGTCACCATTCTAAGTGCTTTTCAAGTATTAGTTTCTCACAGCAACCCATGGGGTGGGTGTCCTGTGGTCTCCATTTGTAAAATGGGGAAACCGAGGCGCAGAGACGTTACATTACTTGACCAAGACCTCAGAGTTCTAATAAGTAGCAGGGTTGGGATTTGACCCCAGGCAGTCTGGCCCCAGAGTCGGTTTTCAGCATGTTGCTTACGTACCCACAGTCCTCGGTGTCCTCTGTGTCGAAACGGGCCCATTAAGAACGTTAAAATCGCAAAGGGTGGGGAGAGTTTCCAGTGCTTGGATGCCTGGCTTGGTGTCGGACGCTGTGCCCACTGGCCTTTCGCAGACTGCCACCCACGTCCTTTTTGTCCCTCCACACGGGGCCTGTCTCTTTCTTGTCTCCTGAGCTCGCACGGGTCAGAAGCGTTTGCGGCACGCTGCTCGGGAGGCCGCCGGCAGGCTGGCCGTCGTACGCGGGTGGCCTCTTCCCACTTGGTCAGGCCGCCGTGACCACACCGACCTCTTTGTCTGTCCTTCCCTATTATTTCTGAAGTGTATGTATTTCTGAGAGAGTGTGTGAGAGAGCCCGCATGTGTGCGGGCCGGCGGGGGGCAGAGAGAGAGAGAGAGAGAGAGAACCCCGCGCAGGCCCCACCTTGTCAGCGCACAGCCCAGCGCGGAGCTCGGTCGCACGCACTGTGAGACGGAGGCCTGGGCCCAGACCCCGTCAGAGCCTTGGCCGACTGAGCGCCCAGGCGCCCCTGCCTTTCCTTTTGTCATGACCGGTCCCATTGGTCTTTGGGGGGGGGGGGAGGTAAAAAGCTCGAGCTAGAAAGTTTCTACGCACGCAGACATTGAAGCAAAAGTTTGGCCAGACGGGCTACCGAGAATCGTCGCCCGGCCCACACGCCGTCTCGCTTACAAGGGGATGTTCACCTCCGAGTTGTCCCCGTGCTGCTCACTGTGTCCATGTTTCTCTAATTTCACACTTCTACAATTCTGTAATTTTGTAATTTATTTAAAATAGAGGGAGCTTCTTTATTTCCTTGCACACACGTCGTGCACTAAACAGGAGGGCAGGAAGGGGGGAAATGCCACAGGGCTCCTTCCTACAACGTTCTCCGCTGCGATTTTAACTGTTCCTGTCTGTTTTCTGAACAGAGATTTAGCTTCATCATGCGGGATTCTCCATCATAAATTGTGCAGCATTGGGGGCCTCCTCACTATTCTTTTTTTTTTTTCTTATGCTTGAAATAAGGTCTCAACACTGACTTTTTTTTTTTTTTTTTTTTTGTATAACAGCCTGTAATGAAATATTTGAAAACCGTTTTAAGGGATTATTTTTTGAGAAGCGTTTACACACAAGTTACAGTGACAGTGGTGTATTTTGGAGGAACGGGATGTAGTTAAGTTGGAAATTGATATTCTTCCTCCTTTTTGCTTAAAGGAGTAACACTTAGCCTCTGAGGACGTCACATGCTCTGTTTTGAAGCTGGAAGTAACCATTTGCTCATGTCAGGCGGGGCGGGCACAGAAAGAAGTTGGTTGTATTCTCTCCTCTCACACAGGACCCCCCAAGCCGAGGGACCCCCACAGTACAGCAGGGAGCCCAGCCCTCCAGAACCGTCCTCAAGACAGTGGCTCTCCACAAGCGTAGCTAGATGCCTTCCATCATTTGTAGTTGACAACTCCCTGAGCATTTTTCTTTCAATGACTCCTCACCACAACTATATCAAGCAGATATTTTGATTATTTTGTAGAAATGAGAAAGCAGCTTCCAGAGAGGCTTCACCCAGGGTCACATTGCCAGTGTGTGGCCGGATTGGAGTCTGCGTTCTGTAAGAACGGTGTGATACAGAAGAAAGGGCTTTCATTCTAAATCTTGTCCTCCGTGTTCCCGGACCCTGATGTTCTTTCCTACAGCGGCTCTATAGGGAAAAAGAACTTTTACCCCCAAATTGTCAGAACTTTCACATGTATTTTTGCAGTCGCAAAGCATTCCGGTGACCCTGGGAGGGCAGCTGGTGCTGGTGATGGTGTGTGTGTGTGGCGTGGAAAGTATCGGCAAATCCTACTTTCAAGGTGTCTGAAGAGGGTCTGGCCACAAGCACGGAAGGCGTGGCGGCCTCCAGTGCCCCAGTGTTCCCCCTGGCCCAGCTCCCTGTGCCTTCCTCCCTGCAGGGGGGCGTGGGACCCCTGCAGATCTCCCAGGACAAGTCAAAAGAGGGGCCTTTGCTCTCAGGGAAAGCCTCTGGGTTCACGGCAATGCAGTTCAGCCCTGGGGCCCCACGTCCTCTCCAGAAAGGACTGCGGCCTGGGCTGTGGGGATGAATTCGCAAATGGCTGTGGCAGGAAGCCACATATTTACATATGTGTGTACAGGGCATATTTAGCACTGTGTGTTAGGCCCGTTGGATTCGACTTGAAATTTCAAAGCCTGCTGGCAGGCCCTTCCTTTTCATCACCCATAGTAACAGCAGCCCTCACTCGGACACCTTTCATCCCGAAGCCTTTGAAGTGCATTCCTGGCTCTCTGAATTGTAAAGGCATCTGCTCCTCTTTGCTCAGACTTCTCCCAGTGAGGACAGTGGGAGCCCAAGCCTGTGACAGTATTCGTTTATAATGCACACCTTCTTGTTTCAAAATACAGGACGAGCGAGCGAGCGAGCGAGCGAGAAGCAATGAGCGATTGATTCAAGGCAGCTTGTAGCCAAGAGACATCCACCTTAGGTGGATAAATGAAAACTCTGAAGGCACAACCTCGGAGGAGGAGGCAAGTTGAGGAGTAGAGCTAACTGTGATTGGCTTGACCGCCGGCTTCAGGGGCAGCCTTTCTGATAGATGCGACATTTTATATTTATTCTACGTGCTTCCCGTTATAGCAGAGTAATACTTATTAACTCCTTCATGAGGTGAAGTGATTTTCCTTGTTTCAAACTCCAAAAGTGCCACTCTTTTGCTCCTGCCTTCTGTAAAGGGACATCCGTCCAGGAATAGGGTGCAGGAGGAAATAGCAGTATTCTTCACCTGGCTTTTAATGAGGAGCAACCCCTTCAAGAGGAAAGCGCCATGCTAAAGAGTGTCTGAAAGGGGTGGGGGTCTGAGTTAAGGAGATCCAGATTGGGAACTCGCCGATGGTGTAACTTTCTAACCCCGTGGAAGAATGCTAAAGACAGAGGGAGGCAAGCTAGGCCTCATCTCCTTTCCAAAGTCTTTGTCTCACCGGGCTTGGGAGGGAAGTCAGAGAACAGCTAGTTCAGGGTGTTGTTTCAGAAACGAGTCTTGTGTCATATTACAGATAGGACACCGGGCGGGCAGGTGGCAGGTTGACATCTAAGCCCGGAAGGGGAAGCGGCCGCCCTGGGGAGGGGCCCACGGCCCGTCTGCAGGACAGATGGCTTTAGCTGCTCCGCTAGGCACAAACCTTGCAAAGAGGAAAAATGCGGATCATCTCATCCACGTGCTATGAAGGAGTTGAAACACAGAAAACATTCAAGAGACTGTAAAAAAATTGCGAAAATTCCCACTTTACCTGGAGTCAAATTTTAAGAGCCTTAAAGTTAAGTTGTAGCGATGGTGTCAGAACTACAGATGGGAGGGGGCAGGGGAAAGAACCACGGACGTGGGACTCTTGTCTCCTTAAAAGGTAAAGTGTGTTATCTGCATGTCCAAAATGTGACGGATGGCTTTTGGCTCTTCTTTCTTAGCTGTAATCTTTTTTGGAAGTGGACGACCATCCACTTCTGGATTCCTGCGGAATTTTGCATGGCGTGAGAATGAACATCTGTCTTCATTCCTGTGTTTTCTCCACGAATTTGTGCCCTCATTTCAGGGGCCACTTATAAGGATGAGTCCTTTTACGTGGAATCTAATCATAATGACCACGCATGAGAAGACAGGCCTGGGCTTGAGTATCTTTAGGTCACCATAGACAAGAATCTTTCTGGCTTCTAAATGTTTTGTGAGACAGTCATCCCTTCCCCTGATCTTCTCTTTAGAAATAGCATGCATAGGGGCGCCGGGGAGGCTCAGTTAAGCGTCTGACTTCGGCTCAGTTCTGATCCCACAGTTCACAGGTTCGAGCCCCGCATCGGGCTCTGTGCTGACATCTCAGAGCCTGGAACCTGCTTCTGATTCTGTGTCTCCCTCTCTCTCTGCCCCTCCCCGACTCATTCTCTCTCTCTCTCTCCCTCTCTCTCTCTCTCTCTCTCTCTCTCTCTCAAAAATAAACATAAATTTTTTTTAATATCATGCTTATTCAGTAAACCTCTGATTTGCAAAAGCAATATCTTCTCATTTTAGAAAAATCAAGAGGAAAGTATGTTACTCATAATACTACCATATAGAGAAAACCAGTGCTAATATTTGAGTGTATTGCTTCCATTTCTGAAGTTATATTTGAAAAAAATCCCTAAAAGACCCTGATGACGATTGTGTAATATTCCATTGTTTGGTTCCATGATAGTTTGTTAGCTAGCCTTCTACGTTACTCTAGGTTTATTTATTCTATTATAGATGTAACATATACAGATTCACTCCCTGACCCACTAGTTCAGAAAGTATCACTTTTCTAATTGTCCCAAATCAAATGAATCTGGCGTGGCTTCAGCAATAATTGAGAAATTTGTTTTCGTCACTTGGGGTCATAAATCAATCCTAAGGAGTGCATATAGTCCCATAAAACTGGATAAGCTTGAGCACCGGTTTCAGACACCGTAAGCATGCCCCACATCCATCTTCCCCAGTGGGGACACGCTTTGTAAGTAGAATCCAGGTCTTCATAATTTGAAGAACACCATGGCCATCACCACCACCGCCACCAATAAAACTAGCATCCTCTAGCTGGCCCTGGATAGTCATTCATCCCTCCTTTTCCTGCCCAATTAGCAACCTTCCTCCTCACCCATTGGGGGTGGGAGGACAACACCATATTTATTTTCCAAATGCCTTTACCTCCTACGCCCGATCTAGGGAGAAGGTCTTCCTGGTGGCCTCTCTAGCATAAAGAGACGGTTAATAGACCTTCCCCTGGGAAGACCTTAGAACACAAAGGCTTGGCAATGTTTTCAGGAAATAAGGGATAGGAGTAGATGTTCCATAATTTTTTTGTTGATTATTGACAACTAAGAGGACAAGAGAGTTAATATCTCAAAAGATTCATGTGACGCAGAAATAAGGTAAAAGAGAGTATCTATGCAGTGTGGTGCTTCTTTAAATAACGAGGAAGCATCATTTTCTGCACCGGCTGTCCTTGTCCTTTGTTTCTTGGCATCAGTAGAGGGGGCTTTGCGGGGTGAGAGGGTGTTGGCAGAGGGTCCCATGTGGCTCAGTGCCGTACCTGCCTCGCCGCGTGGATGCCTGTGGCCGGCTCTAGACGAGGAAGCAATGGCCAATGACTACTTGGCATCACGGCCTTTTTCATCTTTCTGATCTGATAATGAAGTAATACACACAGCGAAGGAAAACGTGGAAACAAAAGACACAGTTGTACTTTGCTCAACTGCTGAATCGTCTGATTTTACTCCAGACCAAACATCTTTCTGTTTTCACAGGTGAAAATCATGAAAAATGTCTGGGCACCCTTTCGGTGAGAAGAGGGAGGAAGGGGTTGAAATATTACCCTTGAAGAAACAGGGCATAAACGGAGTTTATCAAGGATAACTCATCAAAATAAATCCCAGAGAAAATGCTTCCCCTTGGCCCAAGCTGAGGAAGGGAAATACTGATTTTCAGAGCTAAACTTAAGACAGAAGGGCCTTCTAAGAATCTCGGGTATGCAGTTGGAAGTTGGCACCAGGTATGCCCTTCTGGTTGCAGGGCCCTGAAGTTCCTGGTGACTGGTAAAGCTGGCACGTGTCCCCAAAATGCTCTCAGGGCATGCAGGTATGCACTAAACGGTCAATTGTGTGTGTGTCTACACCAACAGCAGGACCCTTAGTGCTTGCACTCATGTTTTCCATTAAAAATAAAAGCTGATATCTTCTCCTCTAAGTCTTTAGCCCCAGACCCACCCAAACGTTTCATAATTGCTATAAAGCCAACCAGTTCTCTCTTACATTTGTATCCTAGTCCTCCCGTCCACCTGTCCTATTCTAGAACCGTGGATGTCCTCTGTCTGATCCCCCGGTTGACCATCAGCAGAAGAACGGCCCTTGAGGAGATAGTCGCTTGGGTTTTGTTTTTTTGGCCCTCGGCCACGGAAGTTGTGGGGAGTAGCCGAAGAGCCTTGTGGAGACCTGCTGCTTCTGACGCGTGCCTGGCTGTGGGTCCCAGGCTCACCTGACAACAGCAGCTGGGCCACCTGGAGGGAGCTGATGTCTGCTGATACTGCCGCAGCCACCTGGTGGGGAGGATTTATGTAAGGAAGGAGGCAGGATGGAAGCCAGGTATCCTCGGAGAGCCCTCAGCATCCTTCCCATCCCCAGTCCCAACCCCAGCAGAGGCCTTAGGACTGGGAAACAAGGAGGGGCTCCTGGCTGGTTCAGTCAGTGCAGCATGGGACTCTTGATCTCAGGGTCATGGGTTCGAGCCCCCTCACTCGATGTAGATATTAAATAAAAGAATTGGTGGCGAGGGGATACCTAGGTGGTACAGTCAGTTAAACATCTGACTTTTGATCTCGCTCAGGTCATGATCTCACAGTGTGTAAGTTCGACCCCCACATTCCCGCTTCAGATTCTGTCTCTCCTTCTCTCTGCCCCTTTCCCTCTCCCTCTTGGTGTCTCTCTCTCTGAAAATAAATACACTTATTAAAAATTTAAAAAATAAAATAATTTCTAAACAAGGAGAGGCAAAGAAGGAAGGCAAGTGATTGCACTGTGGTTTGTAGAAAGGACTCTGTAAGCAGAGGAACTTAAACTTTCGTTAGCGCGACAATTCATTAATTCTCCTGAAGCCAGAGGAACGTGGAGCAGGATGAGAGAGAAAAGGAAAGTCTGGGGATGATCCCTCGTTGTTAACTTCTCATAGTTTGCTCCCTGAATCGTTCACAAGAACACCTAACAACCAGAAAGTTCTCTTCAGCTGAAGTCAGAACTTTAACAAGGTTTGCGTGGAAATCTCCCCAAGTATGCGAATTAAAGAGATTAAAGTGTCTGAATGTCGTGATCAAATTAACCGAGTCAGTTAATGAGTACTGTTGAGCCTTGAACAACGCAGGGGTTGGGGCACCGACCCCCCACGCAGTCAAAACTGTGTGTATAACTTCTGACTCCCCCAGAACGTAACCACTAATAGCTTACTCTTGACTGGACGCCTTGCCAAAAACATAAACAGTCAGGGAACCCATATTTTGTATATTATATGTGTTATATACTGTAATCTTACAGTGCAGTAAGCTAGAGAAAAGAAAATGTTACTGAGGACATCGTAAGGGAAAGAAAGGACGTTTACAGCATGTACTGCATTTATCCAGCAACTCCGGGTGTGAGCAGAGCTGCACAACTGAAACCTTTTTTGTCCAGGAGTCAAGTCTATTAGGATAATGAATCATTCCAAATACGTCTGAAACGTCATATTTCCAAACTCTCTGTGGAAACTGGGCACCAATTAGAAAGATGTAAAACTTCAGGGAGGCAACGTTGAGTTTTGTTTTCAAAACATAACATACTCTGAAGTGACGTGAGTGACGCCTCACCGTTCCCGAAGGCTAACATATTACGTAAAGCTACATTTGCAGGTCTCCTTTTCTGGATCTTGGCATCTCACCTTGGACTTCCAGGGGTCTGAAAAATGGGAATGCAAACACCTCGTCAAGGCCTCTGGCTTAAACTTCCTTTTCTCTTTGGCTTTGGTCTCCAAACACAACAGCAGTGCGGAGATTAAGAATACATTTGATCTCCTCGTACAGCATAATGCTCCTGGTGAACATTTCAGCAAATATTTGTTCATGATGATAAAATGCAAGTGTGGCAGTCTTTTAAAAATGAATGCTGTGCAACTGTGTTGCAAGCACTTGGGCATAAAATCGTGGAAACCTAAATCTTAGCACTAGCTAAGCCACACATATCTACTGAGCAAGTGCAGTCAGATAAATAATTTGAAGGAAATCTTAGTAAATGAAAGTCTGAATGACGTGGTTTTTGCTTCTTTGTGTAGTGTGTATATCTAAGTTATGAAATTTTTAATGTTTTTTTTTAATTCTTGAGGGAGAGACAGAGAGAGAGAGAGAGAGAGACAGCATAAGCAGGGCAGGGGCAGAGAGAGAGGGAGACACAGAATCCGAGGCAGGGTCCAGGCTCTGAGCTGTCAGCACAGAGCCGGACGTGGGCTCGAACCCATAAGCAGTGAGATCATGACCTGAGCCGAAGTCCGATGATTAACCAACTAAGCCACCCAGGTGCCCTTAAGTTATGAAATTTTAGTCCTGAAAGGACCAACCACCAACTAGTTCAACCTCTGGTCTTACAAATGAGAAACCATGAGTCAGTGAGGCTATTGCCCACATTTTGGTAGAAGCTGAACTACTGCCCGCATCTCCAGACTCCTGGTTAAGTGACTTTACCACTGACGGTCAACTCTGGAATCCTACAGACTTGTAGGTCCCAGTTCATTCACTTGCTAGAATTTCAGACAAGTTGCTTAAAGGATTTGTGTCCGCAGCGGTGACCGGGATCACGAAGCAGTGAGGGTTTAATGAGATTACCATGTGTCGATCACAGTGAAGCAGGCATCAATTTGTTGGTCCCTTGCGCGCACCCCTCACCCTTTTCTAGAGGACCCTTCTGCGCATGTTGCCGATGAAGCAAAGGGGGGATCTGCATGAAGCCTGTTACCCAGCATCTCTCGGTGATAGAAAGCCCTCTTTGAGGAGGAGAAGACTAGAAAGGATGAGTGGAGTTCAGGTGGCTGGGTTTACACCAACCATCCCTTTGTGCATGACCCCAAAGGACTTCTCATTTGGGTTTGTAGGTTTGGGGTCGCCTGGTGATTTGGGGAAAACATCTAGAAAGTTGTGATGGAAACTGGGAGGATGATTGGTTTCATGGGTCTCTATGAAGCAGGGAAGGAAATCCAGCCTTCCAAACCCCTGAGTCCTGCCCATATGCCTCACATAGCATTTCTCCCGTCCACTGCTCCACGCGTCCTCCCCAGTGAGGGGCAGCTCTCGCTCAGCAGCTTAGGGGCAAAGACTCCAAATGCCATGCTGTAGATGATGCCTGATGGAGGCTTCACCTGAGCCAAAATGGGAATAACTCCCAACGTAAAGACTTTTTTCAGGCCAAATCTGAAAGTGTGTGAGTATGCTGCCCCCCCCCTTTTTTTGTTATTAGAATCTCTCCTTTCTCATGTAATAATAATATCACACACAGTGAAAATTTCAATAGGACATATTTGGGTGCCTTTGCAAAATAACGTCTTGGTGACCCTACATCATAGCCTTCCCCATGATATTTTAAAGAGAGTTTACTCGATGAACTACAAAATAATGCGAACCAAACTCTGAGGAGTTTCGCTTTCCCCATGTCTTATTGCTAATATTGTAAACATGCTACCATCATAACGGCCCAGGCAGGGGAGCTGTTAGAATTGGTCTTTGTCAAGTGATGGCTTGTTGTTAGGCACAAAGTCACCTCAAACTACTTTAAGAACAAAAATAGAAATAATTGGAAGGAATTAACGGGAAAGGCCCCACATTGTGCCGGAATCAGAAGCTGGCATGCCCAGTGGCCCAGATAACTGCTCTCTGTCTTTCAGGTCATGAACATCTCTTGTCTGTTTGCTTTAAAAAACAATTTTTTTTAATGTTTACTTATTTTTGAGAGAGAGAGAGAGTGCAAGCTGGGGAGGGGCAGGGAGAGAGAGACACACACACACACAGAATCGGAAGCAGGCTCCAGGCTCTGAGCTGTCAGCACAGAGCCCCACACCAGGCTCGAGCTCACGAACCATGAGATCGTGACCTGAGCCGAAGTCCGAAGCATTAAGTGTCTGTTGTCTGTTTTCTTGAACAGATCTGCCTCATCCTTTCTCTGCGCTCTCTCCGTTTCACATTCCCTGTCCATTTCAGCCATGAGTTCACATGACCTCACATTTCAAGTTCTCATGAGGCACCAATGAAATAGCTCCTGTGTCCCAGGTCTCCATTTTTAAGGGAGACTATGTTTGGGTCCAGCCCAAATCAAGTGGCTACTACTTGGTCCAGTCAGCCGAGACTGGGCTGGGAATGGGTGACTCTACACTTCACGGCTCACACCAGTATGTGCGTGAGACTGACAGAGCGTTTCTACTAACAATCACACTGGGACAACTGGCAAAGGTGGGACTGTCCCCGAGTAGCTGCAATGTATGTCCACCCCGAGTATGGAACATGGGGCCTCGGGGGCTTATCCACGTGGGCAGGGAAGAATTCCTCAGAGGACAGGGATGTCGTTTGGGGGCAGGAACTCTTTCAAAGATTTCTGAGCATCAAGTCAAATAATAAAAGTGAAACTTTTTCATGTATTCGCTATTACCAAAAAGGTAAGCAGGAGGCCGAATCCTGCCCTGGGGCTGTCTCTGGAAGGGGACAGCTTGGAACTCCACGGCTTTGGATGATGTATCTCTTAGTTCAGTTGAGAGAGCAGAGTGACCTCCTGCCTCAGAGTGTGCACAGGGGAAAAAGTCCCTTAAGAGGACCGTATTTGTCCCACCTTCTCCTGTGTGTCCCTGAGGACACGGGTGCAGGTGCGGGACTTAGCTCAGGGCGTCTCTTAGCATGTTCACCCACGTTCTTCCTCCTCTCCTGACCCACCCTTCAGTGTCAGCAGTTACTGCCCCCAAGGCCCTTCTGCGCTCACAGTTAGCTCTTCTTGTCCAACTGTGATGTATATATTATCCTTGGCCTCAAAATATCCCTTAAATGCCTTATGATCTCAAGAACCATAAAGCAACGCTTCCAAACCCCAGGAGCCTAGCCCTGTGCTGCGTGCAGAGACCCTCTTCCAAATGCTTTTCGACTTTTCTCTTTTCATGTGTCAAATCATAGGGTATCTGACACTAGTTAGTGTCAGCAATTTCCATTGTCTTTTCTCTGCACTAAATGATGTCTCAGCAGCGAGCTGGCATCTGGGAGGGGGGTACCCTGTGAGGAGATTGCTAATATGCAGTGATAGTTTGCAGTGGGAAATGAATGACACGGAAAAAAGAGAGGAAATTTATATTTGGAACTAAGTAGCTGTGTACAGGAAGTTAAAAAAAAAAAGATTAGCCCTTACATCTCTATTTTTACACGCACTCCCACCACAATGACCCTGTACAAGAAATAGAAATTTGATGCTGATTTTCTTCAAGGATTCTTGCTGTTTGCAATGGAAAATGACAACGCGTCAAATGGACCATATCTGCCGTGGGTTGCTGAGATGACCACACAGCAGAGGTCGTCGACGTGGCCATGTTGCTTCAAATAATATTATTTCTTGGCTATTTTGCTAAATTGAATATGTAGTCTTTTTTTTTTTTTCTTTTAAAGTCAGAGCGAGGGCATCTTACTGTGATATTCTGCTGAGTGTAGCAACCAGGTAACTACTTCGTTGAAGACCCTACGAATTTATCTACTTTGGTGAGCCAGGCAGTGATTTTAGGATGATTTTTCTGGACCAGTAATTTCACAGGGGGCCAAAGCCAGATCCCAATCTTTATTACAGAAGCAGACTTCATGGAAAATCAATCTGGGAATAAACCACTTGGGGGGCTTGCACAGAAGAATTAACCCAAAGAGATAATTTCACTGTTGATGGGTGTCCTTTCTGGCACGAAACCTGAGCTGAGGGTTTCCTGCGGAACACCCAGGTTGATCCTCTCCCGGAAGCCACACTCCACACTCCACACTCCACACTTATGATGCCCCCGTTTCTGGTTTTCCTCCGTGGAATGGTCCTGAGAAGTATAGCAGGGAATAACTGTACAGATAATTGCAACAGTGCCCCTGGCATGAGGGGGTTCCTTGTACTTTTAGCAGGAAAGAGGGGGAAGAAGCCAATCATTCTACCCTCGCAGGGTTCCCTGGTGTATCTGGCTAGATAATTCTCAGCCTACCTTATTCCAGAAATCACTAAGAGTTTCAGGACAGCCACAGCAGAACAATAAACCAAGCACGGAACCCTTTTCAGTGCGGGGTCCTGTGTGCGGCATCGGGTGTCCACCCGCAAAGTTGCTCCTGCCTAGAGAGTGAAGTGTCTCCGTGCTTCACTTCAGAATGCAGCGGCGTCCTTGGGAAGTCTTCAAGGAAATTAAAGAATGCAAGTAAACCCCAAAACTAGCTGCTGTGGACTGCCTCTAGCCCCTCAGCACCTTTGGTGCCTCAGTAAGAGAAAACTCAGCCGCCTGATTAATTCCGATCAGTTTGCCTTCCAGAAGGTGCCTGCAATCATGCAGTGCCGCTCACGATGGGCAGTGTGAAGAGGGGAAAGCTGAGATGCTGTGTTTATTCAGCCTAATCCCCTGCTTTCGCTGACTCCCTTTCTCTGACCTTCCACAGGTATAATCTCTAACCTCCACACAATAGCTCGAGTGATCTTCAAAAAATGAATCTGATCCTGGCCCCCTGGCCCCTTTGCCTGCCTAAAACTCATCTGTGGAGTTCTGGTGTCTTAGAATCTGACTGAGCACCCTCACCTTGACTCCAAGGCCATGTGATCTGATCTCTGCTGGACACCTGCCCCAGCAAGCCTCCAGTGCTTGTCACCTCTTTCTGCGTCAGGGACTTTGTACTTGCTGTCCCCTTCACCCGGAATGCCTCTCCCTCTCCTTATCCCCACCCTCCGCTTACCCCCCTCCTCCCAGCTTACCTCTTTCGTTTTTTTTTTTTTTTTAATGGTTATTTATTTTTGACAGAGAGAGAACAAGTGAGGAAGGGGCAGAGAGAGAAGGAGACACAGAATCTGAAACAGGCTCCAGGCTCAGAGCTGTCAGCACAGAACCTGACGCGGGGCTCGAACCCATGGACTGTGAGATCATGGTCAGATGCTTAACCAGCTGAGCCACCCAGGCGCCCCACAGCTTCCCTCTTTCTTGAGAATACGGTTTTCGTGTCTTTGCGATTCTCCACTCATGCACCCCACCCCCACCAGTCTGAGTTAACAGAGTCTCACCGCACCTTTAATTTGCCTTTCGTGTTGGTCCCCTGACTAGACTATAAACACCATGAGGGCAGGGGCATGCGTGTTTCGTGCATCATTCTGGCCCCAGGACCTAGCACGGTGCCTGGAACATGGCGGGTACTCGATATGTGTCTGTTCAAAAGATGACTGGATGTACCACACAGTTCATAGCTGACGCTTCATTACATACTATCTTGTGTTACTTTTTACCCTTCATTAATTGCACCAATCAGTTCTGAAACACTTTCACACCTGGCAACATGTTGTCTGTTCTTTTCTGCGTCTCCCACAATGCAGAGCCAGTAGTCCAGGTTCAAGGAATGTTATTGACTAATAGGTTATGAGCATTTTCCACATTAAATTTCCTGCACTGTCGTATAGATATGTGTCGAGTGTGTGTGTGAGTTGCTGTAGATACTTTCTGCTGACTGGCGAGGTCATTAATAACCAGAGCTAGACACAATCTTACCTACGGGATTGGGGCCTCAAAAGAAGAAATTCAACTGTGATATAAATATCTCCCTCACAATCTGAGTTTACTGATTTTGGAAACAGTCTTGCTGTACGACTTTGAAGGACTGGTGGTGTGTGTTCAGTTTACTGTGGGGGGAGGGCGTCGTCGTCCATTGAGGCATATTTAACGCGCACATCCCATCTGTTGTCGTAACAACTGTTCAATGTGGCCAAAGGAATTGGTGCGCCATCATTCTTTCCCATGATGTGGCTTGTCCACAGCTCCTTGCCCAAGGTGGCATTTATACAGATGGACAGTGATAAAAATCTTAATGGGATACTTGGGAGCAATATTTTTTTTTCAGTAACTTTCACAACTGGTACTTTGACCCACGGGGTCTTCAGTTTTCAGTGTCCTGTCCTTCCGGTTGATTTTTCCCCCATATTGTTTGCCCAGATTGGCAGACCTTGATGGCATTGCAAATATTTTCAGCATAGTTAATAGTCATTGATTTTCCTACTTTCTCTCATATGCCTTTTGCAGACAAGAAGCCCCAAACTGTCTCACAGTCCTCAACCTCCCAATTTGGGCGACCCAGTCGAGCATTTATCAGAGACGTCTGGTGATTCTTTGGAAGCCATGTCTGACGGAGAAGCTCCAAGTCCTTTTTCCAGGGGCAGCCGAACTCGAGCGAGTCTTCCAGTGGTGAGGTCAACCAACCAGACGAAAGAAAGATCTCTGGGTGAGCCTCCGCGTGCGGTTTCTGATGCCTTTTATTACCGCGTGTATGTACTTGTATGCCTCTGAACACGTGCCCCTGCATCCAGATGTTAACTAGATCTTGTTGTGTAATAACTCACGCACTAAGGAACTTCACTAATTTAGCATCGAGCTGAAGAAACAGCACATCCAAACCGTCTCTGGGGCCAGGCCCTGTGACCATCAGTGACAGCCACACACAGAGGGATAGAGGGGCATGTGTCCTGTATCGCTTTTCCTTCCGACAAGCTTTTAGGGAGAGCAGACGGATTCTGTTGCTCTGCCTTTACCACTTACCATTTGCTTTTTTATATTGGAAATTCAGTTTCTCTCTTGCTTTGCTTTAGAAAAAGTTTTTAGCCCCTTAAGAACATGGACAGGTCATGAGGATTTAGACCTCTCTGCCAATTTTATCAGCTTAACCTGCCTTTTTAAGGCTCCCATTCAGTACTTGTTTTTGCAGATAGATGGGGTCACAGGGTAAGAGGGGACAGGGACAGAATCAACCCACAAAAGGCTTCAGGGTCTGGCCCTGCAGAAGACAGCTCAGTTATGCCACATAAAACCTAGCAAATGCCTTGAAGGAGAAAAGAGCAGAAAGCTGTGGGGAGGAATCCTGATTATGTTTGCTTGGTTGCTGAGGTTGAGAAGACTGGTTTCAGACGTCGCGCTGGTTGCCCTTTAAAAAAACACAATGATTATTTGCATTATCAGTGCTACTTTGTAACATTAAATTGTGTATAGTTCATCTTAGGTTAATAACACATGGGGTTTTTTGGGTTTTTTCTTTTCTTTACAAGTTACATTTGTAATTTTACAAATCACAGAAGAAAACCACAAAACATCTGCTTTTTTTCTTTTCTTGGTTTTTTTTTTTTCTTTTGAGGTCATGTAGTTGACGGCAGAAGCAGGCCTCCATTTCCTATCAGCCACGCATACAACTGAAGGAATGGGGCGCTCAGGGGGACCCTGGGCCAGGACAGTGTCAAGGTGACACAGGCTTCCACACCACACCAGGCTGGGGTGCTCCAGTCTGGAGGACAGAGCTCCGTTTCACCCCGTTGCGTTTGTGCCCATCGAGGAGGGGGATTTCTCCTTTGTGCTTTGCAGGGAGTGAGTGAGGTTCAGGTCTCTGTAAAGATGGCCTGTGCTTCGCACGATAAAGCGAAGATAAGCATACACGCCCGGGCGGGCGCCTTCCTCCGTACCTGGGGACACTGAGCCTGCTGGGTGACGGTCCTTTGCCTTGCAGGCAGGACTTCCCTGCAGGAGCCAAGCGCAGCTGGCCGGGCGGGTAGGTGGCGGCAGTGTTCAGGAAGCAAGCCCGGGCCAGACAGGCTGCAGGGACCAGGGGCTGCCTTGCCCAAGAACATGTGAGGGTGGCTGCTGTCCTCTCGTGAGGAGGCTGTGCTTGTGCAAGGCGCACAGTTGTCCCGAGCACGCCTTGCTCTGCCGTGCAGGCCGCGCAGAGTCACGGCGGATTAAACGCTGTGTCCGAGGTGTTGACTCTTCCAGCCCACGAGGCGCTCTTTGGCCTGTGAGTGTGACAAGCCTCGGGCAGAAGCGCAGGAATTCGGTGGGCAGAGAGGGGAGGAATGAGAAGTTGGCCCGAGCGGGCAAGCGGAGCCCTGGAATGAGGCTGGCGCGAGGCCAGAGGCGTCGGCACTGCCCTTGACCGCCTCTTCGTGGCCGGTTTGGGAATGTTCTCCTCGCCGCACCTGGACTCGTGGCGTCATTCCATTGAGCCGGATGGGAAACAGGAAAGTGTGAGTCAGGGAGAGTCTGAACACAATCTCCCTGCCCCGGGAGGGCTGGCGGGGGAGGCGGGCTTGCTCAGCCTTGTGTTCGGGAAGATCCCGAGTGTGCCTGGCTTTATTTAATTTGCACACACACAGGCTCCAGGAAAGAGTAGGTCCCCTGGAGAGCCCAGGACCAGGAGCAGCGGGTGCCCCCCAGCACTTGGTGACCAAGAAACATGGCAATTGACTCCCCCTGCCCCAGAGGCTGCAGGTGGGGGACCCAGCCGCAGGCCCCTGCAGACCCACCGCCGGGGCCATTTGGGATCTGTGCGCTGTCACTTTATATCCATCTGCAGAATTTTCAGATCTCTGCCGGAGCCCTGGTGATCCTGTCTTTATTTAAAACTGTCATAGTTTGTCCGTAATGGATTTTTGCATTCATTTTGATTTTTTGAAATAGCACATGAAAATATCGTTTGTCTTGATGGCAGACTTTGGGGAGGCCCCTTGACTTCTGCATCCGAGGTAGGGCTTCCCTCTCCTCACCCCAGGGGCTGCCCCGTGTGCACCCCCAGGAACCGTCTGTGGAGGCCAAGCTTCTGCACCTGCACAAGGAGTCACTGGAGACGAGGGTCCCCGCAGCTCAGGAAGCCCCAGGAGGAGACGTGGGCGCCCTGAGAGTGGGGGCAGGGAGCACACAGAATCCTGAAACCACTCTCGCTCCCTGGAGGGTGTGAAACCAGCTCTCACTTCAGGCAGCCTGTGCCTGGAGATAAACCTGCCCGCTTAATCATTTTTCCACCTGACTAATTCCTCCTTTCTATTACTTTAGCATATTTAGGGGATGAGAGGAGCCGGGGGGCTGCGCACAGTGCATGGTACGTGTCGTGTGTCACAGAGGCTTTCAGAAGGCGTGGGGGGGGGGGGTCACGAGGCGTTCAGCACGGGTAAGTTAGACGTCGCTGGTGTCTGTATAGCCCTCTCCCCGCGTGCAGGATGTGGCCTTCCCATCAGGGAGCGGACTCTGGGACTGCAGGCACGGCCAGATGACAGCAAAACCCACAAGTCCTGTCCCATGCTGGGGGCAAAAGTAGCCATTCTTGGAGATTTACAAGGCAGAAAGGTAAATAGAAAAATTTGCTCAGGGTCTCTGATCCGTAACATGATCAGGTGGCAATGATGGGCCAACTCTGTACGTGCGCTTCGGCGGTGGTGGCTTCCCTGCCCCGCCCTACCCATCCGGAGCCCGGGGGAGCTCTTTCTCGGTGGAGCTCATGCCATTTCCCCTTGCCTCTCTCTTCGGTGAAAATAGAGAAGATTAGGAGAAAGGAAGTCGACAAAATAAAGTAGAAACCGCTCTGCAGTCGAGTTGTGGTTTTGGCAGTAATTTCCGTGAGAAAAATGTCCCGCTGATAGTAGGTCAAGGTCTTCATGATGCAGCCGTTTGCTTTTAACCGTTGCTGTCTAACACACGCCTGTCTGGAACTCGACAGGGGCAGGGGCTGGTGTGGGGCAGCTCCGCAGCCAGCTCTGGGGAGAGGGTGGCCACAGATGTCCCCACCCTTCCATGTGCCCTCAGGAATCTGAAAATAAAACTCCCATGAGAATGGGAACGGCCGCAGCAGCTTCTCGCTGCCTCCAGATGCCTGGGCGGACCGTACTCTGGACCGCTGGCTTCGGAACAGCCGCCTCCGCTGCCAGCCGGCGGTCAGAGGTATTGCCACGTGTGTAACAACCTGCCCCTTAAAG
The DNA here is from genome assembly GCA_028646485.1 of Cryptoprocta ferox. NCBI lineage: Eukaryota > Metazoa > Chordata > Mammalia > Carnivora > Eupleridae > Cryptoprocta > Cryptoprocta ferox. The sequence goes on from CM053571.1 coordinate 130,461,012, forward strand.
ACGGAGCCTCAGCAGCCAGGAGTGCTTTCCCACGGCTCGGGAGGACTTTAGACCAACTGAGGGAGAATTTTCTCAGTGCCTGTGAGTTACCGAGCCTCTCTGTGTCTGTTCTTTTATTCCAAACTGGTAACAGCGAGGGTGATCATTCTCTGAGAGGGATTTGCGGGGGAGGAAAAGGTTCATGGGTGCCGGAATCTCTCTTGTGCACACGAATGAGTAGGGGGTTAGAGCAAAGGGTTGAGGAAACTGCCCCCGCTTCGTTTACCAAGTGGAAAGCCGAGAAGGGCCGGGGCAGAGACTCTAAGACTCCTATTCGAGCACTTTATTGTTTGAGCATGAAGGTTTAGCCCATGGACAGTTGAAAGAGAAATCAAGTTCAGACAAATGCAAAGAAGTATTGCTCTACAGAGTAAGTGAAACAGGTCTGAAATTTGTTGTCCTAAGCACCAGTGACGATTGAAATGTAATTTAAAAACAAAAAAATTGTGAAGGGAGTTTCATAGCGAGTCAATGGGTTTGGGGCACATTCCTGATCTTTTTAGAGTGCCACCGAAGGAGAGTGTTTTCTCTAGCATGGAGCTAAGCGGACAGGCCTGGGTGGGTACGGTGGCTGACTGGCACTGTCCACTCCCACCTTCTCCTAGTGTGCTGCAATGCAGAGTCATTCTGGAATATCCAATGCTCTGGGTCCCAACAGTAGGGACCAAGGCACATGTGGAAGCTTTTGGATTTTCTTTGGGATCATTTGTCGTTATCCCAGGGTGTAGTCACTAAAGCTAGTGTTGAGAGTCAAAGTGCAAGGCATCCATTTTTTCTGGTACCCAGGGCTTGAGTGTGGCCTGACTCGTTGATGTAATACCAGCTTACTGCTCAAGGCAGCAAGGCTTAGCCGTCCGGGGTGGCAGGAAGCTTCCTCCTTGCCAAACAGCTTGGGCGGTGTCCCAGTTCTACAGTGAAAATTCAGTTCAGTGATTGTGCAAACCACCTAATAAATCCATTTTTGCTTAAATTAGCCAGTTCAGTGGCTAGTGAGTGCCACTGACTTCTGCAAGTGAGCCTTGACTAACTAATAGAAGGGGACCTGATTTCCTGTGTTTGCAGAGAAAATGTAGCGTCACCTGTTGTATGTTTCAGAAAATGTAAATATCAGTAGGTACAAACGATGACTTCTAGAGAAGTGACCTAAAGGATGACTTGGAGACAGAGTTTTTCAACTGTGTTTCTTAGAATTCGAGAGTTCTCTGGAGTTTTCTCTGCCATAAATATTGTAGTTTTAAATGAGATTTCATTTGAAAATGAGCTGTGCTAAACTGCTAACACACACACACACACACACACACACACACACGCACAGTAAGAACATTAAATAGACCAGGGGTATGGGGGAAGGAAAAACAATGAAATTATGAAGAAATTTCCTGTATACAACAGAAGTCCTTGAATACTTTAATTTGGCTACATTGGGCGAGTCAAAAGGATTGCCTCTTAGTTTTCTTGCACTTGATGTAATGAATGTCCTGAAAGGTAGTTTTTGTAAACTGAATCCTTTTTAAAATTTTTTTGATGTTTGTTTATTTTTGAGAGAGACCGAGTGCAAGCGGGGGAGGGGCAGAGAGAGAAGGAGACACAGAGTCTGAAGCAGCTCCAGGCTCTGAACTGTCAGCACAGAGCCCGATGCGGGGCTCAAACCCACGAACCGTGAGATCATGACCTGAGCCGAAGGAGGCTTAACCGACTGAGCCACCCAGGGGCCCAGGAACTGAACCAATGTTTAAGCTAAGAAAAAAATGTGTTTGGAGCTGGGAATTAGCCACTGAAAGGAGTATTTCCAGAAATCCCGTGGTATAGTGGAGCGTGGTTTTGTGATGCAAGGAGTCACTACCAATTTTCCTCTATAAGCTTGGGTTTTCAGACATGAGGTTTTCTGAAAGAAGGGAGTACACTTATCCAAGTTTACCCTCTTGGCTCTCAATTCACCCGTAAGAAAGAATGTTCTTGAAAAAGATTACCATGTAGATTCATGGTTTGTTTGTGCTTATTTTAAAAGACAAAGTTCATCAGATGTCTTTCGAAATCTCTTGCTATTAACTCCTGGGTTGAAACCCTGTAACAGATTTCTCAAACTTTGAAGAAAGCGTTTAGTTAATAGAAACCTGAGGAGAGTCAGGCCCTTGAGCAATATCTTGAGGATACTTTACAGACAGCATGCAGCTCCAGAAAGCATCAACGGTGGCGAATAGAAGATTTGATTGATTCTACGGGTCGGAGACCCCTCCCGGGCCACCGTTTACGGTGTTTACACCCCCGGCCCGCTTTACAGGGTCTATCGCTGGTTAGGTCGTGACAGTGAGTGGTCCTGGAGACTTGAGGTCTGCTGCTTCTGTTTCTTCCTTTACATCCGGGGTGTTGCTAAACCGGAATTACAGGTCACCTTTTTGTAAACTTTACACAAACCGTTTCAATACTGTAGGTGGAGCTATGGGGTTAGATAACTAGATAGGTGACTTAAATTTCCAAAGCTGTTTCAGAGTAAGCCAGTATGAAATCTTTCTCTCTGTCTGTCACATCGGTGGTACCCCATCCTAACCCAGCCTCCTAGGTAACGTTTTTGCTTCTTTTCTGATGTAAAAAATACTCTTATTCAAAAAAGAACCCTTCATCAAGTTTCGTAAGACAACTGAAGAAAGTGTGGCAAGTTTTATCTGTTATTTATACCTCTCCACATCCAAAATAGATTTGATTTGGCTCATTCAAAGACAATAAAAGTATATAAGAACCATTAAAACAAGAATTAACACAAGTAGCAGTTGGGCACAAAATGTGTGCCAGAAAAATTAAGATAGGGATAATTGCTATAATTGCAGCCAAGACAAAAAAAGAAGATAAAAGGAGAAATGTACCGAGTCAAATGGATTTCATTATTTAGGAAGAGGTTTATACCAGCTCATTAGAAAAGGAAAGAGGCTAAAGCACTATAACCCAAGAATTCCTGAATTTTAATGTTGTTGACAACATATTATGTAATAGTTGTATTTAATGACGGCTGTCTTATGAAAAGATTTTTCATACAGCTACGTCTTCACGTAAAAATTCAAAATCCCAGGACCCAGTGTGACGCCATGTTGGTAGAAGGCATATTTTCTTGGCCTTTTAGATTTCTGGTGATCTGATCTGATCCACGAGAAGAGTTGATAGAGTCTTGACAGTTGACCTGGCTGTTGACTACTCATTGTCTCTTCAGGCTACTAGCTGGAGAGGAAACTTTGACAGGCAGGTCGCTATTAAAGGCTTGAATGACAAAAGAGACTTAGAGAAGGAATCTCTCCCACAAAGACAACATCCCAAACTTTTACTCTGTTCTAATCATACTACTATTACTCTGTGCTCTCCAGGAATAGGTTTGGAAGTATCTGGATTCAGATGATGTATTCTGATGTTCGCTGCTATGGTTTGGTTGGAATTAGAGATCAGAGACATCAAGAGATGTTGTCTGAACTCTGTATGGCGGGGGGAGAAATTTAGTTTATCAGTCTCTTTTGTTTTCCTTTGCCATGAAAACTCGGTGTAAAATCTGTTGACTCTGTCTCACTATTGCTTGGCACATGCGAGATTTGTTGCACACTTAAAAGTGTCTTGCCAAGTTAATGTGTTTCTTAAAAGCTGACTTTAGGGGTGCCTGGGTGGCTCAGTCTATTGAGCATCCGACTTCAGCTCAGGTCATGACCTCACAGCTTGTGGATTCGACCCCCGCGTTGGGCTCGGTGCTGACAGCTCAGAGCCTGGAGCCTGCTTCGGATTCTGTGTCTCCCTCTCTCTCTGCCCCTCCCCAGCTCACGCTCTGTCTCTCTCTCCTTCAAAAAGAAATAAACATTAAAAAAAATTTTAAAGCTGACTTTAAAATATAACCCTTTATGTTCATCTAATTCTGTAAGAATTCTCACAAATTTTTTACACCAGCTTTTAAAGACTATTCTAGGAATACTAAAAACAATTTTGATACGCAAGCCAGCTTTATGTCATACGCTCAAGTAGACCTCCGTCCTTGGTGCTGTCATTCTAGCAGTGGCCTCCAGAGGGCTGCCCACTGACATCTGGAAACAGATTTTTTGGCAGCTTCTTGTATTTCAGGCAGAGTATAAGAACACAGGAAGGTACCTGTTCTGTATTGCTAGAGGGTAGACATGTGTCTTCTTGGGTAAAAGAACTGGGGAATTCACATCCAGATTTCTTGAGTTAGCTCTGGGATATGGGATTGCAACTAAACGGCCTCGAAATCTGGAGATGATGTTTTATGTGGACCGCCAGTGGACACTCTCTCTACAAAGAAGCTGCTTTGGAACACTGGTTTGGTTTCTGGTCCATCTGAACCACTCTACTAGGGGCTGTTATTGGCAGAATCATACCCTTTCTTCCCCCCGCCACCCACCAAGTTCATATGTTGAAGTTCCAACTCCCAGTATCTCAGAATATGACTGTGTTTGAACATAGGAGCTTCAACAAGTTGATTAAGTTAAAATGAGGTCATTAGGCTGGGCCCTCATCCAATAGAACTGATGTCCTTATAAGAAGAGAGGGTAAGGACAGAGACAGGTGTAAGAAAGACCATGGGAAGACACAGAGAGAAGATACCACATCTGTAAGCCAAGGAGAGAAGCCTCAGAAGGAAAGAGCTCTGGATCTCAGACTTCGAGCCTCCAGAGCTGTGAGAAAATAAATTTCTATTGGGAAGCCCCCGAGTCTGTGGGACTTTGTTATGGCCACCTAGCAGACAGATATAGGACGCCCTTCTCCTTCCTTGTTTTCTCATTTGAGAGGACGGTCAGCCTTATGGCAATTGTCACAAACTTTACGTGTGTCTTTCTCCCAGACAGGAAAATGAGGTTTGTCAAGTTTTCTGCTTATTTTGGTTTGGTTTCATTTTAGCCTCTGCAACCTTTGCGCAGCACGTTGACTTGGTGCCTCGCTTGGCATTGCAAGCGGAAATTTAAAAACCTTTGGTAGCAATTCAACTTCTGTTACTACTTTCCTGTTTGGCATCTCCTGAGCCCCCTCCTCGAGTTTAGGAAAGGAAAGTTGTTTGACATCTAACTGATTTGACTGTATTCCATCAAGAAAAGCTCCTGATTTCATCACGCTGAGTTTGAGTTCTCGAAAATTTGGCTAATGTCGTTGAAAATGATACTCCCGCCAGCTTTTCACTTTCAGACTTTTCTAAGGTGTTAATTGGCTTTCAGACATCTCTGGGTAAATGGCTCCCAGTAACGTAAAGCTAAACATGATCAAAATAAATCTTACCTCCCCCCCCCCAACAAGTTTTGCTCACTCCCCAGTTTTTTTTTTCTCCAATTATGTATTTATGCATTTATTAAGAATCTATTCAGTTTCTGGCCCTTTTAAAGGTACCCGGGTGAGTTATTTACAAAATATATGAAATCTGGTTCTTGTATTCAAGGGAATTTCAGTATAACTAAAGACACATGGTAACCATGTCAGGACTTGAAAATAAATCAGACTACACATATGAAGCTGTGCGGACACCGGCCATGCTGCCTCCCGGTTGCACTTGCGGTCCAGTCTGCCCAAGCTCCTCTCTTTGTCTGGGTTCAGTTCCTTACTCCTGGCACCACCATATCTGCGTGGCCCCCTCCCCACTTCACTCAGACCTCTGCTCAAATGGCACTCATCAGGGAGCACCCACCCTGCCAGTCTCTTTCCACTTACCCTGACGGATTCTTTCTCATGACACTTCTCATTGAGGACAGTGGCTCTCAAGCGTCAGCAGAGAACTTGTGAGCACGAATGTCTGGTGTTCCCTCTTGGACTTCTGATTCAGTGGATTGGGGGCGGGACCCGGAAATTTGCAGCTCTAACAAGTTCCCGGGTCATGTGGCTGTTGCTGATGCTGATCACTGAGTTAGGGCCATTGGATGTCCTAGGGAAGATGTAGAAGGAATTCACAACATACACCACATGAAGGCGTTTTCATCAGTCCTCAGTAAGGGATGGAAAGTAGTCATTACATTTTGGCAGGAGGATATGGAGACTTGAAATGTCTGCCCTGGATAATGTCCTTAAACTAGGTATTTAATCCCAGCATGCATTCACCAGCAGGGCCCTCACCGGAAGTCTGGGGATATGCATCCTTCCCACCGCGAGCTTCATAGTGTCCTGTCCATTAAGTCTGTCTCACCTTTGACTCTGTGTTTGATCCCGTCTTATCCTTGAACCAGCTTGTCATCCCCCACCTTGACATGCTTAGAAATGTAGGAAGACTCAACCATGGACAGGTGGCTGACCTTTTCACTTGACCGCACACCCCTTTGTACACACATCCCAGTTTCTGGAACTCAGATATTTCCCTCACCAGTGTCCTCCCATTGTCTGCTCCGGGGGCAGTCAGCCCCCGCCATGGCCAGTTAGCACCCAGATGTTGATATTGGTCCTGGTGTTGACAAGGCAGAGACAAATGCATGAGGCCAATGCAGCTGAAGATTTTCCCCAGGGGAAGAAAGCTCCTTTGGAACAAGATGCTTTATGCTTTGGTTCAGCAGTTAGTTTGGTTTTGCATGATTTTGGACTTATGTACTTTCCTATCCTTCCATTTATCCGCATGAGAAAGGTCAAGTAATGTAGGAGTTTTCGTAAAAGAGTTCAATTTAATAAGTACATATTAAACGCCTACGGTGCACATGGGGTTATATTAGATAGGAAGAAAGAAAACCATTCTTTTAGCAAATACTTGCTGAGTTCCTACATAGGCGCTCCTGGGTGCAAGCAACAAAAGAGCCACGGCCCTCTGATCTTCTGGAGCTTCTATTCTATTGGTTGAGGCAGATAATAAGCAAATAACATATACAGTATATGGTATACATTGCCATGGAGAAAAATAAAATAAGGGCGTGGGTGCAGGCGGAGCCAGTGAGAGGAAGGCATAGAGCTGCTGTTTCAAAAAGGATGGACAGGGAGAGCGTCAGTGGAGCCATGACCTGGGGCGTGTGAAGATGTAAGCCACCCAGAGAGCTGAGGGAGGAGAATTCCCGGTGGAGGGAACGGACAGCACACGGGATCCAAGCAAGTGCGTGCCTGCAGCCTTCAAGGAACTGCAAGGAGAACCACTGTGGTAAGACAGGAGGAGGGAATGAGGTTGGAAAAGCAGTGGGGACTGGATAATGTAGGCCTTTTGCAACGTGCAAAGCTTTGGCTACACTGGCCATATCAGAATGGAAATGGCTGTGTTACAGAATTAGGAGCAGTGGATTCGCTTCACTTTTAAAGATTGGCTCCGGCTACTGGGTTTGGAACAGACTCAAAGGGGCATGGGCAGAGTTGGGAGAACAATTTGAAGTCTTGCTTCAATCTGGGGAGATGAGAGTGTTTGCAGAGGAAGTGGTGAGAAGACTTTGGATTCTGCAGGTGTTTTGAAATTAGAATAAGATGGTTTCCTGCCATCCAAGTTTGCGTTCTAATGGAGGAGACATACGGGTAAGAAAGCACGAATGCAAATACCATCACAGTAGCTAAAACTTGCTAAGTGCTTATTCTGTGCCAATGAACACTTTCTCTATGCCAGGCCGTATCTAATAGGCTGAGCAGCAGAGCCAGGATTTGAACCCCGGCAGTCTGTCTCCACATGCTTAACTATACTCTTACTTACTATACTCTACTGTACCGTATTATACTGAAAAGAGAAAGAAAGGAAATCCAATTTTGATAACTTGGGAAGTTTTTAATGAAAGATAGCATTTGAATTGGACTTGAGTGATGAAGAGAAGTTCATCTGTTTGGAAAAAGGACAGATATTTCATGAGGGCAGTAACCAGAATAATGGATACCGCGCACTGAACACTTGAATTTCCTCTACAAGCTGGGCGGAAGCCATACTGGTACACTTCTGTCTACAGGATTCAGCCCTGGGCCCTGCCATTCACACCTGTAGCTACAGTGTCCCCTCCCCCTCAAAAAAGGGCACTGAGTGTCACAGAAGCAGCTGGTGTAGCAATTAGGGCCACCTCATCCGGACTCTGTTACGTACCTGGTACGTGATGTTGGGCAGGTTATTCAAGCTCTGAGCCCCTTCCGTAAATACCTACCCCTAGAAGAGTTATAGAGAACAACGGAGGTCAGATAAGTAATGCTTTTATTGTGCTGCCTGGCATATAGGAAGTACTCTATCAGCTGACTGATGTTCATAATGATGACCTGAGTAATACATTCAAATATTAATTACATTTTGGTTTTTTCAGGCAAGACATTATGGATTCCCTTTAGAAATATTTACATCAAAATGGTGAAAAATCAAAGCATTTCCTGTTGGAGAGTTATTAGCTTCTAACTTTATTTCTCCACAAAGTAAATGAAAGGGATCTCTGCAACTTTTCCCCAATCCAGAAGAAATGCCCCCTCATTGCTCTTTCACGTTATATTTCGCTTGCTCAGTTAGGAGTTATTTCACGGTAATTACATTTTAGGCTGGCTGCTTTCTGACAGTCACGTGCCTTTTTTTTCTTTTTTCTTTTCAGCTTTATTAAGGTAGAGTTGAGAAACCAAATTGTAAATTATTTGATGTATGTATCATGATGATTTGACACGCATATAGATTGTGAAAGAATTCCCCCGTCTGAGTAATTAGTACATTTTTCACGTCACTTAAGTATCTCTTTGTGTGTGAGAGAACATTTAAGCTGTACCCTCTTAGCAAATTTCAGTTACAGTGTTAACTGTAGTCGCCGTGTTATGCATTAGATCCTGAGACCTTATGTATCTTATAGCTGAAAGTTCATACCTTTCTGTCAATCCTTCCCTATTTCCCTCACCCCCAACCCCCGGAAACCACTTTCTACTCTGTTTTTATGAATTTGTCCTTTGCTGTTTGACTTATTTTAGTTAGCATAATGTCCTCAAGATCCATCCATGTTGTTGCAAATGACAGAATTTCCTTCCTTTTTTTTTTTTTAAATGGCAAAGGAACATTCCGTTGAGTCACGTGCCTTTAAGTTAACTTTAGTCTATACTGTTTCTGGAATTCACCTCGCTACCCCCATTCGTGATGCTCCCTCCCTATTTGACTGTTAGACATCATCTCTAAATTCTAATCTCCCTTCCATGTTCCATCATTCTTCTGGAACCGTCTCCTTTGGGTCCTCTGTTCCTCAGCTCTAAGGGTGTGACCCAGGTATCCCAGCAGGGAGAGAGCTGGTGTGAAGTTGAATGTGGGTAGTATTTCAGAAAGAATCCAGAACATGTAGAAGTCATGTTTGCAGGGAGATTCCTAGGTTGAGACCGTAGGGAGATTCTAGCAATATGGCAAAGGTAAATGAATGTAGAATGCCAACAGTCCCCTTCTTCCTACAAACACAAAGAAGCATAAGATAAAATATAATAACAACATAAAATTAGTACATGGCTGAGTTTGAAATAAAGGAAAGGAAATCCCCAGGTTCCAGAAGTGAAGAAGAGTATCAAAGTAGAAACGACAGTGAACACAGGTATTTCAGAAGTAGGTATTGGTCTCAGGCATTTGGGTAGGACTCTGATATTTACGCAGCAACAGGAAAACAAACAGAAAAATACACGATGGCCCCTGCAAAAATAGGCTACAGGTTCAGATAGGTGGGCATTTAATAAAATGGGATGGAGATAGGAAAAGACCTTACTTGCAGCCCAGGAAAACAACAATGAAGTTTAGCCTCTGACCTGAACACTGGGTGAGAAATAAAGAGTTGTTTCTGGGAGAAACAAAAACACTAGACATGAAGGAGCCTGAACTTATAATATTGGCATTTGGGGGGAATATCCAAGTATTATCAGTCAGCATAGTCTAGGTAATGCTGCAGTAACAGACAGTCCCCAAATCTCAGTAGCACTTAGGACAACCAGTAGTCTATGTCTTGCTCAAATTGCCTGTCCACTGCAGGCTGACAGAAGCCTCTACCTCTCAAAGCCCCTCAAGCCCATGCTGACAGAGACTCCTTTTCAGTGCATCACTAAAGGAGGAAAGGGGAGCATGCCAAGTCCTGCTCTGGCTCTCCAAGCTTCTGCACACAGTGGTGGTTCAGTTAAAAGTCAGCACAATGCCGTGCTCAACTTCAAAAGGGACAAAGGAGGTGCAAGCCAACCATGTGCCAAGAGAAGAAGTAGAATATTTGTGGGACAATACTAGTGACAACCATGGCAAACCTATAAATTCATGTAGAAATGATCAGGACCACTGGAATCCCTAAAGCAGGTTATTCAACTGAGACAGAAATAATCAACTAGAATATAAATCTTAGAAAATCTCACAATCTGAGGAGAGATTAAAAAGAAAAGAAAGAAAGAAAAAGGAAACATCAAGGGCAATTCAGAGGCAGCATAAAACAGCCAAAGGCATCTATGTCTAATAGGAATTCCACAAGACAAGTCTAGAATAATTGGGGGATGACAATAGTATAAGATGTAACAAATGAGAATTTTTATAAAATTGGTAACAGACCTGAGCCTTAAAGTTGAAACACTACACAAAATCCCAAGCAAACTTTAGGGGGGGGGAATCCACACATAGGCCCACTGTCGGGAAACTTCAAAACATGAAATGTCAAAAGAAAATCTTTAAAACAGCCAGAGAGTAAGGACAGGTTATCGAAGAAGAAAAGAGAGCTTGACAGCAGCATACTTTTAGAAGTCAAGAACTCTGAAAACAAAGAAATGATATCTTCAAACTCCTGGGGGAAAGATCACTTTCAACCAATATTTCTTTAACCGGCAAAATTTTCATGTAAGGGTGAGGGCAAAAAGAAGACATGTTCAAATAAAATGAAGACAATTGAGCATTTACAGAACTCTGGCTGAAAGAACTAGTAACAATGTATGAAATGAGTCACAACCAAGTGATTTATTCCAGGTATGCAAGGCCATTTCAATATTTGAGATTCAATCAATGTAATGTACCATATCAATAGGCTAAAGAAGAAAAATCATATGATCATACCAATTGGCACAGGAAAAGCATTTGAAAAAAATCTAGTACCCATTCATTATCTAAAAAAATAAACCAAAACTCTCAGCAAACTAGGAATAGAGGGAAACTATCTCACCTCATAAAGATTGTCTACAAAAACCTACAGGTAACATCATACTTAATGGTGAAAGACTGAATGTTTTTCCTTTAGGATCGGCAACAAGGAAAGAATGTCCAATGTCACCACTCTTACTCAACATTATTTTGGAAGTTCTAGCCAGTGCAATAGACAAGAAAAAGAAATACATCTAATAGAAAATGCGTAATGTACAAAAAATGTACAAAAACAAAAAAAAAACAAATAAAACACCTCATAGAAGTAAGAAGTGAGTTAGCAAGGTCACAGCGTACAAGATCAACACACAAAATCAATTGCATTTCTATGTTCTAACAGCAAACAAACGGAAGGCAAAATGAAAAACACAATACCACTTACAACTGCTCCAGAGAAAATGAAACACTTAGTTACAAATCCTGTAAAACATGTATATTGAAAATCTGCATGCTAAACATTACAATATATTGATGAGAGAAACCAAAGACCTAATAGTTGAAGAGACAGACTGCTTTCATAGACTGGAAGACTCAGTTCTCCCCCCAAATTGAGCTCTTGGTTTAAAACAATTTCTATCAAAATCACAGCAAGATTTTTTTTTTCTTTAGCAGATTCTAAAATGTATATTAAAAGGTAAAGAGCTAGAATAACTAGGAGTTTTGGCCAAGAAGGATAAAGAGGGAGGAATCAGTTTACTGATTTCAAGTCTTTACCTGATTTTAAGTCTTACCATAAAACTACAGTAATTAAGATTGTGTGGGATTGGCAGAGAGACGGACACAAAGATCAATGAAATAGAATAGAGAATCCAGAAATCCACCCACACAATTATGCCCAACTGATACTGACCAAATTGTAAAAGCAATTCAATGGAGGAGAGCGAGGTTTTCCAACAAATCATGCTGGAACAATAGGACATCCACAGGCAAAACCCAGGACTTTAACCTAAGTCTTGCACCTTATACAAAAATTGACTTGAAATAGATCATGGACTTAAATGTAAAATGTAAAATTATGAAACCTTTAGGAAAAAGAGGAAAGATTGTTCAGAACTTGAAGGTTTGTGAAGAGTTGTTAGTCATCATGCCAAAAGCGTGATCCAGGAACGTAGAAGTTGGTAACATGGGCCGCCTCCTAAAAGGCCCCTGTCAAGGGGCCGAAAAGACAAGCTGTAGTCAGGGAGAAAAATCTCTGTAGTCACGCAACCGAGAAAGGACTAGTATCTAGTATATATAAAAAATTCTTGAAACTCAGTGGCAAAAAAGCAAACAATCCAATTGGAAAATAGACAAAAAATCAAGAAGAGACATTTCCCTGAAGAGGATGTACAGATAGTAAATAAGCAGAGGAAAATATGTTCATCATTTGCCTTTTGGAAAACACAGACTCAAACTGCAGTGAAATATCACCACACACACAGAGTGGTTAAGATGATAAATAATGATAACACCAAATGCTGGCAAGGATGCAGAGAAACTGGGGTCACTCATACATTGCTGGTGGGGATGTAAAAGGGAACCACTCTGGAAAATAGTCTTACAGTTCATTTTAAAATGAAAAATGGACTTACCAGATGACCCAGCACTTGTACTCTTTGGCATTTATCTGAGGAATACGAAACCTTAATGTTCACCCAGAAACTTGTACATGACCGTTCACAGCAGTTCTGTTTGGAATGGCCAGAAGCTGGAAACTACCCAAGCATCCTTTAGCGGGTGCCTACTTAAACAAATGCAGTACATCCATGCCGTGGAATTCTACTGCAATGAACAGGGACACGCTACTGATATGCACAACTTGGTTGCACCTGCAGGAAATTATGCAGAGTGGAAAAAAAAAAAAGCCCCAAACTCTAAAGGTACTATTCCATTTATGTAAAACACCATATAGATAAAAATATAGAAATGGAGAACAGATTGGCAGTTGCCAGGGATTACGTATGGGAGTGGGGGGGTGACTGTGAAGGGGTAGCATGGGAGAGCCTTGTTAGGATGACACAATTACATAGCACTGTTGAGGTAGCAGTTACACGCAGGTTAATTTTATCGGATAATCCACGCACATGCGCGCGCACACACACAGGCGCACACACAGTCATTAGTGCATGTGTAAAGCTGAGCAAGCTCTGTGGGTTGTCCCAGTTTCAACGACCTGGTTTTGTTATTGTCTATAGTTACACAAAACGTTAACATTGTTGGAAGCAGGGTGAAGGTGCATGTGACCTCCCTGTACATGTTTTTTTGCAACTTTCTGTGAATCTATAATTATTTCAGTACAAAGAACAAAAAAAAGATATATATTTTGCTGAGAAGTGTAATAAACCGAGGAGGAGGAGGTGGAGTGTACGCAGTGATGTTGAGGAAACAAACTAGTGAGCGTGGTTTTTTTTTTTGTTTGATTGTTTTTGGTAAAACCTAAATAAGCATCAGTCATGATGAATCATTTAAGGGAGTTAAGAGCAAGGTAAAATAAAAATACCAGCTAGAAACACGATGACTCCAGAGAGGGTGGTGGGAGTAAAAGCATTCTAAACCCTCTTATTGTCTAGGGAGGAGGATAGAAAACCATATATCTGAAATATCTTTATGATAAAGAGGTAGAATGGCATCTAAGCCAACCCGAGATGTTTTATTTCATACTAAAATCATCCACTGAACACCTGTTCTGTGTCTGGAAACCTACTGACATCACTAACTGCTGACATAATCCTGAAAGGAGGCAGTATTATCCCCTTTTCATTGATGAAGAAACAGGCTACTTGGGAGTGAATTACATACGAACAGTCATAGCAGTAAGTGGTGAAGCCAGCATTTGAACCCAGGCTCACTGACACCTCAAGCCTATGTTCTCTTAATTCCACTACACGCTGCTATGCACAATGAATATTGAAATAGATTAACTTTCTAAAGACAATGCCTGCAGTGTGTTTTGAAGGTGAAATATTTTTACCTTACATGGATTGAAATAGGAACCATTTCCAAACTGTGGGCAAAACAGAAAGCTTTTGTCTTACCCTTTGCATTTCCTTGCCCAGCCTATGGGCGAAATTTCCTGCAAAACAGAAAGCTTTCATATCTTGCCTTTCCCTTTGTCAGCTCTGAACTGTCATTGTGAAGCCGTGTATCACAGGAGCTCATTCAACTAGTTGTGTTACCTGGGAGAATGAAGGGCAGCGGTTAACATTCAAGTTCACTGTTTTCTTAGTAAAGAAAGCACAGGCTTAGAAATGATTTTTTTTTTTCATTTTATCCTATGCGGATGAGAAAAGGGAAGTAATATTTTGAAGATTGAGGAAAACACCAGTCTCTCCAACTATTAGTTAATTTCCCATCTGTAAATCTTGTTTCTGTTTGTCCTGATGCCAAAATGGTCTTGAAGCCCAACTGTGCCCTGATACATGCTCGCACACACATATTCACAGAGCGTGTAGAGAGAACACATGTACACATTGATGATAATAGGTGTTAGAGCTTTGCTGCTCATGTCTGTTGACAGGTTTGAATAAGAGGAAGCTGAGGATTTGTCTCTGATCTATCAGGCTTTTTCTCCTTCTTTCAGCCAGGAATAAATGACTAAAGCTCTCCATTTTATAGGATTGAAAAGAAGGAGCACTTTTATCTTTACTTGAAACATTGTGCAGCAGAAGCTTCTATTTACTGGCTCATAAAAGATTTTATGCCTCATCTGTTGTACTTAGGATGACTATAGCGGATGTTCTAGAAAAAGATTTGAAATGTGCTGCCTCCTGAAGTTAGAATTATAATCAGGTGTATTACGGAACAATCCAACTTTCCTTAATGTGTACAGATTTCTCCATTGGCAGGAAGTATTGAAGTGAGCCCAGATAGAGCATTAAGCAAAATGTGGCCTGAAACTCTAAAAACATGTGTGATTGCCCACCCCTCTGTGTGCAGACTTTAGAACGTGTTTGCCCAGCTTTTACAATAGTTTCATCTGATGAAACAACAGAAGCACCTGTCACGGGGCTGAGCTCACAGCCTTCTATAAAAGCATTGGGAACATTCTGATCTCAGCATCACCATCCCAGCTCTGTCATGGAATAACTCAGAGACCCTAGGCAAATCTCTTATGCTTCCTAGGCCTCAATTTCTTCATCCATAAAATCCTGACCCATTTCCCAGGAGACCTGAGAGGAAGATCCAGGACTAGAAGAATGGTTGTAAAGAACAGAATGCCTCCCAGAAATTCTTGGTGATGGTAAAGTAAGGGACCATTGGTTTATTTCATGCTCTTGATAAAGCGAAGATAGCTATTCTTCTACCAAAAGGAAAAACCAAAAGGAAAGTGCCAGAAAGAAAGAATTCATCAGAGGGCAGGCAGTTATGTCCTGGAATCCTTCATGCCCAGCCCCTTTTTGGAGTCAGTGCTTTTCCAATGGGTCAGCTTCAGTGCAGTCTTTAACATCATTCACCATTAATGTACTCTTGGTTGTGAATAGTGTCCAGGCAGCTTGACCTTACCCAGGAAGACCTATGAAAAGTGGCTCCACTGAACGTTGGTTTATCTTGCTCCTTTTTTAAAAAAAAAAAATTTAATGTTTATTTATTTTGAGAGCAAGAGAGAGAGAGAGAGAGAGAGAGAGAGAGAGCGCGCATATGCATGCGAGCAGGGGAGACACAGAGAGAGGGAGAGAGAATCCCAAGCAGGCTCTATGCTGACAGAGCTTGAACCGTGGGGCTTAAACTCATGAACTGTGAGATCATGAGCTGAGCTGAAACCGAGAGTCGGATGCTTAACCGACTGAGCCACCCAAGTGCCCCAATTTATCTTGCTCTTAACAAAAGATAAAGAGGTTATTTCTGAACTTTTTGTTCGAGACCCAAAACTGTCAATGACTGGCCATCATAATATTTGTTTCTCAGTGTTTTGGTTGGATAGGGTTCATCGGGGTCAAAATAGTTATTATTACTCCTATACATTAACCTTGAGAAGTCATGTAACATATAAAGTGTAGACTCGGAAGCCAGACTGCCCAGAATTATACACCAGCTCTATCACCTACCACTATGTGATGTGGGTCATATTTCCAGCTACTCTTTACCACAGTTTCCTTATCTGTAAATGGTTATAAAAGTAGAACCTACTTCATAGTGTTGTCGAAAGAATTAAAGTAGTTAATTTTTGTTAATTGCTCAGTACCGTACCTGAATTATAGTAATAATTGTCATTATTTAGCATTTCATATAAAGCCACTAAGGGAAAATACATCATGAGCTATTGGCCCACTTCCTTTCTCTTAAATGTTTTACTTATTTTTAAGAGAAGCGCACGAGGGGAATGGAGGAGGGACAGGGAGGGAGGGGGACAGAAGATCTGAAGCAGGCTCTTTGCTGAGAGCAGCAAGCCTCATGCGGGGCTCAAACTCACGAACTGCGAGATCAGGACCTAAACCAAAGTCAGACATTCAACCAACTGAGCCACCCAGGCGCCCCATATTGGCCCACTTTCAAAATTTATCTAGACCCTGACCACTTCTTACCTCTTCCATTCCTAATCCACCACCACCACTTGCTAGGACTGTTCCAGTAGCTTCCTCCTGGTCTCCCTGCTTCCCTCTTGCCGCCAACAGTCTCCGTAGAGCAGCCTGAGTGGTTACTCTAACCCTCAAGTCACACTCCAGCACTCTTCTGTCCCAAGTGCTGCAAGACCCATCATTTCATTCAAAGTACAAGGTCACCCACCATCTGGTAAGGAAGTATAAGCCCATCTACCATCTGGCCTCGCCTCCTGCCATCCTTCCCACACACCCTTTTGGGTGTGGGGTGGCAGGAGGTCCAGCTATTGACATCTTGGTAGTTCCTTTAACACCCTAGCTTGCTGCTTCTCAAGTCCTTTTATACTTTCTGTTCCCTTTGCCTGAAACGTTCTCCTAGACATCTGTGAGAAGGGTGGCTTCTCCTTTATGCAGGATGACAATTCACATGTCATCTTATCTGAAGTGGGCGTCTCTGGCCACGCTTTCTGAAATATCTTTTCCTTTCCTTCTAGATTTACCCTTACCCGCTTTATTTCTCTACAGTGGACTAATGACCGCTGGACATCGTATATGATCATTTGTTTACTGACATACCTTTGTCTCTCCCTGACTAGCATAAAAGGACAGGTGTCTTATTTTTGTTCACCGCTGCTTTACAAGCTCCTGATACGGTGCCTGCATATAGTAGATGCTCCATGAATATATGCAGCAGAATTAATGAACTGGAGTGGATGATAATAGTAGTTTATGTTGGCCTGGCCATGCACTTGTACATACACTCTTATTAAATCCCATGAAGTAGGAAGCCTGGGGGGCAAATTTCTTTTCTTGCACTTACACCTATAACAAATGGACCAAATCTCAGAAAAGACTTCTATAGTGATAGAAAGCAGATCAGTTTTTGCTTCGGCAATGGCGAGGATTACCAGGGCACACAAGAGCATTTGGGGCTTAAGCAGATATTCCTGATCTTCACTGCAGTATATGCATATATCAAAACTTACCAATTACTACATTTTATTTATTTTTTTCAGTTTAGTTATTTTGAAAGAAAGAGCACTCACACGTGTAGGGGAGGGGCAGAGAAGAGAGAAGGACAGAGAGAGAGGGGGGAGAGAGAATCCCAGGCAGGCTCCGCGCTGTTGGTGCAGACCCTGATGGTGGGGCTCGAACTCACGAACCGTGAGATCATGACCTGAGCTGAAATGAAGAGTCAGCCAGTTAACCAACTGAGCCACCCAGGCACCCCTCAAATTTCTACATTTTAAATACATATGCTATATTGTGTGTTATTTAACCTCAATAAAGCTGTTCTAAAAAATTTGTTAGGTGACCTACCCAAGGTCACACAACATTTTTCTGTTACTGCTTGACTAGACCCCGTATGGATAGATTCCTGGTGTGTTCTTCCGGTTCCCTGCATTGCCTGCCAGGTGATGAACGAGCCGTGGGTCTTTAACGGTAACAATGCCGATTTGTTCCAACATTTATTTATGTTTGCCTCTGTGTTGAAAAAAGAACTTTGATTTTACAGTTTGGAGGTATTATCCATCACTAATGTACGTTTCCATCCCCTAAATTCAGTAAAAATCAAATAAGCAAAAATAATTGGATAATATTTGAGGACTCACTGGTTTATAGAACTTTTAGAAAAGCAAACTGAAACAATGAATGATCTAACCGAGGTCATCTAGAGCAGCTGCTTTGGCACAGGAATTAGAAACTGGATAACCCTGGATTTTGTTTTCAGCATAAAAGCCACATTTCCTTCCATCTTTTATTGGCAGATTATCACTTTTTCCCCCCCAAACTGCCAAGATTATCCATTTCTCGAAGTCCTTTGTGTATGTTGCCTTTTTCTGTCTTCTGAATGAGGTGCTCTGAATGTCTCCTGGCACATACAGGACTCACTGCCAGGCTCTTTTTTGGTTTGTTTTTTTAATTTACCAGGTATGAGAGCCCTCCCTATTGAAGACAATACTGACAGAACTGAAATGAGTAAATATATCAGCAAAATGTACCTGTCAAGTTAAGGCTGACATTCTACCTATTGTGGTCAAATGGGCCACACCTTAACTAATAAATCTGTTTTTGACAAAACAATTGCTCTCAAATTGATCAATATTTTTCCATTCAAATGAACCCTTTTTTTAAAAAAATTCCTGCCGTGTGCTAGTGAGTGCCTACTTAATGTTGATTGACACAGAGGGATACAAAGGTTAGTCGGCCTAACGTTCAGGTAAACGGAATAGAACAAATACCCGAGTATATTGTGATGCAAGAAAAGCATACTATTTTTGAGATTCTTAAGACTGTTTTTTTTTTTGTTTTGAATTATTACTCAACCTTTACCTTTTAGCTTTTAAATGAATCGGTCTATTCCCTTTATTGCTCTTATATTCACAAGACCCTTGGTCAAATAATTTATAATTGTGAATCGAATTTGGATACTAACTGCTGTTTACAGACTATGCTTGGTGAATTCTTTCATAATACTAATAATTACTCCTTGGTTTGTCTGTTATGAGAAACTGTGTGTATACATGCACATTTATGATTTTCTTAAAAATCTATATTTTCCATTAGATTTGCAAGCATCACTAAGCGTAGGAAAGCTTATTCTCACAGAGGGAAAGAAAACAATGGAAACTTTAAACTCCAGTGTGGTTTTATTTTCCATTTGCAACATGTCTCACATCTAAACAGACACTAGTATGTTTCCTTGAGTCAAGCTGCGAACACTGAAAAATTTTAGTTTTTCTTTGGAATTTGGAGACTAGATGCTATCAGTAGGAGGTTGCTGATGGAAATTGATGCTTTTGCTTCTGGCCAAGCATACCACCGAGATCACGGAAGGAGCATCCAACCCTGCACAGAGTGTGCCTAATAAAACCAGAGAAGTCACCGGAGTGGGTGGATCACTTCTATCTGCAAAGGAGCAAGCCCTAGCCAGATTGCTACATATCACTGGGACTGAAATTTGTTTGCGTCTGCAGAATTCTCAAAGAAAGATCTTGTGCAATTTTTTTAATGTTTGTTACAATTTTCCATTCAGATTGGAAGAATACCACAAAAATATTTGGGCAAAGAAATCTGAACCTTCTAAAAATATTTCTATTATTACTGATGGCATTTGAGCCATGTCTCATCTGACCTGCTAGTCAGTCGTCAGCAACCGTTTGGGACTATTTTGAGACTGGATTACCCAGTGCTTTAGCTTAAGCTCCCCGTATCTTAACAAAATCCCCTCCCAGCTACTGCCCCATTATGACAAATTGACCGGAAAGAGTCATCTGTAAGCACTGTCTCCAGTTCCTCTCCTTTGATTTCTCTTGAACCCGCCCATGCAGACCTTCAGTCCCACCGCTCTGTAGAAACCGTTTTGGTCGAGGTCACCAGGGACCCCCACATGTTAATGAGCCCTCCTTTTACTTGACTTGTCAGTGCCTGACATGCTAGGTCACTTCCTGTCCTTAAGACATGTGCTTCTCCTGGTTTCCTAGACACCTCTCACTCGGCAGTCTTCCTACCTCACTGACTGCCCCTCTTAAGTCTTCTTTTTGGTTCCTTCTAATGTTCTCACCCATAAGCATTGGCCTCAGCCCCCAGACTTCTCAATTACACGAGCGCCCTTGGGTGATCTGTCCTGGTCCCATGGTGCCCGAATGTCACCTGTCTGGTTGATTTCCTCAGCTCGGGCTGCCATAATAAAATACTATAGACTTGGTGGCTTAAACAATGGAAATTTCTTTTCTCACAGTTCTGGAAGCTTGAGAGTCCAAGTCTTCCTGGCTTGCAGATGACCACCTTCTCTCTGTGTCCTCACTTGGCCCTTCCTTGGTGCCTGTGCATGGAGAAAAAAAGAGGGCAAGCTTTCCAGTGTCTCTTCTTATTAGGGTGCTGATCCCACCTTCATGTCCTCATATAAATTTTATCACCTTCCAAAGGGCCCACCTCCAAATACCATCACATTGGGGGTTGCAACCGCCAACGTATGAGTTGGGGGAGACATAAATATTCAGTCCATAATAATGGATAATGACCCGTCCAGCTTAGACCTCTCCCCTGAAGTCCAGATTAATAGTTCACATCACCTACTTGACATCTCCCCCTTAACAGGCTCCAAAATGCGCTTCTAGCTCCTCCTCAACAAAACCGAGTCCTTCCAGCATCTTCCCCATCTCAGTAAATTGTGTCCCCCTCCTGCTCGTTGCTTCTGCCAAAACCTTGCCATTTGCCTTGACTCCTCCTTTGATCTCATTTCACACCTAATCTGTCAGGAAATCCTGTTCACCCTCCTTGCAAAATCTATCCAGATATCTGATCACTGCTCACCATCTCTAGTACTCTGCCCAGGTCCAAACCACCACACTGTCTCTCCTGGCTTATTGCCTTAAATTCCGGTGGGCTCCTTGTCCCCGGTACTCAGTTCTGAACACAGTGGCTCTGGTAAATAAATCTCTTATTTGCCCACCTCTGCATACAGCCCTCTGCTGGGTTCCCAGCTCACGGAGAGTGCAAGGGTCCACACGGCCTGACCGCTTGCTTCCTTCCTCATCTCTCATCCTATTCCCCGCCTCGCTCATTTTCCTCCAAACATGCTGGCCCCTTGCTGTTCCTGGAACACACCAGGTGTGTTCCTGCCTCAAGGGAACTTGCTGTTCCCTCTGCCTGGATTGTTCTTTGCCCACATACCTGCAAGACCGGCTCCCACCTTTCTTTCAAATATCTTCGCAGCGGGTCATTCCAACTCCTGTGAATAAGATAGCAATCCACCCACTCCCACCCCACTGCTCTCTGTCCCCCACACCCTGTTTTGTTTGGTTCCCTATTATTTGGCACGCTCTACACATTCCTGTCTATGAGCTTATTGTCTCTCATACATCAGTTGAAGCTAGGACCTCTGAGCTTTCTGCTCTGTCCCCAACCTTCAGAAAACAGTGTGGCAGGTACTTAGTAAATATTTCTAGAGTGAATGAAATCTGTCTTTTTCTTTTAAATAAAATGTTTATTTATTTTTGAGAGAGAGAGAGAGAGAGCAGGGGAGGGGCAGAGAGAGAGGGAGAGAGAGAGTCCCAAGCAGGCTCAGCACTGTCAGCACAGAGCAGGACGCGGGGCTTGAACCCATGATCCGCGAGATCATGACCTGAGCCGAAATCACGAGTCGGACGCTTACCCGACTGAGCCACCCAGGCGCCCCTGAAATCTCTCTTTTATGCCACTAATTCTGAAGTGGATGCAGCACTCCTGCTCTGTGCCTGTAAAATGACCCTGAGCTTCATGAATGTTCTCTATTCCCAGAGCTTTCATTTAAGGATCAATCTGCTTAGACTTGAGTTGTTTTAACTTGGATAAACCCACTACGCAGGTAGAATTACTTGTGAGGTGGATTATTCTCCTTTTTGTCATGTTTGTTTTTAAAGCATAACGTGTATATATGAGTGGATCTGCTATTATAGAAAATAAAGCCAAGAGAATGCCTGGATGCCTGTAAGTGACAGTCATTTGAGTTGGGTCGTATTTCTGCAGGTTTCTGCTAGCGAGGGATGGGTGCTCGGTGTGTCCAACACATGTTCTGATGAGGGCAGCCCAGACAACGCCGGGGCTGGATTGACCCCTTAGCTAATCAAGCAGGAATGTCAACAATTGTCATTTTGATCTTGACACATTTGGCTGGGGGGGCAGGGCTCTTACCTATGAAAGTGGGGCGAGTGGAGACACAGGTTATTTAAGGTAGGTCTGGAAGCAAGGATGATATTTATTTTACGGGCAGTGATTAAGGAGACCAGGGGACATGGATCCGAGCAGGGACGCTTTTGTCATTGCGGCCTGTCCCCACCCGCCTCTCCCGCAGCCGCCTTAGCCACCCTCAGACATTTGTTCTTTATTGTGATCTCGGGGCTGAGAACAGAAGCTGCTCTTAAAAGAGCAGCACGGGAACTTCAAAGGGAAATGGAGAGGAGGAAATCGCCGTGTGTGGTGTCTCCCACGTGCCCCTTCAGAAAGTACCAGAAGGGAACAGAAGGTAAAGGTACAATAAAAAGTCTTCCGGGGTCTTTTGAGGGTGATCCGGAAGGCCAGTTGTGGAGCCCGCGCCTGAGATTGTTGTCTTGGCCCCTGGCACCCGGAGCCACTCCTTCCATGGAGTCCCTGCGTACTGGGGGGCCGGGCAGTGTCGGGGAAGGGGTGGGGGAGAGTGTGGCCTCATCTTGTTACCCCTGTGCACCTGGCATTCCCCCAGCAGCAACTCTGTCTTTTTCCACTTCCTCTTAAAGCCAAGAAATGGCATACAAGGGTAGCCTTGGGAAAATTAGAGAGGCCTGACAAAGACTTTGAAAGCCCCCTCCCCCACTGGGACAAGTGCCACCAAAGGACCTAGATCCCAACACCTGACGAACAGGTCAGTCTCAACCACCATCCTCTCCCCTCTCCTGCTCGCACACCCTTGTGTGCACGACTGGGATCCTTGGCACTCGTCCCCAGCCTTTACACCGCCATCTCTCTGGATTCTTCCAGACAATAGCTCTCTTGGGGACCCCTCTATTCCTCTGGCCAGGGCTGACATGATATCCCAGATCTCCCCACAGGGGCAGGGTGTGTAGAGGGGCAGGGACAGAAGAAGACACGGAGGAGGCTTCCAGAAGGTCCACACCCTCTGGCGTGGACCCGAGGGCACAGGAGGAGCAATACCGGGACAGCAGGGAAGGCACAGGGTGTGGGGACGGGCAGGAAGCCAGGGACAAGCCTCGGAGCAGACTCACCCTGCCTCATGCTCTGTCACTGCCCACTTCAGGCTGGAGCCTGGCTGGGTTGTCTGGGAGTGTCCACAGGACAGCCGTGGCCTGTCGTGGCAGAGGGAACTTTTACAGCAACCCCAGGAGAGTCTGCAGAAAGGCCGGAGGGATCAGGTAGTGAACAAGTAAACAGAATGATTAGCAGGTGACAGTAATAGGAAAACGCAAAGCTTAAGTTGAGCCAAACGCAGTTCGCCAATGTATAAAAAAGGTGGAAAAAGTAAAAGCAGCTCAGCGTGACTCCGCCCTTTCTACTAACATAAAACCAAAACGGAAGTAACCGTATCGCTGGAGAAGTTGAGGACACTCAGGTACCTGCTTCCATTAAGACCACTCAAAAAACACTACTACTACATAAATAGAAAATCACCTGTTGATCCAGTGGACGGCGCACCCAACCTCAATGCCGAAAGGTGAAGAAGGTCCCATCAATGGCTTCAATGCTGATGTTGGGGGGAACACTTCTCGGCTTTCTGTGTCACACTCAAGCCTGCCTGGGGCAAGAGCACAGGGGCTCATACACCATCCTTCTAAATCTTTTTCAAACTATAAATCAAGCTGGCAGACTGTTAGATAAAATACATTCTCTCCTCATACTTCGATAAATAAACCTTTGTGACCACGTCGAAAACTGGATTTGCTTTTAGAATTCTCAGAACCGCTCACGGAGTTCTGTGCTGGATCACGAGATGGAGAAGGACTCCCCACCCCCACCCCCCACCCCGTCCTCGTTTCTACAATGCTCATGTGAGCGATTATCCAACCTGCCTGGGCCCTGCCAGCAACACGCCTCCGTCACCGCTCAGCACTTGGGGAGAAGCTTTGAGGTGTAGTGCCCGGGCCAGGGTCCCTTTACTGCACCCCTCCTCTGTCACACAGTGTGGCCCTCCTTCCATGGGGACTTGTGCGCACAGGCCCTGCTCTTCTATGGAATCCCACACATTAAGGAAATCGATCATTCCAACGAGAGGAGGACATCAGGTAGGTTGCCTTATATTTTTGGGTCACAAGAGAGAAACAGCAAGTCTAGGTTTTTTTAAGCGCTCCAAATGAAGGCCAGTGAGATATGAATTCCCCCAAACTGCCCACACTCTCTTTCTCACCACTTTCTGGAAAAGAATTCTGAGCCTCCCCCTCAGACACCTAAGAAGCAGCTGAGGAAAAGCAGCCGAGAAGATGAACAGTGCATGCCTCACCCTCCTGGTTGGCCACACGCCCCGTGTCGCCCGCTCTAGCAGACCTGGGGAGCATAAGAGTGAGGAGTAAAATTTGAGGGTTCCGGAATATCCCTCAATGGCTGCCTGTGGCCAAAGGGTCACTTTTTGACTGAGGCAGCTCTCCCTTTGGGGGCCTAGTGACTTGAGTGGATCCACCCCTGCGCCTCAGGGTGGCAAAGGCCAGTCATTTGCTGATGGTCTGACCGATGATTGATGGTCACCCCCACCCCCCAAAAGTTTTCCTGAGCTGCTAGAGAGTGGATGAGTTCCATGACAGTCACAGACCCACAGGGACCAGCATTGCTGGGGATGGGATGCCCTGTCCAAGCCTGGACCTTGGAAGGAGACCAAGGGATACAGCTGGGGAGGGGGAGCAAGCAGAGAAAAGATGTAGGAAGAGGTGGCACCAGAAGGCAAGAATCTCTGGGGTCCAAGCATCCCATATTGACAACCCTATAAATATGAGTTTCACGAAGTCGGGAGTCTGCCCTGTGGAATGCAATCCTAGAGATCGAGTCTCTTGGCATTGGTTTATGACATTTGTCTTCAAAGGATGGCTTTTATTTTATTGCCATTAGCATATCAAAGTATAAGGAAGCAACACTGTGCCTATTTACCTGCCACTTTCCTCGGAAAATTCCTGGTGATCCTGGGGGGTTTGCCTACAGGGGAGAAAAGAGGTTCATCCTGTCAGTATCTTGCGATGTCCTCCCCGCCCCAGCTTGAGGACGAAAAAGGTTGTTACCTTTTCAAGCAGAGTAATTTTCACAGAGTAGTAGAAAATAAAAGAAATTCTGAATAATAAAACTAACACTGAATATTGGTGGGGGGTTTTTTAATCGACATGTAAATTACATAAAAATTAGAATTTCATACTGAAAAACTTTGCTAGAGATATATTTATTCATCTGAAATAATTAGTGGTTATTATGATGTAAATTACTAATAATTTAGCAGAGAAGAAAATAAATTTCAGATTAACTAAGATGGTTTCTTACTAATGTCCATGATCTCTGTGCCTAAATCTGTTTATCAGTATGATTGAAGAAAACGCAGGATGTACAAATCTCCTACTGGAGGTGGTTATAGGCTTTCTCTCAGTTATAACTAGGGTCTTTCTGGTACTTTGAAAACATTCATTGGAAACTGTCAAAGTTGCATTTTGCATATTCCTGAAAGGTCAATTAATTTTTTTCTGAGACCATGATTACTATACTTTCACACTTTTGTTCTTGTCTTTCAGTAAATCATCTTCTGCCTTTTGTGGCCTTTATCCTTTGCTTTGTACTATAAAATTTCTATACCCATTCTTTTATCAAAAGTCATGGAAAACTTCCCAGATTCCCATAATTACATCCAGCTGTAAGCTCCTGGGTGCTCTGTGGAAATGACATGATTTAGACAGCATTGCTTGGCATTCTTTTAAATATATAATGTGTACGCGCGCACACACACACACATATATATAGATATGTATATATACACATACGTAGTTTTTAGTTTTTTGAATGCAAAAGGACAGAAGACATAATAGATGCTACCAAAGTTAAACAGACACCTGAAAGACAGCATAGTACAATGGTTACTGTCGTTAGCACCCAAGTTACTTCTCTTGCCTCAGTGATCCTCGTTACAGCAGCGACCTCATAGAGAAGATTAGAGAGTTAATATTAGGAAAGGCCAGTGTCTGGTACGTGGCAAGTGCTTTATAAGTTTCCTTCACATTTTAAAAGTAAAAGTATCTCTCTTTTTCTTAAGTTTATTTTATTTTTGTTTTAGTTTATTTTTGTTTTAGTAATCTCTATGCCCAACATGGGGCTCAAACTCACAACCCCAAGATCGCAAGTCGCATACTCCTCTGACTTTCTGTAATTGCTTCAGCTCTCTGACATTTTTTTAAAAATTTTTTAATGTTTGTTTATTTTTGAGAGAGAGAGACAGAGAGACAGAGTGCAAGTGGGGGAGGGGCAGAGAGAGAGGGACACCCTCTCAGAATCTGAAGCAGGTTCCAGGCTCCAAGCTGTCAGCACAGAGCCTGACGCGGGGCTCCAACTCACGAACTATGAGATCATGACCTGAGCCGAAGTCAGATGCATAACCAACTGAGCCACCCACGTGCCCCTATCTGGCATTTTTAAAGAAGTAAAATGTGAAATTCCATCTTTTTTTTCTTCCCCCCTGTTTTCCCAGAGCTAACTACATGCTGAAGTTGGGGGATGTGACTCTCATGCGAGTTTTAGTGCTTCTACTGGTGTATCATAAATAGTATATATTATTTTTCTGTGTTATAAAACTTTACTTAAATGGGAACATATCGCGTGCATTTTTGGTAACTTTCTGCAGCACACAACATGTTTTTGATATCGATCCATGTTGATAGATGTAGTTCTAGTTTATTCATTGTAAATGCTGTTGACTGCCCCCATTGTATGAATAAACCACTGAGAACAAATCGGTGGGAAATGGTGCTGTGAACAGCATCTTAGAACAGGTGCTTGACTTGTGAGATTCTTCTCTCTGATGGATAATTTGAAGCCAGGTGACGGGAGGAACACCTTCAGCTTGTGTCCCACCAGCAACGAATAACAGACTGCATTTTCCGTGACTTTGCCAATAGCTGAGGTTATTGGGTTTACTGACTTTTGCCTCTCTCATGGGTATGCAGTAGTATGTCATTGCTTCCATTTTTATTTCCGTAATCAGTAGTGAGGGTGGGCACTTTTATGATTATTGGCTGCTGGGGCTTCCTCCTCCGTGAGCTGCCTTCTTAGGTCCGATTTTGGGTATGTACTATTGCCCATTTTCTATTTTCTAATTGATTTATAAGAGTTCTTTATTTATTTGAATACTAGTTCCTGGTAGAGCACGTGAGTTGTAAATGACTTCTCTCAGACTGTGGTTTGTCTTCTTTATTTTGTTGATAGTGTCTTTTACAGTAAGCATATTTGTTGGGATGTAGTGTTATTCGGCAGCATTTGTCTCTATGGCTTACGGTTTTTATTTATTTTATAAGTCCCTATAATGCCTGGGTGGCTCAGTCGGTCAAGCGTCTGACTCGTGATTTCAGCTCAGGTTGTGGGATCGAGCCCCGCGTCAGACTCCACGTTGGGCGTGGAGCCTGCTTAAGGTTCTCTCTCTCTCCCTCTGCCCCTCTCTCGCTCTCTCTCGCTCTCTATCTCTCTCAAATAAAAGTCCCCATATCAGTGTGTTAGGAGACAGCACTGTGTTTTATTTTGTTTTTCAAATCTTGTACTTTTAACTTTTCACATGCGGCTCCTTAGTCCATCAGGAATTTATTTTACTTAGAGTGTAAGGAAATAATTT
Source organism: Cryptoprocta ferox (assembly GCA_028646485.1). NCBI lineage: Eukaryota > Metazoa > Chordata > Mammalia > Carnivora > Eupleridae > Cryptoprocta > Cryptoprocta ferox. Next base: position 130,488,895 of record CM053571.1, read on the forward strand.
TTTTTTCTTTACTTTTTCCATTTGGAGAACCAACTTCCCTCACCCTATTTATTGAATAGTCCTTTCCTCACCGTTTTGTACCACTCCTTCTGTCATATCAAGCTTTCATAAATCCCGTGTCTTTTTCGAGGCTGTTCTGTTCCATAGTTCTGTTTGTTCTATCCCTGTGCCAAAACCACAGTGTTAATAGTGTCGCTAGCCAGTATAGCAAGGTCGCCCTCTTACTGTTGTTGTCCAGAATTGCCGTATTGTTGCTATAAGTGGTATATTTTTATTAAACTGCATTCTCTAAATTTTTTCTAGTATCTGTTGATTCTGTATATTGATTGTACATCATTCAGTCATGCTGAATCCTTATTAGTTCTAAGTAGTGTGTCTGCAGGTTTCCTTGGATTTTCTGTTGCATCACCTGAGAAAAATCATGGTTTTAATTATCCCTCCTAATCCATATGCCTTTTTATTTCTTTTTCTTGTACTAACTAACGGTGCTACTCAGACTGACTTCAGATGAAGCAATAGCAAAAAATCTGAGTTTAAAGATTTTATTTTTAAGTAATCTCTACACCCAGCGTAGGGCTTGAACTTACTCTAAGATCAAGATGTCCCATGATCTACCAACTGACCCAGCCTGGAACCCCCCCACCCAAAAATCCAAGTTAAAAGAGAATGCTTCTAATGTTTCATCATTAAGCCTTACCTTTCTTTGAGGTTTTTGGTTGGTTTCATTGGTTCACCAAATTAAGAAAGTTCTCTTCCTTTCTTAACTAATTTTTCCTAAATTATGAATGTATCTTGGGTTTTTCTTAACATTTTTCTGACACTATCAAGATTATTATATGTAGTTCCTCTTATTTCTTATTGTAGAATATATTAGGACTAGGCTGTCTAGTGTTAAACCATCCTTATATTCCTGAGACAAATTCTTCTTGGTCATGATGTATTTTTTCATACTTTGCTAAGTTTGTTTTGCTAATATTTTATTTAGGAGTTTGTATTTAAATTTGAAGTTTTTCCTTTTACTACTTTCCTATCATTCAGATTAATACTAGCCTTATAAAATGAATTGACGGAGCACCTGGGTGGCTCAGTCGGTTGAGCGTCTGACTCTTGGATTCAGCTCAGGTCATGATCCCAGGGTCGTGGGACCAAGCCCCACATCAGCCTCTGTGCTGAGCATGGAGCCTGCTTAAGATTCTCTCTCTTTCTCCCTCTGCCCCTCTCCCCTGCTTGTTTTCTCTCTCTCTCTCTAGAATAAAATAATAAAAATAAAAATTTTTAAAAATAAAATGAATGGACATTGCGATGTTTAATTTAACTGACAGCTCACCTTAAGTATAAGAAAGAATTCAGTTCCAGTTGTACTGTACTTCCCATACTCAATTATGGTGTTTCTCACAGCATTTTCATGCATTTTCCGTCTTAATGCTGAGTAACCTTCAAGATTAAATTATTGACTCCCTTGACATTGCTGCGAGTTCTCTAGTGACTCTGCATTATAGCTTCTTCATAGACAAGTTTCCAACTATCCATGTAAAAGGGCAGTAAGATCCACTGGGAACGAATAGGGTCCCAGCACCAGAAATCATAATCTGACACATTCATAACTTTAACACAGCTTGAATTCCAAAAGTCATCAACACATTCTTCAAGGCATTTTATTTTTAAGAGAAATGCCTTGGGATGCTCACGTCAATGGCCCTATCATATCACTTGAGTCCCACGGGTACAAATTTGTCTGGAACAAAATAAAGTTAAGGGGTTAAGCGCGAATGGTGCCATGGCTAAGACTTTGTGTCGAGAATGAGTGCCTCTGAGCCGGATTTCCGTCCAGTGACTACTGTCTGTCAGGTTGCTGAGTGGGGCAAGACTCTATCATATTCAACTTCCAACAGACTTATTTTTTTAACATCTTCTTCCATGATGCTAACACAGGTGGCTGCACAATTATGACTCTTTGAAGCACGTTCTAAATTAGAATTTAGCATAAAATTGCTATTTATTTGCCTGGAACTTCTTAGTCTTTCATAAAGACTCTCCCTTAGGGACTCTCCGGAGGGTCTCCGTAGTTCCTCAGTTACAACTAATAGAAGATAAATGAGTTAAAAGACTTAACAAAGTCTTACACTGCCTTAAATATCAGGTATCTGGAGGAACTAAGAAACTACTTGATTGATTTTTCAATTTTTCAGACACCTCAGCAAAGAGTCGGTATTTACCCGAAACAAAGACACTGAAATCTGAGAGGTTATTCCAGAAATAAAGAGCATCGACTTTCTACGGAGAATAAATTTTCTGTTATCTTGTTCCTCCTCACAAGGCAGCTGTCTCCATCCTGCTTTGTCACCTACTTGAAAAGCTACTCCATAGGAAGGGACAGAGCCGCATGGGTCTGCTCCAGGACCGGAAAGGTTTCTGACATCTGAGGGCATGCTAGAGCTTTTCAAGGAACCCACGCAGACTTGTCTTGAAAACACTGCTGTGTCTGAAACAGAATGTCAGCTGGTGTTAGGTATGAATTGCTGACTTCTAAAGAGCAGTGTCGTTGTGGAACCACTGGAGGGGTTAGAACATAGAGGGTGACCAGAGGTTTACCTCTCTACTTCCCATGTCCGGTATAGGACCCGGCACGTCATAGGGGCTTATGTAGTGAAGGAATGAAGCCATCCCTACAGGTCCCCTTCAATTCATTTTGTTCTAAATCATAAGACTCTTGAATTCAGTCTCTTAAGGATACACCAATGTGTTAACTCATCTGGAATCCTTTTTTTTTTTTTTTTTTTTATTAAATACCAATGTCTTTCCCACTTCAGATGCCAATTTCCATTCTGCCGACTCCACTGGAAATTTTTCTAGGAGCAACCTCCTTGGCCCATCTCTTGTGGCTTAAAAAATTACTGTTTCCTGAGTAGAATCCCTAATTAGCCAGTCTCTTCAGATCTGTGGAGGTTACCTTTTCAAATGATGAAATGAAACCATACTTATTTTAGGAAATGTAGAGTATACAGAAAAATCAAAGAGAACAATATCATCCATGAGCGGATCACCCAAAGACAGTGACTCTTCCCGTCATTTTGGTGTACAGTCATCAAATAGGTAGACTTACCATGAACCTGATGAAACCAAGGTTCAGGCCCCTATATGTAAATGATTAACTTTCCAACTGAATTTTATATTTCTAATTGTTCTTAAAGAGGTCCCTCAAAACTGTATAAGCTTCAGACCAAACAAGACCCGATCCATCACTCCCATGAAGGTGATTAACTGATTTTTACAAAGCTGATTCCTTTCTGTTTTGTAGTACGCTTTATCACTTAACAAAATATACAATTTTTCTCATATTCTTCTAGAATTCCTTTTAATAGCAGCACAGTGTTCACTGAATTGATTTATCAAATGACTTGATTTATCAAATAAATTGATTTAGTACATGAATCCCCTAATGTTGAAATTCCCCCATGTTATTCTTACAGGTGATGCTTTATTGTGCATCCTGATAACTACATCTCTATGCACAAATATGTAGAAATGGAGTTACTGGCTCAAACTGTATGTATAATTTAGGGGGCTTTTGGCACATATTAATAGATAGCCCTTTAGAGAAGTGCTATCAGTTTACTTTCCCAACAGTGGTCTAGGAGAAAATTCATTTTCCCAACCCTTGTCTGCACTGTTTATTGTGTTGTAAACACCTTTGCCAATTTTATGGGTATGAAAAACTATCTTAATGTGTTAATATTTCTATTTTTCTTATTAAGTCGAAAACTGCATTTCCTATCAGAAAGTACTAGAGGAGCTCTTTCTATTTCTAAGGCATTAGCCATTTGCAATAGTGGTAATGCAAATACTGATTTGCATAATCTTAAATTGGACTTGGAGAAACTGAGGAATGTAGGTCATTTGGAATTGTCCCCATCGTCTGCCTGTGGAAAATGCCACTTAGAGGAGGTTATGGAAGGCATGCCAGAAGGCAAGCATGCATATTAGCTTGGCTGTATTACAGGGAGAATTGAATTTATTTCAGCTAAAAGATATGTGAGCATCTACTAGGAGTCTAACCTTCTACTGTATGTTCCCATCGGATGAATGCAGGTAATCATACTGCGGAATTAGAAGTGATGCTTGTGGGGCGCCTGCGTGGCTCAGTCGGTTAAGCATCCGACTTCAGCTCAGGTCACGATCTCATGGCTTGTGAGTTCGAGTCCCACGTAGGGCTCTGTGCTGACAGCTCAGAGCCTGGGGCCTGCTTCTGGATTCTGTGTCTCCCTCTGTCTCTGCACCGCCCCTGCTCACACTCTCTCTCTCTCAAAAAATCAAGGTTAAAAAAAAAAAAAAAGCTTTTATAAAAAGCTATGCTTGTAATTTCAGTAAAACACAAGGTGAGCACAGGTGTAAGAAAAACTAGTTCCTGGAGCACCTGGGTGGCTCAGGTGGTTAAGTGCCCAGCTTTTGATTTCAGCTCAGGGCATGGTGTCTCAGTTCGTGGGTTCGAGTCCCGCGTCGGCCTCCGGGCACTCGGGCACTCGGCGTGGAGCCTCGCTCTGCCCCTCCCCTGCTTGCGTTCAGGCGCATGCGTTCTCTTGCTGTCTCTCCAAGTAAATGAGCTTCAGAAAAATCAGTTCCTCAGTTCGCAGTGGGAACAGGACAGGGGAGTGAGCGGCCGGCGAGAACCGCGGGGAGGAGGGAGCGCGTGTGCCGAGCTGACTGGTGGGAGGTCGCCCACGTGGTGGCACAGCGGGCGTGGCAAACGCGCGCGCTTGGTTCCCGGGAGCGCGGGATCTGCGGGGCTGGACGGCGCGGGGGGCGGGGGGGGGGCTGGACGGCCCGGGGGGCGGGGGGGGCTGGACGGCCCGGATGGGGGGGCGCGGCGGCGTCCGTGCCTTCAGGCTGCTCCCGCCGACCCCCACACCGCGTGCCTTCTGAGCCAAGGGCCTTGCGGTTCGTTTCAACACTGTCGCTGTCGGAGCCCTGTGCCCTCGCCCGCGTGGATGGTTTCCGACCGTGTGTCCGCGTTTCCGCCCCGTGAAGACGGCAGGCCTTTTGTCTGAGCTGCCGCCCGGCCCTCCTGCCGACGGGCAGGCGCGCGGGGGCCGCCACACGGCCCGGGAGGGAGGCGGGACGGCTGGGCGTGGTGCACAACTGCAGGGCCGCGTGGTGCACAACTGCAGGGCCGCGTGGTGCACAACTGCAGGGCCGCGTGGTGCACAACTGCAGGGCCGCGTGGTGCACAACTGCAGGGCCGCGTGGTGCACAACTGCAGGGCCGCGTGCTTCCGGGGAGGGGCGGTGGGGTGCGTGGACTGGCGGGGTGGGACCGAGGGGCTGGACGGCCCCTGCCCGCTTCCACTTTAGGCGGGCCGCTTGGACCTCCTGCTCCTGCTTGCCCTGGTCTGTGACCGGCCGTCCCAGCAACCCGGCGGGAGACACGGTGATGCACCGGCAGACCTCCTCTTCCTCCACGACACGGGGGCTCACCGTCCAGAGGCCTTCGGCCGGGCCGCGTGGCCCGCGTCAGGCAGCACCCGAGGGCTGGGGCCGGCGCGGCGGCATCTCAGCGTCGTGCCGGTAAAATGCCCCGCACGTTACGGGGTTGCCTTCGACTTGAAGCCTGGCCACATACCGTTCCGGAGCCGGGGAAGCAAACGACCCCGTGCGAGCGGACCGCGGCCCCCTGTGAGAAGGCGTCTCTCGCGTCTTCCCCGGATCTTCACGGTCGCGAACCGGACCCATAGCCGCTGCCGACAGTCGCTGCAGCCGGATTGGGTTGTTCGGGCGCAGCCTTTCCCCCCACTCCGAGCCTCGGAATCCGGTTTCAAGCACGCACGTGCGCAGAACGCAGGCGCGGGAACGGGAGCCGGGCCCGGGCCGTGAGGCCGCGGTGCGTGACCGTGACCGCAGCCAGGCCTCCAGCAGCCCCTGGGCGGGGCCTCGCCCCGGCACCGGCGGGGCGCGGACCGCGAGAGCGGTTTTGGCCTTTTGCGCGGCGTTGCCCGTCACACGTCTCCCGTTTGGGGCGAAACATTGCCAGATCTGTGATCGGACCGACTTGAAAGGATTTTTGCGAACCCTGAGGAATGTGTTAGCAGCTTGGATATTTGGAAAACTGGCTCCTTGAAGAAGCTTGAGGGTCGCAATTTCCTCAGAGCGGAAACCTAGCTGCTTACGCTCAGCGCAGAAGGCCTGCTCCAATCCAGGAACAAGAAAACAGCCGCCTCAGAAGGTATCTCTAGTGCGGACACAAATCCGAAACGGGACTAGAGGCTGTTGCATGTCGCAACAGCCCTTACAGCTTGGCCAGGCCCCAAACGCACTCCTTTCGGCTAACAAACCGGTCATTCCTTCCTTCACTCAACAGACACTTACTGAGAACTTGGTGTGTAACAGTATCTATAGGCCCGAAGGGTCCTGCGATGAACAACAACAAAAAAAGTTACAAAACAAATCCCAGACCTCACGAAGCTTACAGGAAGAAAGTGATGATAAATAATAGCAAGAGTTAAAATACGAATTACGGTATATGTGAAAGATACCGAGAAATAGAAATGAAGTAAGAATGGGGGTTTGAAGCACCAGGGCGAATGGGTGCTGAAATTTTGGACAAGGTGGAAAGGCCCCAGGAGAAGCTGACTTTGATAAGTACCTCATTGATGGTCAAAAACGTCTCCTTCCGGATTTTCAAAGCTATTTCTCCATTGTCTTCTGGTTTCTGGGTTGCCGTTGATTTTTTTTCTTCCTTCCTTTCTTCATTTTAATTTGCTTATTTATTGGAATTTTTTAAATTTATTTTTTTGAGAGAGAGAGTGGGGAAAGGGCAGAGAGAGAGGAAGAGAGAGAACCTCAAACAGGCTCCACGTCCCGCACGGAACCCATGAGATCATGACCTGAGCTGAAATTAAGAGTCAGATGCTCGACCAACTGAGCTACCCAGGTTCCCTCTGGCTTGCTGTTGAGAAAGCTAATAACAGCCTTTCTGACTCCTGATTTTTTGTGACTTTTCTCCCCAAATCCTAGGACCTTCTGTTCTCCCCTTACCATCTGGAATGTCTCAGTGACAAGCCTGAGTGTGCTGTGTGCTCCATAAGCTTTTTCCATCTCTGATCTCAGGTCCTTCAGTGGGGGAAAAGTGTTTTAGAATACTTTCTGTAAAACTTTTGCCTTTCCTGATCTCTTTTATCCAGATTCCCGGTGGTAAGACTTGGGATGCTCTGAAATCATTGTTTTTCTTACTGTTTTTCACTCTCTCCTTGCCCGTCATCTTTTTGCTCCACTTTCTGAGATTTCATCAACTTTTTCTTCCTCCCTAAATTTTTTTCTGAAATTAAGTAATCTGTACGCCCAACCCCAAGATCAAAAGTCACATGCTCTACCGACTGAGCCTGCCAGGCACGCCTCTTCCTCCCTCAATTTTTAATCCCTGCTCTCATGGTTCCCAGAGCTTGCTCTTGTTCTCTAAATGTTCCCCTTTCCTTGGACCGTCTCATCTTCTCTGAGTTTCTGTTTTCTGTTTATTTTGGTGTTTCATGTTAGTGGCTTATGTGAAATGTCTGTTAATCCTCGGTAGTCTGTGAATGTGTGAGTGAGGCATAGTCGTACTAACTGGAAGCGTTCGTAGAGAGTTGGGCCCCTTCACAGTGAGGTGACCAGACAGAACTTGAACATTACCCTCAAGTGTAATGGAACCCCTGTAGGGTCCCTCCAGTTTCCTGACTGAGGGTCACCTCTTTGCAAGCATTTTGTCAGAAGGCACCTCACTCCCTCTCCCCTGTGCCTGATGAGCCAGAATCCACTCTGCTTTGTTCTACCTCTTAAGTCTTCTGCAGGGAGTCAGTTGGCTGAGTAGGATAGAAGGGGAGTTTCAAACAGTTTGCAGCACCATCATTAAAAAGAAAAGAAAGTTCAGTCAGACTTCATGCTTTGCACTCAGTCTGAATTCGTCTCCTCAGAAGGATCTGGTGCTTTGGTTCTGGTGCGTCCCTGGCCCTGCATGTTTTTTGTTTGTTAGTCTGCTTTGTTTCGTTTTGTTTGTTTGTTTGTTTCTTTTAACATTGTATTAATTTTTGAGAGACAGAGAGAGATAGTGTGATCAGGGGAGGGGCAGAGAGAGAGAGGGAGACACAGAATCTGAAGCAGGCTCCAGGCTCCGAGCTGTCAGCACAGAGCCCGACGCAGGGCTCAAACCCACGAACCGTGAGATCATGACTTGAGCCAAAATCAAGAGTCAGATGCTTAACCAACTGAGCCACCAGGCGCCCCAGCCCTGCATGTTTCAGGTGGATTTCTCTCCTCGAAGACTTAGATGTCAGCTTTCTCTTGCCTGTTATTGTTGCCTCTCTCATTCCCTTAATTCTTTAATTTACGCTTTGTTAACCTTCATTGTCACCTTAATGGACTTTCAGGAGGAGATAGAGAGGAATTTGTTGCATGAATTGCCATATTTAACCAGAAGCCATATTCTATTCTCTTTTGAGTCTCTCCTGCCAAAGTTTACTCTAAGGGTATTCATCTGTCCTCAGTAGATTCTCACAAGAGGTGGATTCAAATGAAACGTCAGGATCTGTGACATCCTGTTTCAGTTATACATTTCTGAATAACAAGGGACCCTAAACATAGTTAAATTAACAACTGTTTATTTGCTTTATTCTGTAATTTGGGCAGGGCTTGAAGGGGGCGTCGCATGTCTGTTCCATGTGACATCAGCTGGAGCAGGTCACCTGGGGACTGGAGGTTCTCTCAAGATGGGCCACCCACATGACTATCGTGGTGGCTGTAGAATGGTTGCCTGGGGGGGTGCTACCAGTCAGGACTTTCATTCTTCTTCATGTGGCCTCGCCATTGGGCTCAGTTGGACTCACAGAAGCTTGGCTCAGTGAGGGTGCGTCCAAGAACACACACATCAAGAGGATAAGGTCTAGTGTGCAAGCAGTTACCAAGCCTCCAGTTCGCATTTTACTTGCTAATGTCTCACTGGTCAAAACAAGCGACATGGTCAAGCCCAGACACAGTGTGGTAAGGGCATGAATACCGGGAGGCATGGTACATTGGAAGCCACATCCCCCCTGGAACTCCCCACAAAATTCTGTGATGCGACGCTTCTGTTTTTCTTTGTGTAACTGACTTGCTCCATTTTCTTTCTGAAACATTGGGGTGCCAGATTCTTTTCTTGTAGATAGTTTCATTTGGTATAAACATTCAATAAACAGGTATCAGAGCCACAGAAATATTGTAGTCTTTCCACTTAACATGTCTCTGAATGGACTATAAAAATTTTAACCATATAGCCTACCCATCGCTATAGTGATTATGTTGCTAGTTAGTGAAAGACATGGGGAAGATCGCCCTATGGGGTCAAATCCCTAAATATACTTTTCAAGGGAATAAAGTGTTATCTTTTGCTTTAGGCTACCAGAGGTTAGCTTCCTGTCCCTGTCCTTTTGGTTTTAAAAGAGTTGAAAATTAGCCTCTTTAACATCTGTCTGGACTCCAAGGAATAAAAGTGAATATTTACGCGAAAACCAGAAAGTGCATTCCTTGGAAATTCCAAACAAATGTATCTTGTTACACTCTTTCCAAGCTTGTCCTGAGCATCGCTGTCTGTGGCAAGACAGGAGTGGCTGAGCTTTGGCTGCGCGTTGTGTGCGTCTTGATCTGGGGCTGATCCCTGTGTTTGTTTGGCCTGCAGGGGTTCTCTATCTCCAGTACGGGGATGCAACCAAGCAGCTCAGGATGCCGAATGAAATCACAAGTGCAGACACAATCCGTGCTCTCTTTGTAAGTGCCTTTCCCCAGCAGCTCACCATGAAGATGCTAGAGTCGCCCAGTGTCGCCATTTACATCAAAGATGAAAGCAGAAATGTCTATTACGAACTCAACGATGTAAGGTAGGTAGTTATGGTGTGTGTGTGTGTGTGTGTGTGTGTGTGTGTGTGTGTGTCCAACCTACTGCATTTAGCATTGTTACAGTCTGTACTGAGTCTTAGTCTGCCCGTGTCCCCGTGAACAAAGCACAGCTATTACCCTGATTGGCAGGCTTATCTTACCCCCAGCTGTGGATTCACGATCTGCTTTTCTGCAGTCCATTTATAAGGTTTGGTTTACGAAGGTGCGGACAGACTTCTTCCACATAGATCCTTGCCTATTACATCTGAAAAGAATGTAAGAAATAATCTAGTCGCTAAGAAGAGCTAGGGAAGCTGAGGCCCAGAAGGTGGTAGAGGGACTTGATCAACACCATAAGGCCATGCTCGTGACTGGAACTTTCCCAGCTCCTTCTCAGGTGCTCTTTCCCTCACAGAAGCTGTGAACATTTTAGGTAATGATCCCACTGGGCCATTATTTACACCAACGGGTTAGAGTCGAAGCAGGGGGGTTAGAGTCGAAGCAGGGGCCCCAAGCTGTTGTCCGTCCACAAGAAAAAAGGCTGAGAAACATTCCCCCTTTCCATGTTTCTCTTAAATAGTTGGCCTTACCAAAGAGTCTCACTTCCTCGGTGGGCTTTCTCCAGGGCCCCCAGGAGAATGTCCTCTCAAATGAGGCTAAGTAGACTCAAGCTACGGCAGGTGGCTCAAAAATAAAAGCATCTGTGTCTACTGTGGTGGCGTTTTGTCCAGAACAGAAGGGACCCATCTGATCTCTCCCAGCCACCCAGCCTGACAAACCAGACTTAGGTCAGCACAGAAAAGCAGTCACTTACTATAGCCTCTAGACATTTTAGAACTGAAAAAAATTATTTAGTGACTAATTCAGCCCTTTCATTTTACGGGACCAGAAACTCGGATGCGTAAAAGTTACAGGGCTCATTCAAGATCACACAGCCAGTTCATTTCCAAGCCCAGCCCCAGGCCTGACTGTCCACATCCTTGATGAAGAGGGTTTTTTTATTTCCTCAGAATGTTCCCTGCCCGAATGACCTGGTCCACAACTTGGATTTTTGGGTCCCTTCCCCATGGGGAGAACAGGGTGCCCTGTGTCTTCATTATGAAATTAATAAGAAGCACTTCTTAAAAATATGCCTTCTAGTGCATACTAAGTGTAAACTGATAAATCTCTAGCAATGATCACAGATGACATATTTAGGCGTGTGCCAAGGTGTATGAGTAATTCAGGGCTTTCAAAGTTTGATGCATGCCCTGAGGTATGGGTGCTACCTCTGTTGGCCAGCCTTGCTGCTTTTAAAAAACATGTTTAAATATTCATGGGTATCAGAAAATTCATGTTTGTTTTTTGAAATAAATTATTAATCAGCCTGTCACCAAAAAAAAAAAAAATTGAATTTACACAGCATGAACTTAAACACGGAGCGATCACATTATATCTAACGAGCGTGTTTGCGGTCATACCTTCCCATGTAGTGTTTTTACATGGACATACCGTTTTCCAGCAATCTTCTTGAATTTCCGTGCTATGCGGTCAGAGGACTGGAAGGAAACGGTAATAATAAATCCGCGTGAAACTAAATGAAGCCACTTTTCATTGCGGAGCTCAAGCCTGATGAGGTGATTAGAAACAATTGGACCCCGCTGTCCTGCAAGCATTTTTATTTTTATTTATTTACTTTTTTTCAGTGCAAGCATTTTTAAACTGCAGTGAGTCACGATTTTCTAGAGACTTTCCCAAACCGCAGAGTGCTACTGCTAGGGCTTCCTTTAAACATTCTTCCAGAGTGTTGCAAGGAAGTCTCAGAAAAAGAGATGCGAGGGAGGTCAAAGCGGAAGAGGTCCCCCCAAAATTTCAAACTGAGATGCTTCTCCTTGATGCAAAGTCAGTTGATAAAATAGATTAAAATGGTGCTTGAGAGAAGAAGGGATCCTTTCTTTAAACACTAATGATATTCGGTTAATATGTTTACATTTGTGAAAGTGATTTTAAGCTCATTTAAAATGTTTAACTGGTGGGGCGCCTGGGTGGCTCAGTCGGTAAAGCGTCCGACTTCGGTTCAGGTCATGATCTCGCAATTCGTGAGTTCAAGTCCCACGTCGGGCTCTGTGCTGGCAGCTCAGAGCCTGGAGCCTGCTTGGATTCTGTGTCTCCTTCTCCCTCTGCCCCTCCCCTGCTCATACTCTGTCTCTCTCTGTCTCTCAAAAATGAATAAATGTTAAAAAAAAATTTTTAATGTTAACTGGAAAATCACTGATTTATAACTTTGTAATTTTACTTCTCAGTATTTTGATGTCCCTATAAAAATGGATCTAAAACTATTTTAAGTGGATAAAGTGTTTTAATTTGGTGATGAATGTAATGTTTATGCTAGGTGATCACATGTAGGTCTTTTCTCTCTCTTTGCTTATATGCATAAAATGCCTCAATTGTGTTTTATTTGAGTGGGAGAATAAAGTCTCACCATCAGCATTGTAGTCTCCCCCTCCCCCACAACATGTACCATGTAGATTGTACCTGAAGACAATGGCTTCTGAGCCCAGACACCAATTTCCTTTCACATCTAGTATTTTTGAAGTGAGAGTGTATTTGTTAAACATTTAACTATTTCGTCATTGTGTTGGGTTCTTCGTATTTTCCTTAGGGAAATGCTCTAGCGCGTTCAGGTTGAAATTCCGTGTTGTAAATGTTGCCATGGTAAATGCAATCTGGGCCTTTACTGTTGGTTCATCTTGGATGAGCATGTTTCTAAATTAATCATAACCCAACCTCATGTTTTTTAAATACCTTTAGAATCACACTAAGTCTTTTCACGGCTCAAGTAAGGTTTTCAGTTTCTTCATATTGTCACTTGTGACTCCCCCCACCAGCCACAGGAGGGTCCTTGAGTGACTTCCTGTATCCTCACCTTCTGTGAGTTCTTGCCTTCACGGTAACGTACACCCCCTCACACCAGCTTGTAACCAGCTCCTTGAAGGCTGGGGCGACCGTGCAAGCTGGGGCTAGTCATTGCTTCAAAGCAATTACTGACATATTTAAAGGAGATAAGCAAGACTAGGCCAAGAATCCTCCACTTCATTTAAAGCAAAACATAACCCAGTAATCCCAGAGACTGCGATCAGCCCACAAAGCATGTGGCTGCACCTGGAGGAAAGGAATGCGTCTTCCTGCACACATTTCTCTGAGCTCGGCGAGCGGCTTTGGAGAGACTCAGTGTAGACGGGGCTGAAATTGCCCTGGGTGGCCCTTCTGCCGATCACAGCTGAATGTGGAGTGAGAAGGACTTCAGAGACGTTCACATGCTCTTAAATAATTTCAAGGTGGGGCTCTGAGCGAGATGTGGGACTTCTGTCCTTTGCTGCAGTATGACTGACGCCAGGGCTCTAAACGCTGGGCTCAGAAGGTGAAACAGACCAGCGGAAGACTTTATCTGCTGCTCTTCCTTCTAAACACCCTGCACATCCAGTAAGTCAACTTGTATGTAGAAAAGTCTGCTTAAAACCCACTGTGGATTAAAAAAAAAAAAAAGGCATTGGAAGGATACTAGTTTTGATCTTGGTGGTACTTTTATTTTTTTTCTGGACCGCAAAGACATTTTCTTTTCCTTGCTGAAAGTGTTTGAAGGGAAAACCATTTTCATTTGTGTGCATTCATGAGATAAGCAGAAAACCAGGTGTTTGGGCAAAGTAAACTATTAAATATTTAAATATTAACCAAATCTCTTTGAACATATCGTAAGTATTGGAGCTAAAGTGTTAGCTTTCCATGCTCAAATCTTGAAAGAGAGTCCATGCTAACTGGTATTTGTGGGTGGAGGACTCCAGGGAAAGACTAATACTTTCCTGAAGAACAAACACAGGAAAGAAAAGCCGAAGTCACTTTTCTCCTTTTCCTTGTTTATTGTCGCCTGTTTTAGGGTGAAAGAACTTATTGTCTGGTTGGTTGCAGACAACAGCTGGAGTGTCTGTTCATGTCTTTTACCTGATTCTTCAGGGCAGGCAAAGGAAATGGCCAAAATAAGGCTCCTTTCATCTGCCATAGTTATTGATGTTTTTGATTCTAGGAACATTCAGGACAGATCGCTCCTCAAAGTCTACAATAAGGACCCCGCACACGCGTTCAATCACACACCGAAAACTGTGAACGGAGACATGAGGGTAAGTGTTTCTGTTCTATTTTAATTTTATTCGACAGGTCAAACCAGCCCATTCATTCTCTGGCATGGTCTCCTGGTGGCAGTTACACCCACCACCAGATTTTAAAGGTTCTCAACCCTCATCTTGTCTGATGACTCATGATTTGCTCCTTGGTAAAGAAGTCAGATTTCCTGGACATTTGGGGGCAAAGGGATTGATTTAGGGGCTGAGTCATCCTCATTCATCTCTAAGCATGGAGTTAAGTTGTGTCCTCACTCCAAGGGGATCCTGAGAATCTTTGCCTAGAAGTAGCCGTGGTCTATGTAGGATTAACTTATTCAGAGGATCTCTTGCTCATTTTCCTACAATGAAAATTAACAAACAACAACAAAAAGCCCAATGTACGAGTCCATGTAGAATCTATTAATATCCTTCTGTCAGCTCTTCCAAGCATTCTACTTAAATTATTCACCTTCAATTTCAAGACCATTTGCTGCTATCCTGTATTAAATATTATCAGACCTTACCTGAATCATGTTGAAGACATAGTCCAAAAATCTGCATGATTTGAGAGCTAAAGTTCTCTAGATGTAGATCATCTCAGATATTATCCAAACATTCAAAGCACACGGGGATGTTTTGAAAAAAAAAACACTGGACAGATTTTAAAATCACATTAATGCAGGTTTGCTAAAAAGGAATTGAGTTTCTAACAATAGCGCCACATTCCCCTCCTGCTGTATCTCCTCCCCACCACACGCACAGATTTAGAAGATGCGGCACCATTTTATATCATCCTTTCTGAGGATTAGTACTTTGCTGGATGCTGGATTTTAACTAGAGGAAAAGTAAATGAGTAGGTTTTCTTGCCAAAGAGACCCAGGTACTATCTATCTGTCCCAATGTTGTGGCCGCATTCCCAAGGTGAGGCTGTCTCTGCTTCCAGAAGGCATGTGTCAGTTTGCTACTGCTGCTGTAACAAGTACAAGTTTGGTGGCTTAAAATGACACAGATTTACTATATTAAAGATCTAGGGGTCAGAAGTCTAACACGGTCCTCAGTGGACTGTAAACTCAAGGAGTCATCGGCAGGATGTCAAGGAGACATCGAAAGGCTGTCCTTTCTGGAAGCTCTAGAGAGAATGTTTCCATTTTTTTCCAGTCTCTAGAGGTCATGCACATTTCCTTGGCTTGTGAACACCTTTCTCCATCTTCAGACCCAGCCAAATAGCATCTCTCTGACCCTGCTTCCATCTCACATCTCTAACCTTCCCTCTTCCACTTTTAAGGACATTTGTGATTACATCGAACCCACCCAATGCTCCAAAATAATCTTATTTTAAGGTCAGCTGATTAGCAACCTCAATCCCCCTTTCTTGTGTAGTCAGAAGTTCAGTGGACCATTGTTCTGCATCCCCAAAGGGTGTGTGAGTTCAGGACCGAGAGGCCAGGAGGTCCGATAGAAAGCGCTGGAAGAATTTCTAGGGAATTCTGGACTGCAATATGAGTGATGACATGGTGGGATCAGAGCCCACACTTTGGGAGGAAAAGTCTTTTTACGTCCTCAGCTGCTTTTCTTATGTCAGAAATGATGTGCGATTTGAAGTGAAGGCTGTGTTGTTACTTGAGAAAATCTAGGATTTGGGGGCTTATTTTTAGCTAGTTACACTTTAAATGTAAACTAGCACCACTTGAAGACAGATTGAGTCATGCTGATCATGGAACATGGACTGAGTGTTACAGTACTCTTGCTTTTTATTATTTCGTTATTCTTTCTCGCTGACATTCTTAAGTGTCTTTATTCCCGTGGATATCTTTATCTTGTTTTTAATATGTCTGGCCTTCGAACTGGACTTTCATGGTGCTCAGAGTTCTGTTTCTGTTACGTGGAGCCCACACAGGGGCCCCAGAATCACCTCTGAAAATCTTGTTTATGACTGGGGAGGACACCTGTTTTAACTCTTAAGCAGATGTGGTACCTACATAAAGACCAGCAGTGAGCACGTAGAGACTCAAATATCAACCATATGGATGAAGCCTGTTAGAATTTAGAACGTTGGCTATGGGTTTCTGTAAAGTTGTTCTGCTTTTACTTTTAGACGAGACCCTAGCGATCTTTCTGTGTTGCCCACGGCCTCCTTTTACACAGTGTTGTGTGTGTGTGTGTGTGTGTGTGTGTGTGTGTGGAAATTAACTGTTGTCCCCAGATGACAAGACAGCAAACGTTCGCCATCCAACCCACAGACATGCTTTTAGGTTTCCATGAAGACGACTCAGAAATGAGAAACAGAGCGTGGTTTTAAGACCAACGAGGTGTGATCATGCCTGCAGTTTGTAACTTGGCCCAGATTTGCAGACTCCAGAAGCTAACAGACATGGAATTCCTTCAGCCTCACCTTTTGGCTTGTGGAGGTTGGGATCCTCTCTCCTTCCTCCATGAGTGTGGCCACCTTGCCATTAAGGGAAAGGAGGCTTTGCTGAGCCCGGCCCGAAGCCCAGCTGCATTACCCCGTCACTTATGGTAAAGAACAGAAACAGCCAACAGAGCAGGGATCAATTGTTGTAGACTAAACCAAGCTGCGTGGTGGGTTTAGGAGAGCTCCATCCTTCCGTATGTTTGCAACGTGAGTGTGGCCATGAAGGAATTTGATGATAACTACTCACACGAGTCAGTTACGCAGCCCTGCGCCTGACGTCATCTGCCTTCAAATGCCAGCCTCCAGATGCAGCCCAGGACAGCCCACCGGCTGCCCACTCCTTACCAGCAGACACGCGTATCAGCAGAAACAGTGGCTGGGTCAAGCAGAGGCGCAAAAGCAGCAACACCAGAGGTTGGCAGTGGCCCCTGAGACCGTCCTGGAAACAGTGACTTTACGATCTTATCTGAGAAGCCCGAGAAAACATGAGACTCCGAATCCACAACAGTCCGTTCACGAAAGCAGTTATATGTTGGCAGTGGTGTGACTCAGGAAGCATGTTAGACTAAAGTATTAACTTGGCGGTTGTGGGCCCCAGAGCATGCACAGAATATATGCCTGGTGGGGAAAACATGTGTCTAGTTTTTCATGTAGCATCTAGCTGAGCACTTCTGAGGCTAGTCCGTGGAAGGAGACTTGTAGTTTTCTGCTGGAACTGAGCACACCCAGCTCCTGATTCTTTACACGTGGGTGCAAAGCACCCTGATCTAATTTAATCACATGGCTTTTGTTTCGTTACAAAATTAGATAGTCGCTTTGAAATTTCTTTCCCAAGGGATTGAGCTCACCATATGGAAGAGGCCCGCTTGCAAAAATGATGCATGCACTCATAGGGCTTGTAATTCACAAATGTACAACTCGAAGATGAGCCAATCCATCTTGTGGCTCTAAAAGGATACCAGGGACTCCCCGTTCACCAAACCCAGTGGCTTTTTCACAGCTTGGGGGCTTTTCTGCCTTCTTATGCACTTTGAGATGACTTCCTGAGATTTTCTGCTCCCGTCTTTCAGTTCTTTCCTTCTTGTATGTCTTTAATTTTTACTTATATGCGACAGCTCCCAGATTTGCAATTAAAGCACACTCCCTAGAATTGGCCCTACATCTTAAATTATTTCCTAATACCAGGATCAGGTGCTGCCTCCTAGACCTCTTTTATTTCAGCTCCGCATTTGACACCAACCAATGGTCTCCTTAGAGACCTTGGTTTCCATTACACTGCCATTTCTGAATCCCCTGCTTACGTTCAAACACATCCCAGCCTGCTTCATTCACTAACCCTTCTGTCTGCCCCTAAATGATCTTCAGCGTGTCAAGCTCAGGCTGACTTCACTACTGTGTGGTGTGTGTGTGTGTGTGTGTGTGTGTGTGAGAGAGAGAGAGAGAGAGAGAGAGAGAATTGGCTTTTTTATAACTCTGCACCTTTTCACGTGTGGTTTTTATCTTCCTACTGACTTCACCATTACCTCAACATGGCTGACCCTTGAAACTATAACCCTAACTGTGCCATTTCTCTAGATTTCAAGAGCCCCATGTTCAACTTCCAAGTGACTGTCTCCACGTGGACATTCTTCCAATGTCTCCATTGTGTCATTGAAAAAAAATCCTAATTTTTTTTTCCTCCTAAGTCCTTTTCCAGCTTGCTTTTCTAATGTCGTACATGGTAGGGTGACTGTGCTGGGGGGGGTGTGTGTGTGTGTTGAGAGGTGGGAAGTTGAGTTATCAGTGATTCTTTAATCGCCTGGCCCCTGTTTCTCGACACATCCCTGGCCCCCAGAGCTCACGCGGGCCACTCGGCTAGGCATCTTACGGATGACCCTTCTACCATTGCCTGCACCACTGTTCTCGCGACAGCTAACATTTTTGAGCATTTACTACACACTCTTACGGGTGATCTCATTTAATCCCCAGGACAACATTTTGAGGCAGGTATTGGTATAAGCCGTCATATTCATAGCTCAGAAAACAGTCACGTAGGTATGTTAAGAAATTTGCCCAAGAACACACAGCTAGAGAGGGGCAGAGCTGAGATTTGAACCGAGGTAGGTGGGCTCCGGATCCCCAGCTCTTGGCAACACGGCTCTGCTGCTCTAGGTCTAGCATTCAGTACTATCCTAGCAATCAGTCATGCAACAGCCTTTAGCCAGGCTTCCAACTCTTCTCACCCCAGTCTAACGACCGCTCCCCAAGCCATCCCCCGAAGCCCACCTTCCCACTGTGCAAAGAATAGCACAGGCCAATGGTCAGTATTATCTGTACCCCAACACCCAACCAGAGACGCCTCGTGGTTCTTACTCCGGGTGTGTGAAGTGGCCTCTCCTTCCCCACATGTCTGCCTTTCAAAATTCCATCCATCTAGCATACTACAGAACAATTGTCCGACTCCTTCTATAAACTGCTGGCCTGAGAAAAGGGTCGGTGGGGACAGTATTCTGTTTCCTGGGTCACGTCTGTACCATAACAACCAAATGCCATGTGTTCACCATGTTAGGATCCTGATTGGAAAAACCAATTCTGAAAAAACATCTTTGAAACTCTTTGGGAAATCCGAACATGTGTCAGAAATCAGATGATGTTAGGGGATAACTGGTAATTCTGTTAAGGAAAATAATGACTTGCTAGTTATGTTTTTAAAAATGAGACACACTAAGTGTTTACAGGCTAAATGGCACAATGAATGGGACTTGCTGAAAAATATTCCAGCAGAGTAAACCCAAAAAGTGGACATAGGTTCACCAAATTGGTGAACTGCTGAAAAATGTCAAAGATGGATGATGAGAGTTCACTGTATTATTGTCTCTACTGATTTTGAATGGTTGAAAATTTCCACGTTAAGATATGTCAAAACATAAGAATTTGTTTTTAGAGGCCAAACAAAAGACCACCTACTCGATGAAGCTTTCCCTAATGCGCTGCCAGAATTTATCTTTCCCTTTTTGGGGCACACTGCACATCGTCCTTGTGTTATAGTCATTCATTTATTTTTTTTAAAGTAATAGCTAACTTTTTTTAAGTTTATTTGAGAGAAAGAGAGAGAACATGTGCAGGGGAGGGGGGTTAGAGAGAGAGGGAGAGAGAATTCCAAGAAAGGTCTGCACTGTCAGCACAGAGCCCAGTGTGGGGTTTGAACCAAAGAACTGAGATTATGACCTGAGCCGAAACCAAGAGTCAAACGCTTAACCGACTGAGCCACCCAGGCTCCCCGTGATGTTCTAATCACTTAGATGCATGTTCATCTCAGTCCACAAGACCGTAAATTCTCCAAAGGTGTAAACCGTCTCGTGTTCATGTTTGTATCCCTCAGGAAGTCAGCCGTTTACACTCCATGGGGAGTGTAAACACGGAAGGCATTGAGTACTACCACGGTAGTGCTGTAAATGCTGTATTATTCATTTTCTGTCATTAACGAGAACCCACTGTAAAAATATCTCTCTGTTCTCATCACCAGAAATAGTCATGCTCCTCCTCGTTTATTTTTGTCATATGGACACTTTGAATCTTGAAAGTGATCATTTTCCCTCTTTGTGTTGCTACTCTAAAGCTTGGAATTAAATTTGTGGCCCGCCCACAACAAGCGTACAGGCGTTTGCGGCGTGTATTTTGTGTGTTGGCTTTGTTCCTGGCCTCTCTTTTTTAATTTCCCTATTTTTATCTTTTTGTCATATGCTCCACTTTGACTTTTTTGGGGCAAAATTGTAATGATGTATGTGAGTTCTATTCCTTTGTGGAATCAGGCAGGATATAAGAAGTATTCATTCTATACCATTGTGTTTTTCGATGTAAAATGAGAGACCCTTTTGTATCTGTACAGTAGGCAACGTGTTAAATACTAGTCAGTGGCTCTGCAAAGTGGGTATACTGTCTCCATCTTTACAGATGATACAGCCGAGGCCAGTGAGTCTTTCCCAGGCCCACGCCGCTGGTAAATGTCAGACATTGGATTTGAACCCAGTTCTTTCTGACTCTCTCTATTCAGCTCTAACCTCCCTTCCTTGATATTTCTATCCAAGTTTTATAAGTTTTGAAATGATGTCCTGATGACATTTTAGAACACATAGAATAGCCTTTCTTAATATTTGCTTCACTTCTTTACTATGCATCTATTTCACGACATCTTTTTATATTTAACTTTGCTCTATTTCATTCTTTTTTGACCAAGCTAAAATGATACTCTCCACCCTCACTCCCACTCCCAACTCCCCAAAAAAGTGAAAGAAGAAACATATGTCATTTAGTATGTATATCTGGAGTGGCCATGGCTTAGAGTTCTTTTTTTCCATGGGGTCGTGCTCTGGCTGAGAGCAAGGTTTCAGGTTTTGGGAAGGAAAGAAGTAATCCTATAGAAATGGAAGTTTCCGGGGCCATTGGGTGGCTCAGGTTGTTGAGCATCCAACTTTGGCTCAGGTCATGATCTTACGGCTCACGAGTTGTCAGCGTGGAGCCTGCTTGGGATGCTCTGTCCCCCTCTCTCTTTGCCCCTCCCCTGCTTGCACGCTCTCTCTCAAAAATAAATGTTTTTTGAAAAGAAAGAAAGAAATGGAAGTTTCCAGAAAGACTCCTAGCTAATGCTCTTTCATCATTCAAGGCCCTCCTCTGTGACCCACCACCACCAGCAGTGGTATTAGTGACAAACATTCATGATCTACTGACTGAATGCCAGGTGCTGCACGCAGCATGGCACCCGTAAGCATTCTCAATGGATTTTCAAACAACCCAGTGTGAAGGGAATCCTCATTATCCCCTGTTTCGGATGTGGAAGCCAAAGGTCAGAGAGGCTAGGGAACTTGCTCAAAGCAGCACAGCTCTTCAGTGGTAGAACTGGATTTGGAGCCAGGCAGGCCAACTCCAGAACTGGCCGGTGGTCAGGACTGTCCTTCCCCACTCTGCTCTCATCATCGGTGTCCGTGTACCACCCGTGTTTGAAACCCTAACTCAAAAGCCACTATTTTTAACATGACTTCCCTTCTCCAAGCCTGTCTCTGAACCTCCACAGAACCTCACCTGTCTACCTCCTTCCCTCTTTTCCTGCCTGCCATGGAAACACCTGAAGTTCCTTTCTAAACCCTAAGCTTCTCTAGGGGTGAAGTTTTCCTCCAGTTCACCTTTATGCTCCCTGTGTTTCCCTCTGAAAATGTCCTGCACTGAGGAAATTTTCATTAACTGCCTGGATAAAAAAAGGGGTTCATTCCAGAACATTTCCTACCGCAGACTTTCTATTAATGCTGTTTGTTAAGATCAGTACGATGATTTATAAATATAAATAGGAATGTTTGTAACACATTCCCTAGTTTATCTTAGTGGTAAGTAGTTCCTGACCAAAACGAGATAAATAAGAATATCTCTGTGTCCTAACAAATCCTCCCATCCTATCGATAAAATTTTACAGCAGTTAATAACCCTACCATTCTTTAATATTTATTATTTATTTTTGAGGAAGAGAGACAGAGTGACAGAGTCAAGCAGGGGAGGGGCAGAGAGAGAGAGAGAGAGAGGGAGACCCAGAATCCGAAGCCGACTCCAAGCTCTGAGCCATGAGCACAGAGCCCGACACAGGACTCCCAACTGATGAACCGTGAGATCATGACCTGAGCCGAAGTTGGACACTCAACCGACTGAGCCACCCAGGCGCGCCAATAACCCTAACATTTAAGATAAGACTAACAGATTTGTTGGGCTGAACTAAGTGATTTTCAGAAAAGCACACGTATTTTCCCTTTTTAAAAATTTTATTTTCAGGAGTTATATTCACCCGTCGTAGAAAGTACGCTGCTCTGTGGATACCCAATTAAATACGACAGATGTTGTTTTGCTGTGATTTATAATTCAGTAGGACAAATCTTGCTTGTAGATTGAGTTGTTAGAATTCCCAATACCTCCCAACTGGCAGAGTAGGAGTGATGATCTCAGACCAGTTCACCTACCCCCAGGGTTGACTGGTTGACTCACACAACCATTATGTGGCGCGCCCCTCCTCCGACTCTGGCTCTTGTGCGAGATTCTGAAGATATAATAGTGAGCAGCTCTGGTGACTGCCCTCACAAATCTTCGAATCTAGCAGAAGATCCGAAGTCAGTAATCAACAGGTCAATAATCAGTCACCATACAGACATCTGTACATTTTCACATCGGTTCCAGCCTCCGTGAAATCCTTGCCTCCCTTCTATTACTTGCTCCAGTTAACACAATGGAACTCACTTGAGTGCTGTATCTAATTATGCCCCTTTTATGTCATGCTTTTCTGACCGGCAGAAAGATGTTTATGTTACAGTCGGTAAGGAGTTACTCTTATTGAAATGGCTACAGGGGCAAACACACTTGAATCCAGTGGCTATCCAGAACACGGTAGAGATTTTCTTCCTCCCTAGCTGCTTCCAGTAATACTTTATTTTATTTTCTAAGAAGCAAGAAGGGGTAATATATGCACATCTGATATACAGCTTCCAAGCGATACAAATCTCATCTTTCCTGCTGTGTGGCTGCTTGCTTTTCCTTGCACTTTTTTTTTTTTTTGTCATTGAGAGGTTATGACAACATGAGCCATATTGTATTTATAAACATCACGTGTTTCCTTGATATGGCTTGCAGTTTCTGCCAGACGGAACACATGGAAGAAACATTCCTCGTTAGCTCAGCATTGGTTTTAGTTATGCTGATTTCCGGGACAGGAAAAATGCCTTCCTACTCAGATTTAACTTTCATAGAGTAGAAACAAAACCTCTGAATGCCCGTGAAATGGTTTTAACAAGGGTGGATACTGCTCCTTTAAACCACATATTTTGACTAAAAGCTTCCTTCTGTAAAAAAAAAAAAAAAAAAAAACCAAGCCTTGCATTTAGTCACCATAAAGGCAGAGCAGGAAGCGTTCGAGAGATGGGTGGTTTCAAGGTCTCTGCAAGTCTAGAAAGTTTCTTCTAGAAGAGAAAGGTTCACGGAAGATGTAAGGTAAGAACTGTACCTTTATAACGAAATACCATTGTCTGAATTATTTTTGTCATGCTGTGGGACCTTTGCCTTCAACTGAGGCAGATCTGTATTTAAGTTCAATTCCATGAAGAATCGAAATTCTAGGTTTTTAATTTTCACTTTTGACAAACTGCTGAAAGGAAACTTCTTGTTTATTGGCAATAGTCTGATTTTAAAAATCCATTTAAATGACATGTGCGTGTCTTCCATCTCTAAATCTTATGATCCAGTTTCTGCTTAACCTTATAATTTAAAAAGGATTGAAGGTGTCAACATTATCTCCTAGTATAGATTTCACCGAGGTTTGTGTTTTGTGACCATTTTCAGAGTTTTCACGAAGATGTTGACTTGCGTTTCGTTTCTGAGACAAATGCAGAAGATTTGAAGATGTGACACAGTGGGAGGGAGACCTTAGTCTGTGTCCTTCAATATTCCGGGGAAAATTATTTGTTGGTTTTTTTTCCTTGCAAAAAACACTTTAAATTTTAAATTAAAAATAGCTCTTGTATCTCAGTTTTGACTTTTTTAAAAGAAATATCCCTGTAAGCTTCATGAGTAACACTTAAAACTTCCAGGGTTTTATATAACAGATATAATCCTATTATGTCAGGTTTATTGATTGCCTGAAAAATAGTCTTTGGCAGAAATTATATTTACTTGACGTAGCTATTTTGTCTTATTCTTGTAAGAGTGAAGTCACAATATTTTGCATTTTTTAAAAAGGCATTCAATAGGGCAATTAAATTAAATTTTAAATTAGTCTGTTTCCCTTTAAAGGTTTGTGCGTGCATGGATCTGCTTATCCATATCCCTGTGGTTATCTTTATCCCATTTTCAAGAGGAGTTAATAAGCATGAAAAGTTATTATCTAGTGTAGTCTAAATAATCTATATTATTTCATTTAATCACCAGAATGATTCGATTTCATAGGTACACTTATACCCATTTTTAGATCAGAAAAATTGAGGCCAAGAGAATAAGTAACAAGATCATATATGAGTAAGTAGCAAAGCTGAAGTTCAAGCCCAGGCCGGCTGTCTTACTAGTAGGTAAGAGCTCTAAGTCTGAGGTCAGAGACAGACAACTTAACCTGAAAGTAATAATTACAAATAAGCAGTGCTTATTTGGCTCAAGATAAATTATTTAGTCCAATTTTGGAGGGGTTTTTTTTTTTTTGGTTTGTTTATTTAAGTCTGTGGCATCCAAAACCTACTGTCAGACTGGTGGTTTTGCCAGAGACTTGGTTACAACTTACTCTGAGGGAAACGAGAACGGTAAACAGTAGACGGCGTGGGGACAGTTGTAGACAAACCAGCCTTTCCCCTTCGCGTCGTGCGTGCGCTGTGCCACTCGAGGCTGTTTTCACGGGCCCGGAGCAGAGAGCTTATTCGTGAGCCCGATCTGCAAGTGAGAAAGTGTCTTTGAATGGAGAGCTGCCTGCATGCCGGCCTCTGCAGCCTGTCAGGCTCCTGGCCGAGCGGCTGGGGGAGGACAAGGAGAGGCAGAGGGCTCTAGAATCAGGGCAGCCAGCCACGCCGCCTCGGGACCAGGGACTGCCGCTCCCCTCACCCTCTCCTGGAGACCGAGGCATCCACCCCAGCCACAAAAATATCCTGGTGATTTGTGATGCAAAGTCATCATTGCCAACAGCGTCAACAGGGGATGCAGCTGTTCTCCCAGCCTCGCACTTGGACTTCGGGACCGAGACAGCTAGCCTCCAGCCCCATTTCTGCAGGAAACCTGGGGCTGGCTGAGCAACCGCCTCAGCTGAAAGTCGATTGGAGCAGGACCTTCCCCTAGCAGGTACTGGGGTTATTCCCAGAGAATCCTGTGCCAGTGCTGGAGAGTTCGGGAGAGGTTTGCTCTACACCCTCCGCCCTTTGGTATCCAAACCGCATCCCTTTCCTTGGCTCCCGTGGATACAGATGTTAGCGGAAATTGCCTTTGACTGGGAGCGTATGTCCCGGTATTTTCAGGTTGTAACCCGCACACCTACATGCTGTTTTCTTCCTGGGGTTTGGCTCTTCCGGCTTCGTTGTGGTCCCCATCAGGGTAACCCAGACTGTAGGAAATTGTTTACTACCACGTCTGCCCTGGCTCCCTCTGTCCTCAATCTTGCCCAATAGAGGGCTTCCGGATGACCATTCTTTCCTTTACACTTTTTCCAAATTTTCTCAGGTAAGTATGTGTTGCTTTTATTTAAATTTGTGTGGTCGTGGCGGGGGGGGGGGTGGGCGGAGAGTGCATGTTAGTTTTTTACAGAGAAAAGGATTATATTTAAGGTACATCCGTATCGACCGTTGGCAAAAGCCATTTCCTCTCTGCCCTGTTTCTCTTCCCGTCAGGCTGGCGACAGTCCCTTTGCTTACGTGTCATTTGCAGCAGCGATACTCTGTCTGCTTCTGTAGATTTGGGACAGAGGAGACATCTGACCTAGTGGTTGGCACCACCTCAAGCAACAGGTCTGACTTATTCGGAATCGGAGGTAGAGAGACGGCCCTGTGCATCAGCTTCTAGAATCCATTCACCCGTCAGTGAGACTCAGGGGGCCTAGCGTGGTTGCAATGACTTGCGGTGACAAGATAAGAAAATGAGGAACAAATACAGGGCTGGAGCCCGCGCCACCTGTCCCTCAGGCTGGCCCTTTGTCCATCCCCAGGGCTTCCCTGCTTTTGCTCTGGCCCCTCTGGGTCTCGCTTGATTGATTTAGGAAAGTACCGTCTACCTGACTTCCCGTAGCCAGCCGTCGTTGTAGTGGAATAGAGCCAGGCCTCACCTACCTGCAGAGCAGCACGTGTCTAGAGTGGGGCCAGAGCTCATTAATTGGAAAAGCGTGAGCCTGCACCAAAAATAAATGGATTTTGAACTAACCAGATTGAGATGATCCAATATTTTTATTGAAGGAGAGTAAGCCATCAAGTCATCTGAAAAACTGCAGCTGCTTCAAATTATGGGACGCCTTGAATGAAACAATACACACGGGCTTAAAAAGGTTGTGTAGTATTATAACCTGATTCTCAGACGGCAGCCTCTCTGCTAAGGAAAATGGCTCCCACCGTAACTCTGTCTGAAACGTTCATGTATTTCCATTCGGACGACTTTCAAAGTTGTTTTTCACTGGCAACCAGTGATTTTAGGTGGCACCTAGAAAAACAGGTTCTGAAATTTTAATAATTGTATAATGTTTTAATGAGTATTAGAGAGGGAAGTAGCGCAAAGAGCTTGAGAGTTAATGAATATTTTTCCTTCACCACAACTAAGTAAACAAAAAAAAAATAGTCAATTTCAAGTTGACTTGGGGCACCTGGGTGGCTCAGTCGGTTAAGCATCCGACTGTTGATCTCAGCTCAGGTCTTGATCTCAGGGTCCTGAGTTCAAGCTCCGCATTGGGCTCTGCCCTGGGTGTGAGGCCTCCTTAAATCAATCAACCAAGCGGTCAATCAATCAATAATAACATTGACTTAAAGAAAATCATTAAATGGATAATAGCACAGTTGGTGTGAGAAAGTGGCCAAAATGGTGACGGTGTCTTATTGTTGAGTGAAGTGTAAAAACCGAGGCTTTGAGACAGAGGGGGACCAGGGGTTTGTGAAGACAGAGCAAAATGTCACTAAGGACTATACAGTTGAAAAAATGAACCGTTTTGATGTCAGAATCGAAACTAATTCCTGTTTAAGAGTTCTCAAGAACTCCAGCACCTTGTCATTTGGCACCCAAAAAAGCTATTCATTAAATCATTTTTGTGCAGATTTCTTGATTTGAGGCTCTCCAGAGAGAAGGTGTGAATATCCAGTGTGCCACTTCAGTGAGAGGGACGCCTTCTCGTGGCTCAGGCGGCACACTCGCTCACTCCATATTCCTGAAATATAGAAAATAGGTTTCTCTCGGTTGATTGACACACGCACTCGATTTCTTTCTTTTAATTTTTTCTTTTCCTGTGAAATCAAAGTTCATGCCTTCCCCGGTTCTGAGTTAACTCTCTGAACCTGCACCTTTTCATTTGCCCTTGAAATCACAGGAAGAGCAGGCAAACACAAACCGAACAGCAATAAGACCTCGTAACGATGTCCATGATGAGGTGATTCAGAAATAGCAGGGACCCGCTTGAGCTTCATGCATGGTTTTCATAAAGCAAGCCTCCAGAGCATTAGATGCCACGGTCAGGGTGCAATAGCTTCGTCTGGGATGAGCGTCTAGAGCCGTGCCTTGCCCCGACTCCCAAGAAGGAAGGCGACCGAGAGAGCATTCTGTACATGGTGGACTCCTTGTAGGAGGGACTGGGGGAACATTCTGGATACATATCTACAAAGTAGATACCATTTTTGCTTGCTTTTAAAAGCAAATCTAAAAATACATTTCCTAGCAGCT
The DNA here is from genome assembly GCA_028646485.1 of Cryptoprocta ferox. Taxonomy (NCBI): domain Eukaryota; kingdom Metazoa; phylum Chordata; class Mammalia; order Carnivora; family Eupleridae; genus Cryptoprocta; species Cryptoprocta ferox. Next base: position 130,516,704 of record CM053571.1, read on the forward strand.
GTGTAACTGCAAAACAAAAAAATCTGCTTCACTGCAGTGCAAATCACTTACTAGATATCTCCAGGGTTCCGATCTGAATGCTTCAGAAATTTGCTTTAGATTTTATTGTATATATTTAGACCAAGGAGCCTATTAGCTTGCGATCTGGGTGAACCTCCGCATTCTCATGAAAATGAGAAATGTGCCACTCTGGGCAAACCTAAGGCTATAATTATGTTAATCTGGCCATTTTAAGACTGAAATATGTTGTTTTAAAATGTTTCTGTATTTTTATTATTCGTAACAATGATCCGAAGAAATTTAGTGAAATGCTAATAAGTTTTTGCTCAGTGTCACTTTGTGAGTAGAGCATAAAAATGACCCAGATGGGCTATTTTGAGACTTTTAATTTTGACAGAGAATTCCCATCTGTAGATATATAGTCCATCTTAATAATAAAAATGACCCAAACCTTTTTGTGTATTTTAAATGTAGATGCAGTGAAAATATGTGAAAGGCCATCTCGACATGTAAGTTCCATGACAGCATTTTTACACTTGCATTAAATCACCATGCTTTGCAATAAATAAATAAATACATAAATAAATAAATCACCACAGTTCACCATAAGAGGGAAGGGAGGGAGGGAGGGAGGGAGGGAAGGAAGGAAGGAAGGAAGGAAGGAAGGAAAGAAAGAAGGAAGGAAAAGCAGAAGGAAAAGGAAAAGAAAGGAAAGGAAAGGAAAAAGCACCAAAAACTATCTTTTGAGCAATACGGCAAGATAAATGTTTTTTTATCAAGGACTATCCTAAAGCACTCAGATCCCTGTTTTTAATATAAATGTGGGACAAGACTAGAATGGATAATATAGTTGACATTCTAAAAGCATCCAAAAGCTTGCCTCTAGCTCGTTGGTTCATCCTTGCCCTCACCAACCAAAACTTTTATTCTGACTGCAGGCAACTTTCATTCCCAAAGAGAGGTTCTCCCAAGTGGCAAGACGGGAAGGGAAGGAGAAAGAGCGAACGCAGAGATGGGGGTAATGGCCCATCTCATAGTTTTTATAAATAACTGACTTTTGAATCTCTATCAGTATAAAGTTGATTGGAAATCTTTTATCGAGCCTGATCCAGCTTCAGAATCGCCAATTAATTCAGGAATGGGAAGGAGGAAAAGGAACTTTCTTGACTGTGAATCCATCACATATAACTGGACCTTTTTTCTCAGGGGTGTGTCTTTGGAATATAATACAGCATGGCGCTCTTCCTTTCAGAGTCTTCCATTCATTCCGTGAGCTCGTGTCTCTCAACAGGAGAGTGTGTCATTCTCATCATGCTCCTATGAATATATTAAAGCAAATATTATCCATTCTATTCATTTTGCTCTCATTTGAGTGAGCCCATGAATGCTTGTGGGCCATTTTAATAATAACCCGTGCAGTTCACGCTTCTCTGCGTGCAAGTCATACAAGAACAATTCAGCTCACTTGATGTTCACAGAACTAGGAGGTGTTCCTGGAGCAACTGAGCAGCAGAACCAGAGGCTCAGAAAAGTTCAGTGGCAAGGCCACAATCACGGCGGTGAGAGCACAAACGAGGAGATCATCAGGAGGAGAAACAGTGTTTTCATTCAGCATCCAGTACTCATTCCAGCACAGCCCACCGCCTTCCGTGGGCGTCATGGTGGGGACGAATACAGATAGAAGAGGAGGATTCGCCCCCTAATTTTTTTGTTTGCTTGTTTTGGGAACTAATTTGTAGACTGCAGCCTCTTGAAGGAGAAGTTGAGGCTGAGGGTCATCAGAATGAAGCCAGTGTCTCACTGTGCCAATTATAAGAAACTCCCTTTGTCTGTTTATTCACCCCTGTCTTCCTGTCCTCTCTGGGAGAAACATTGTTCCCATGTGGCTTTTGAGGTGAGTTGAAAGCTCTGCCTGCTGGTCATGAACTTTGAAAGGCTCCATAGATTACAGAGCATTTTCGTCACCTGTCCTGCCTCCCGTGTGACAGAGGATTCTTTCCTTTCAGGGGCAGTGGTTTTGTGTGTGCGCGGGGTGCAGTGGGGACAACTAGACCATGTCCACCCCCTCACCTGATGTGGAAATTTTGTCGTATGGACCATGACTTCCTTTTTTTTAAAATTGTTTTTAATAAGTTTATTTATTTTGAAGGAGAGAGGGAGAGAGAAAGAGAGAGAGAATGAGTGGGGGAGGGCACAGAGAGAGGGAGACACAGAATCGGAAGCAGGCTCCAGGCTCTGAGCCATCAGCACAGAGCCCGACGTGGGGCTCGAACCCACGAACTGACTTGACCCGAGGCCAGACGCTCAACCGACTGAGCCACCCAGGCGCCCCTGGACCATGACTTCTTTACATGGAGTCACTGAGCTGGTAGCTGTCCGTTTGTTTCTCATGAGCTACTCGGATTTGGGAATGCAGGGCTTCCTTCCAATGTAGGAATGCCCAAAGTCAGGGAGTTTTTGGGACCCAGGGAAGCAGATCCTGTCTTGGAGGAGGAGGCTTCTGGCAGTGTTGGAACCTAGTGGGAAGCAGCGACTGGCTAACCTCCCCCAGCTGTCGAACAGGGCAAGGCCGGGCAGGGCGTGGGCGGAGAAGCCTGCCAAGCCCAGCCTTAGGGTATGCACGACTCCCAAACTGGTTGTCTTTGAGGCTGTTATTTATCCAAATAAGGAGAAGTAGTGGTTTTGCTGACCATCTCGGATTTCTGGCCATGGACACTGGCTTGCTGGCTGACTTGACATGATATTTGAACTGAAAACACAAAGGTATTCCTTTGAAACGGAGCCCTCTTGTGGGGCTCGCGGAAACCCTGGGGTCATCACTTGGAAGGCGGTTTGTCCCCACATTTGTAGATAACGGTAATATGGTCGGGTCTCTGTTACTGTTCTCTGGTGCCTCCTGTGACCTCCGATACAGGTGACTTCGTACAGGTATTTCTGAACCTGATTTTACGTGGCGAGGATACGGATCTTTGTGATCCCCAAACCACTGCCTTCCTTTGAAGAGTATTCAGAGAAGATTGAGCCTCCACGCTGATTTCTTAACACTCGAGTGTAAGATTTTTCTGGCACTTCATAGACTCTGACCCTGTTATTTGCCTTTGGGTAAGACACTTGAAGTCTCTGGGCCCTAGTTCCTCATCTGTAAAATGGGGATTATAATGTTTATCTGATGGGAATCTGCTGGGAATTCAATGAGCTGATTTTGGAAAGCATTGGTTAATAGGAAGTCTTCAAAAATATTACTTTCCTTGCCCTCATTCCATTTTCTCCTGGCAGCTTTAGTCGAAAGTATTTATTTATAGAGAAATTGTAAGTAATTACTGTTGTCACCCAAAGTTTAATAAGGTCAGCTTTCTGAATTAGGATTTAACCAAACCCACAGTAGAATGGAGATTTTGATGGGAGCTTCCCACTCCCCTCTACTCCCTAGAGCAGTGGTTCTTGAAGGATGTTCCATGGGCCAGCAGCTTAGCATCACCTGGGCACCTGGTAGACATGCAAATTCTCAGGCTCAATCCCTGACCTACTATCTCAGACACTCTGGAAGTGGGGCCCATTAATCTGTATTTTAGCACGTGGTCCAGGTGATTCTAATGTATGTTAAAATTGGAGAACCGTTTGCTGTTTGGGTCAGAGGTCTGCCTGTTCCTCTCGGGCGCTTGGCGTTCCCCACCTCTTGTCTCTAATCACGCCTTACTTCCTGCCTGGAATACCTAAGGAAGCAATCTCTTTCTTTCTCCTCTATTAAAGTCTTGCTCATAAATTATGGATTCATTTAATCTCACCTCTTCAGAGAGGTGTTCCCCGACCATCCCAGCCAGAAGAATCTTACTCTTCTATAGATTCCGAGAGTATTTGTGTGTTGCATTCATTGAACCCTAGCCAGAGTTATTCTTGCTTTGTCTTATTTTGAATATTCATGTACGTGGCTCCTTATCCGTACTAGAATGTAAGCTCTTAAAAGGTAAGACGTATGTTTTAAAGATCCTTCTCCCCGCCATCAGTCTTAACCCTGGGCTTTGTGTACAGAGTGGCCATTTAGTAAGTATTTCATGGATACACAGAATCTGATTGTGTAGAGACAGTCGGGATTAGACTTCCGGTTTATGGGTAATCAACCTGATGTTAGCATCTGGTTCTGAAGGCAGGTTCCACCATGCTGCAATGACCGTTGGAAGACACCCTGAATGGGGACATCCGGGACCACCAGCGTGGTCCAAACCAGCAGCTCTTCTTTGCCACAGACTCCAGTGAAACCCAAGGAAAACAGACACGTTTTCAAAGATACATTCATTTACTTTATAAACCTGGAACCGTTTCGATTCTTTCATAATTAATGGGACCTGGGAAATTTATGAGCCTGTATCATGAGACAACAAATGGCATCTCTTTCCCGGCTTTCAGGAGAGGATTTTCTCAGCTCACGCACTCAGTACACCTGGGATACCCGTGGGACTTCTTTCGGGTTTGAAAGTTGCTTTGGTTGTTGCTAAAGAGAAAGTTGTTTGCTAAAGAGAAGAGCGATTGGCTCTCTGCAGCCACAAAGAATTGGCACAAGGGCTGTTTTGATCTGGATCTCCCATTGTTGTTGTTTTCATGTTTATTTTAAGGGAAAATTGAACTTGGTGGATTCGTGAATTACTGTCCTTTAGTGTTATCCTCTGGGGTCTGCCTTCACACGGTCCTTGCTGCTTTTGATACATTTGCTAACATTGTTCAGCCAAAGGTCAAAATAACAGCAGAACTAAAAAATTGTACATCAGAAGCCTCTTGTTTTAATTTAGTTTTATATTATTTCTTTTTTAAATTTAAATCCAAGTTAGTTAACATTTAGCGTAGTAATGATTTCAGGAGTAGAATTTAGTGATTCATCACTTAATTACAACACCCAGTGCTCATCCCAACAAGTACCCTCTTAATGCCCATCGCCCATTTAGCCGCTCCCCCCTACCCCCCTACCCACCTCCCCGCCAGCAACCCTCAGTTTGTTCTCTGTATTCAAGAGGCTCTTATGGTTTGCCTCCCTCTCTGTTTTTATGTTATTTTTCCTTCCCCTCCCCTGTGTTCATCTCTTTTGTTTCTTAAATTCTACATAGGAGCAAAATCGTATGATATTTGTCTTTCTCTGACTGACTTGTTTCACTTAGCATAATACACTGTAGTTCCATCCACATTGTTGCAAATGGCAAGATTCCGTTCTTTTTGATTTCCGAGTAATATTCCATTGTGTACATATATCACATCCTCTTTATCCATTCGCCGGTCGATGAACATTTGGGCTCTTTCCATAATTTGGCTATTGTTGATAGTGCTGCTATAAATGTTGGGGTGCATGTGCTTCAAATCAGCATTTTTTACCCTTTGGATAAATGCCTAGTAGTGCCATTGCTGGGTCATAGAGTAGTTCTATGTTTTTATTTTTTTGAGGAGCCTCCATACTGTTTTGCACCAGTTTGCATTCCCACCAGCAGTGCAAAAGGGTCCCCCTTTCTCCTCATCCTCTCCAACATCTGTTGTTTCCTGAGTTGTTCATTTTAGCCATTCTGACAGGTGTGAGGTGGTATGTCATTGTGGTTTTGTGTAAAATTCCCTTTTAAACTGGCTCTGCTGCCATAACTCACCTTGTGTTGTGTGTTTTTTCTATGACCTGGTAATAGAGCCAGCACATTCTTTGCTTTGATTGATCTGAAAACAGAGCAGAATACAGGCAGTGGGTGATGCCGTTAGAAGGGCCATCATTGTGACCCGGGTCCACAGAGGCCATTCCAGGAAAGTTGTGAGCAAAGAGGGAGAGGTGCAGAGGGACAGGGAGTGGACCTCAAGGGAGTGCACATACCAGGGAGCGCTCAGTATTCAGACGCCGGGACTGCTTGGACACTGCCACGGGGTCCTGGGATGTGACAGGACAATGACAGACCAAGAACCAAAGACCATTTGTTTTCCAACCTGCCACCCATCAGTTTGTTTACACACCGTTTTTTCCACTGAGAAATAGCTATCCTTAAGCTGCATCTATGAGCATAATATTCTATACAGATTGTCACATTGTTGAGATGTGGTGAGAATGTGTCATCATCAAACTGAGATATTTTTTTCAAAAATTCTTACATTGAGGGGCGCCTGGGTGGCTCAGTCGGTTGAGCATCTGACTCGTGATTTCAGGCCAGTCATGGTCTCCCGGTCATGAGTTTGAGCCCCACATCAGGCTCTGCTCCTGTAGTGAGGAGCCTTCTTGGCATTCTCTCTCTCTCTCTCTCTCTCTCTCTCTCTCTCTCTCTCTCTCTCTCTCTCTCTCTGCCCCTCCCTACTCATGCTCATGCTCTCTCTCTCTCAAGATAAATAAACTTAAAAATGATGAATTATTAAAAATTTTCAAGAAAAACATTCTTACATTGTTGTGACCATCCTAAAGCTATGTGGTGTTGTATCAGCTTTTTTCACTTACAATGTAATCAACTTGGTCGGTTTCCCTGATGAAAGGTTAGAGGGGCATAGGATATAGTGACAAAGTTGTAATCCCTCTTTCAGTGACTCATACCCCTCTGAGAGGTGTGGTCCCAGGAATGTCACTCGGTATTGGGATTGGAGTCATTGAGGTGAGGAATGTTAATCAAGTAAGGCTTAGACATTTTAACCCGTTAAGGAATGTGGCATCTGTGACTAATGAAAGTCTACGCGTGTGTGTATACATGTTTACGCATATTTGACTAGTGATGCAGTGACATCTATATAGTGATAATCAGTGATACAGAATGTAGAAGTATGTGTATGTAAGTGTAATGTACATAAACATAGACTAACATACATGTAACTAATTTTGAGGCAAGCAGATAAAACCTAATAGTAATCATGAGGGTATTTGGATAATTGCATCCAAAGCCCCCTGAGGCGTCTATTATTTCTTTTCCTTTGCTGTGAAAATCTGGATCAGAGAGTGGAGCAGACGAGGTACTTCTCAAACCGAATTCACCGTGCTGCACGCTGAAGTTGAGAGCGCAAGCAGATAAACATTCAGTGGTCCCTGCGGGGAAGGCCTCGGGGGTGCCGTGCCCCCCGGAGCAGCACACGGCGTCTGAGAGGACACACGGCTTCCCTCTTAACCTGTGAAGGAAGCAGGGACGCGGTGGCGAGCCTGAAGACGGCGTTCGTGCTGCCTCGTGACTTTGTCACTGTGCGAAGGTGGGCGAGGTCCGTTACCTCCTGACACTTCCTTTTCCTAACCAACCACACGGGGATAGGCATATCAGACCTGTGTGTTTCACTGATCTCGGAGGCCCACGAGATAGAATCAGAATTGTAAGCTGCAGACTGCTGGGTGATTGTGGCTACGTGTGTCCTTAACCATCTAAAATCCTTTATGGAATAAGAAACATTGTTAACAAACAAAGCCATGTATTACACGTTGCGGAGTGCATGTTGACAAGCTACATGGGAGTTTGGAGAACAGTCGGAAAAGGAAAAGGAAAGTCGAAGGCACTGTAGAGTTCTGTTTCGGTGACAGAAATGACTTACGACCAGGAACAAATCTACAAGCCCCAAAGGGAGAAGCATAAATGAATAGTGTCCTTACAGGAGGACGGGAAGAGAGATGGAGATGAGAAACGAGGAGTTATTTGCACTCTCTGTTACAAGTGGTAGAAAGAAGATACTGTTTTATAAACTCTAACTATTTTAGGTGCAAAAGGAGGTTGTCTTTGGCCTGGATGAGCCAGGAGTATCCCAGAAGAAGATTGAGTATCAGTGAGAGAAGCACATTTTTCTTTTATCAGTCCTACAGCTCCACACAGTTACTGACTGTGGTTTGGAAGCTAGGTGACTTTTTTTAACATTAGTCTGTTCCAGACTGGGATCTTTAATCACTGTTGGGCAGTGTTACGTCAGCCGGGCCCTGGTACTGGAGGGCTCACCAGCACTTCCCATCTCAAAATATTTGTGGAAATAATGTTCCTCTTAAATATAGCCATCAGCTAACCGCTGACTGGACCATCTCTTTGCTGAGAATTGAATAATTTTGGCAACAGCCTGTCTGTCTCGTGTCTGGGAGACATTCCATTTATGATCAAATGAAACGTTAATAGTTTCGCAAAGACCTCACAATGACCGCCTTTCCAATTTTAACAGTGTAAGCAAGATGAACTTGAAATTTCCCAACACCATAATTACTTCGCTTCACAATGCCCTCTTCATGCTCATGAGCACATTTCAGATTTCCTTCTATCATCTGTAATTTTTTAAAAGCCAATAAAGAAATGATTGAGAGAGAGGAAAAAGAAATAAATTTCACAAGACTGTTAGCCTTACCAAAGCATAAAAATGATTTCCTGTTGAGGTAATGCTGAATATTTACTAGCATGTTCTTCTTTAATACGAACTCAAAAGAAATCAATGGCTTCCACTTTGCTTATCATGCCAGTTAATGAAAGGAAGAAAGGGCGTCAGTAGTAGAACACTCTATACACCGCTGGTAAGAACAAATTCACCAAGGCTGTAGCCTCCCAAGGCAGGTCATGCAGAGGAGGGTCCGGCGAAGAAAGGACACCAGAGTGTGGGGACTTAGTGGTGGGCCGCACCCAGACTGAGCCACATTCTGTGGTGAGTTAGCCTGAATGAGCTGTTCTCTGGAGAGCGCGAGCCAGACAGGTGAAGTCAAATTCTGCACAGCACCAGGATATTGCTCAGGAAGTTAGTCTGCCTGGTTCGTCCGTTGGCACTCGAGGACCCTAGGATATCCAAACTCCCCCTCTCTCGAGGGTGACCTGCTGCGTGCCTCTTACTGGAGGTGTGTAACTCATGCTGAGTCACCGCAGGATCGGGCCGCTTTCAAACTCCGACAGGGAATGGCAGCTCTCGTGATGACGAGGCCATGCGTGTCCTTCCACACCGTGCCCTGAAGCATTTTAGAAAAGTGCAGGGAGGGACGCCTGGGGGGCTCAGTCGGTTAAGCATCCGACTCAGGCTCGGGTCATGATCTCACGGTCCGTGGGTTCAAGCCCTGCGTCGGGCTCTGTGCTGGCGGCTCGGAGCCTGGAGCCTGCTTCAGATTCTGTGTCTCCCTGTCTCTCTCTGGCCTTCCCTCGCTCATGAACTGTCTCTCTGTCTCAAAAATAAATAAACATTAAAAAAAAGAAAAGAAAAGTGCAAGGAAATTGCTCTGCATGTGACGGGAAGGGAGAGACGGGAGAGGTAAACCAGACCTTCTCTCCCCTTGCCCCCCTCCCCCCCCCCGCCTTGCGTGGCACCTGGGTCAACGGAAGCCACCTGTCTCCGCCGTGGCTGGCACGAATTCCTTGTTGCGTATGGCCTGATGCACTGAGTGGAACAGCAGTGAGCACTCGGTGCGTCTGTTTTCCGGAGGGGGGGGGGCAGCGTGGCCCAGACGCCGCACGTCCGTCCATCCATCCTTACAAGCCGTCCTGCTTGTGGAAGCGGCAGGAGCCATGCCGCTCAGGGCGTCTGAAGCCGGAAAGCAGGGTCTTCGGGGAATGCGGTAGGGGCGGACTCGTGGCCTGAGCAGACAAGGGAGGCCCACCCCTACGCCTCCCTTCCTGGGAAGCACGTGTTTGGAGGAACAAAACCTGCCGAACGTGTGCCAGGTGGGCCAGGGGCTGATAGCGTGCTTCCCAAACCCTGGCGAGAACTCCCAAACTCCTGCTGATTAGGGTAAACATCCAAGCCAGGGTTTCGCGTTCCTTCTCCTCTTCTCCTCTTCTCCGACCTCCTAGGTGGCGTCTGTTACAACCACTGCTTCCAAATATTGTTTCTAACGGGACACGGTAGGCGGGTGACGGTGTCCTGTGCTCCGCTGTCTCCCTCCCTTAATCACCACAAAGCATTTGGGTGGCGGTAAACAGTTCTCTAGCAAGCCTGCGACACCGACTGGATGTGAACCTGGGAGCCGTCCTGGAATTCTTTGGGTCAGCAAGAGCAGCCCCTAACAGCCTAAAACGTTTGCAGAACACTCGGGCTTCCCAGAGCGTGGTCGCGGGCCGTGGAGCGGGGCCAGCGGGTTTCCAGGCCAGCTCTCCGAGCCGCTCGCCCGCTGGATTCCCGCTGGGGGAGCTCTCTTTTCCCCCCAGGCCCTGGGGGGCTCGCAGAGCACGGTGGTGACTGGACGGAGCCCAGCTGCCAGCTACGGACATGCTTTCTCCCTCGCCGTCGGTGAGGGATCCGTTGATACCTGTCCTCTGCTCAGCGCTGCACAAGCCACTTCTTGTTGGGAACACACGCCTTCTGGGGCCTGTCATCCTGCAAGAGATCGGCTGCATTCACAGCAGTTCCCGATGGGGGGGGGGGTCTCCGGAGACCGCCCTGGCCTCTCCTCCTCCGCCTTGTGGAGGGGTGGCGCGGAAGGGCTCTGCCTCCCTTTCTCGAATCCCCTGTTGGCTACCCCTCTCTTTCCCTCTCTCTTCTTTCGGGTATGTGTCCCAGAACGATGGCAATTACTTGCCTGGTGCTCGGCAGCAGTGATTAATGGCTGCTACCCAAAGTTCAGCTTGGTAAAACCAGGCTGGTTAATTAATAGACAGCCTCCTTAATCACCCTTCTGTTTTCTTTCCGCCATTCCGCATGAGGAGGGGAGAGGCTTATGTTCCCTTCACTTGCCAGTCCGCCGACTTCAAAAGTCTGGCAGCAGAATGAGTGTTGGGTGCCGGTCTATCTAGATTTTTCGCAGCAGATCACACTCCGGGAGTTGGTCCGATATGGTAACTAGTGTCCTGGGGTTTCCCAAGGTCTTGTGGTGGCCGGTTGTCTGTTCTAGTGATCCCGTTTGCCTCTCGGTCCAGCCCAGTCTGTAGTATTGCCTTCGCTGTTAACCCATTTACCTAGGCCTCTCAGAGTGTGTTCGTTGGTGTGTGTTTTCCGTGTAAGCAATTGTTAAAGGCCTGAGTCACCCATGAGGTAGCCTGTGGTTGGATGTGAGCTGAGGTTACTCAGTGACTAATTTCCAAGGGGAGGAGAAAGTGGCTTATCATGGGGAGGACTACTTTTCATCCATGCCTGTGACAGCCTCACTCAGAGGACTGGGTGAAACAAAATGGTTTTTACTGGTTGTAAACACTCAAGCCGGGAGCATTTCAGGATCTGTGGCCTTTGAGATTTTTTTTCCCTGAAGAGAAAGCTGTCTAAAACAGCCAAATGTGGAACTGAGGATTTACATGAAGCCAGCAAACAAAGGAATCGCGTAATTGGGAGCTGAGCCAATGTGCTCTTTTCACGGCGTTAGCTATACAGGTGATTTCCGTAAGAAAAAGTAAGTGGCTTTAATTCTTTGAGGCTGAAAGAGTCTCCTAAGAATCCTTTTCAGTTTTGTCCGGTTACTTCGTTGTGTGGTCTGATTGAGTGGTATGTTTACAAATTCTAGACTTGGAAGGGTGGGGTTTGAAATACAATAAACTGTACAGAATACTCCCTTTCCGCAAAGAATATATATATATTTTAAATACTCCACAAAGAGACATGATTACATGAGACAGTTTCCCAAAATGATTTGAGATAAACATTTTGCATGCTGGATTTTTTTTTCTCCCCAGAAACGATTTTAAGATTTTCGCCCCTTCTTATCTTACATTCAGGAAACTTCTAAATGAGCAATGTTTGATTTAACTTACTGTGTTTTGGGGAAATGAAATATAGATATATTGTGAGGATTCCTAACTCAGATTTCAGATAATTAATTTGAAACTGCCTCCACATTCTTTCTGGTCTCTAGGAAGTATGGCCCAAACAGCTTACCGAGGTCTGTGCTCTGGGCAGGGACAGTAGCCTCTCGGCCGGGGCCGTGGTGCTGAGCTCCGGAGGAAAGTCCGCTGTTGACAAGAGCTAGAAGCACTCAACCAAGAGAAAGCAGTGGTTTGGGCAGTAATGGCAGGAGGGAGAGGTGATGCTCAACAAAGTAAGGCATAGAGTAAGGAGAATTGTCTGCTTCATACATTGCCAGTGATTCTAGTGAAGATAAATGAATATTTTCTTTGTCTGGGCCAACGTCTAGGCAGATAGATATCTGAGTTGTGCTGGTGAGGTGTGAAAACCCTTTATTCCTGGGTTTAGGTTAACTTCTTCTTGCTGTAAAATGAAAATCTTCAAAGCCCACATAAAGACATTAGTGTTGAAAGCTTCTGGGACAGAAGTGTCGGTGACACAATGGATCCAGTATTTTGAGAGAAATGACATGATGGGGTTAGTGGCATCAGAGACTGGGGGGAGAAGAAGTGAGTCAGATATACTGAGGTAAGTCACAACTGGATGTGATGTGTGCGTATGCCGCTAACTTATTTCACTTTTAAAGTCTGATATAATTTCCTTCTAAGAGGCCTGCCTTCCGAGGCCTAGTGCAGGAAGAACTCCGTGTGCATTTAATGCCATTTCTGTACTCATTAGCCAAAAAAGACCAGTTAAACAACAAAACAGAACAAAACCGTGTAGGTGCCTGATTCTAGGAAGATCTCTCCACGGAAAGAACACTAACATATAAGGCTGGAACTTCTTAAGATTTTGTATTATAGAATCTTAATCATCATCCTGACTGTCAACCAGGGAGTGAATAGCTCCTGGAGTATACAAAGTCTACTTTTTACTGGAATCGCAAGTGGTCTCCTTGGGAGATTATAGCGAAGACTTGAAAAAGATTCTCTTTTCATCTCCCCGTCGCTGCCGCCTCATTTTCAGAGTGGTTGCCTTTGGTTGATCCATATCCTTTCTTGTACGAACGTCGGTTTTCAAATTTTAAAGGTTCATCCTAGCTGTAGGTTTAAAACATTTTCCCACTGTCTAATGGAAGCATCAGACAGTGTCATTCTCTTCCTGGGCTCTCTGTAGAGCTGAGGATGAAATTATCATGGGTTCTTTTTTGCATGGGTCTTGTAAAGTCAGTCATAGCTTGACAAAGCAGGATAGGAATTCTGTCAAAGACTTCCAACCTCCAAGGTTGATGGAGGCATTCAACCTTAGGTCCCCTGTTCTGTCATAGCTGAGTCCTAGTATTCACCACCACTGTGGATGACTCAGGTGGACGGTGATTCTTCCCGTGACCCTGTTGGGTGATGGCAAGGTTAGTTTGAAGTGAACAAGACAAGGGGATATGCAGCATTACCATCGGTACAGGATGCTGATTATATACAGCTAGGATCCATCCTTGTTGGCCAAAATCCCATTCTGGTTGGTTGGTACCCATGTAATATTAGCTACTGGATGTTATATATTTTGACTACCACCCACATTCCCATACAAATGCACAACATATCAAAATTACTCTTGTTACCTTTCTTTCTGAACTCATCTATACGTGACATCAAGAAAGTTTAATGAGATTTTTGTGTGTTTTATTTTAAAAGTTAGTTATATAGATAAACCACCATGGGGAGGGGAAGGAAGAAAAAGAGTTAGGGAGAGGGAGGGAGACGAAGCACGAGAGACTCTTGAATCCTGAAAACAAACTGAGGGGGGAAGGGGGAAGGGGAAAGGTAAAGGGGTGATGGACATGGAGGAGGGCCCTTGTGGGGAAGAGCACTGGGTGTTATATGGAAACCAACTTGACAATAAACTATAAAGTTAAAAAAAAAGTAAAGATTGAAAAAAAAAAGTTATATAATATACTTCCTAACCATTTCTTTTCACATCACCAAACTTGGTTTTAAATATATATGCAGGTATCTCTGTTGTTGTTTTCTAAATTGTTTTAATGTTTATTTTTGAGAGAGAGAGAGACAGAGACAGAGCACAGGTGGGAGAAGAGCAGAGAGAGAGGGAGACACAGAATCCAAAGCAGGCTCCAGGCTCTGAGCTGTCAGTGCAGAGCCCGACACAGGACTCAAACTCACGAACAGCGAGATCATGACCTGAGCCGAAGTTGGCCATTAGCCGGCTGAGCCACCCAGGCGCCCTGGTATCTCCGTTGTTTTAAAAGAAATTTACTCAATTTTTTCACTAATTAAAATTAATTTTGTATTTTCCTTTCATTAATATTTCTTATCCTTCTAGACAGTTGGTACTAGTTGAATTATTAATGTGTCTTCCTACTCTCTCGCCAGAAAAGGGGTCAGGATCCCTCAAATTCTGATGTAATCTCAGGCAGGATAAAGAGGACTAAGAATTTGGGTTATTGTTTATCCAAAGTGGGTTCTAGACATTTGAAACCTTTTTTTTAAAAATGATATCAATAATGACAGTAGTTGCCTACCTCCTGTTACACTTGATTTGCCTCGAGCACTCGCTGTGTTATGTTTTGTACGTAGCGGCATGTTTGAATCTGTATGAATTTATCCTTACCTTCGTTTGGATTTAATCTTGCGTTGTGTGGTCTGATTGCCTGGGGAGATTGGCCAGGTATGTGCTGCTGCCTAAGCCAGTGCCTCTTGTGTTTTATGATCTGTGAAGTCCTGCCTTGTTCTTTTCACTGAGCCTTGCCTTGTGGAAGATGGGACGGTAGACATATTTATAAAGGATCCGTGTAGACCTGCTGCAAAACTTCTGACATGTGGTACCTCAGCCATTGTGGGAGGAGAATCATGTATATCACCACACAGTGACCTTGGGAATGCCCTCCTGGTCTAAGGCCCTGAGCACCTGAGTCATGAGGGTGACAAGTGAGTGAGCAGAGAGAGGACCATGTGGGCTAGAGCTTGTGGAGCAGATGCATCTGGAGCCAGACCTTGACCCTCAGCCTTGGTTTGTATCCGCAAGGGCCAGGAAATGGGGAGAGAGTCCCAAGGGGGAGGACAGCCTGAGGATGTCCCAGGAGAACAGACTGGCCTGTTGTGGGAGTGCATGTGGGGCTAACGGAGATAAAACTCTAACTGCACGCGAGGAGCCTGCCTGCTCTGGGGCCCTTGGAAGCAGGTGGCCCCCACCAGGGGAATGAGGAACCAAATCAGTGATGCACATGTAGCACACGCTCGGAAGGTTCCTTTGGGTTGCTACATATGTGCATCTTGCTTGCATTTTTTTATTGGTCATTTCCATTAGAACATCCACCATAACCTGTAAAACTCCCGGGTCAGGGATTCTGCCACTGCTGGGTTTTTCTAGAGACACATAAGGAAGCGGTGGGGTTCCCAAGGCTTCTTCCTCTATGTGCTCATCTAAGAGATAAACAGAGGAATGTACCTTCTCAAGGGCAGGAACTTGGGGACTTACTTAGAACAATGCCTGGTTCTTAGCCAGTGCTTGGTAAACGTTGCTTACGCTTACTAAATGAATGAACTTGTAAGATAAGGAATCGGTATGTATTCAGAACATTGGTCTCTGTTTCTCTTCATAACACCTTCTCCTGTTGCCTCTGTTTTTTCTTTTACCCCTCCCCGTCACTCACAACGTGGGTCTCTTGACTGCTCACTTTGCTTCTGGTGCATTTTTGCGCCCACCTCCTCTCTCCTCATGCCCCTACCTCACCCACCCCACAACCACCCATGCTCCCCTTGTCTGTCACATCTGCCAAAAGTCTGGATGGGAATGTATGGGCTCCTGTGATGCTACAATTCGAACTTGAAGAGTGGGCTTGGGCGGTACCAAAGCTGTCCATCCCTTCCCTATAGCCATTTGGAGAATCCCAGTGAGTTAGTTATTACCCTCTTTGGCTTTGACCAAAACAAAACATATCAAATATTCATATTTTGAATTAATTTGTATTTTTTATTCTGCCCCTTGCTACACACAGTAGTGTAATTGCAAATTAGTTTCCCCTTGCCCCCTTACCTTGATTCTTCATTTTATTGAGATATAATTGACATGTAACATTATATTAGTTTCAGATGTACAACATAAGGAGTTGATATTTGTATATATTGCAAATGATGGCCGACAATAAGCCCAGTTAACATCCAACGCCATACATACTTACAAATATTTTTCTTGTGAGAAGAACCTTTAAAATCTACTCCCCTACCAACTTTCAAATCTCCAATCCAGCATTATTAATTATAGTCACCATGCTGTACATTATATCCCCATGACATTTATTTTACAACTGCACATTTATACCTTTTGACTCCCTTTATGCATTTCACCCAACCCCAACATCCTGCCTCTGGCAACCACCAGTCTGTTCTCGGGGTCTATGATTCTTAAGTCGTTAATTCTTTACTCATTGGTTCTTCCAAAGGAGAGCTAGTGGAAGACCGAGTGAGAGTCCTCACTGTCTTGAACTGGATGGTAATGACACTGCCCAGAAGTCACTGCTGCCTGGGCAAGGAGTACTTGGCTTATGATGGCCAACTCCATCAATCTCTTTATCACAAGGCAACCCCAGAGGGGCTTTCTTAGGATTCCCTCTCTTCACCATGCCTGAGATTCCTTTCCCTCTTCTCTCCCTTACGACCCCCCACCATGAGTTTTGCCCCCAATTGCATTCTTATCTCTCAGATCATTATTTTATCTCAACGTCTTGGAGCTGGTTTCTCCAAGGCCCAGGTAGAGGGCTGGTGAATTAATGAAACTTACTTCCACGTTTTCCCTGTGCATCTCATTACCCTCTCTGGCACTATCCCTAGATTGTATCTGCTTGGAAAGCTGGGAAAGATGCTTAGTAACTATTTTCCAGGGCTAATACTAGAAAATAGGCCCCGGACAAATTTTAGAAAATAAAATTTTAGCACTTTTGATACATTAGATCCACATTTATTAAGGGTCTCTAAGAAGCTTTGACCTGACAAAGTAAACCACTGCACTGTTTTCCCCCCAAAACCTCACAATGTTGAGCCCTTTATTCAGTGTATTTGTTTCTTGTGTTTGCCGTAACTAACTACCACAAACTTAGTGGCTGAAAACACCAAAATGCATTATCTTACAGTTGTCGAGATCAGAAGTGCAGAATGGATTTTACAGGCCAATATCAAGGTATTGGCAGTGCCACATTCCCTCTGGAGGCTCTGGGGGAGAATCCATTTCCAGCTTCTAGAGGCATCTTCTGACTCCTGGCCCTTTCCTCCAGCTTTACAGTTATCAGCAGAGCAGCTTTTAGTCTCTCTCTGACCCTGACTCTGACCCCTCCTCCCTCTTTCACATATAGGAGGATAGCGTTGGGCCCATCTGGATAATCCCGGCCAATCTTCCCATCTCAGTGTTCTTAAAAAGGAACATCTGTAAAGTCCCTTTGTGCCACGAAAGGTAACATAGTTCTGGGCTCCAGGGATTAGAGTATGGACACCCTCCTGAAGGAGGGGCCGTCATTCAGCCTGCTGCCTCAGGAGAGGCACCCTGCCACACTGAGACATGAGTCTCTGCAAACATGAGTATCATATCAAAGTGAATTTTCTAACTCCTTGTTTTATTTTCAGATGCAGAGAGAAATTGTTTATGCAAGAGGAGATGGCCCCGGTGCCTCTCGACCCGGATCCACAGCTCATCCACCCCATGCCATTCCAAATTCTCCGCCGTCCACTCCTGTGCCCCATTCCATGCCTCCTTCCCCATCCAGAATTCCTTATGGGGGCACCCGCCCGATGGTTGTTCCTGGCAACGCCACCATCCCCAGAGATAGACTCTCCAGCCTGCCAGTCTCCAGATCCATCTCGCCCAGCCCAAGCTCCATCTTGGAAAGAAGAGATGTGAAGCCGGATGAAGACATGAGTGGCAAGAACATTGCAATGTACCGAAATGAGGGCTTCTATACCGATCCCTACCTTTATCACGAGGGGCGGATGAGCATAGCCTCTTCCCACGGCGGGCACCCACTGGACGTCCCTGATCACATCATTGCATATCACCGCACGGCAATTCGCTCAGCCAGTGCGTACTGCAGCCCTTCTTTGCAAGCAGAAATGCATATGGAGCAGTCACTGTACAGACAGAAATCAAGGAAGTACCCGGATAGCCACTTGCCTACCCTGGGCTCCAAAACACCCCCCGCTTCTCCTCACCGAGTCAGTGACCTGAGAATGGTAGACATGCATGCCCACCATAACGCCCACGGGCCCCCTCACACCCTGCAGCCAGATCGGGCCTCTCCAAGCCGCCAGGCCTTCAAAAAGGAGCCCGGCACCTTGGTGTATATTGAAAAGCCGCGGCCCACTCCAGGATTATCCAGCATCGTGGACTTCGGCCCACCTCTAGTTGAGAAGCAAGTGTTTGCTTACAGCACTGCTACAATCCCCAAAGACAGAGAGACCAGGTAAGGTGGTGAGGGTGGCCGCGGGTGGTCTGCGCCTGGGAGTTGCTGAGGCCGCTTTACAGAGTCAAACCGAGGGAACAGGTGTCGGCGGAGCACCAGCCCCGTGCAACGTGCCCCGCGGATGCTGTAGAAGCCACAGAGTAGCATCAAAGGCGATCGTTGTCTGCAAAGAGTTTCTGAATCAGAGGGGGGTCAAGTGAAGCTGGCCAATAGCCATGTTGAAGACGGGGGCGGTGGGGGGGCAGACACACAGCGCGGTGACACAGACAGTGCGAGCCTACGGGGCATACGTCTAACAACGTGATCATTAGCGTAAATCTGAATAAATGGAAAGAAAATTGCCATCAGCAGAAACCATTTGGACCAGCAGATCAGGAGCTCATGATAATTGACCTGCGAGTGAAAAGCAGGAGTGAGCGGTTCAAGTTTTAAGTGTTTGAAATCTCCACGTGGTGTTTTTCCTTACGGAGTGCAACTTTGCTTTCTCATCTGGCCTTCGGAAATGGAGAGAATGTGTCACTGTCTGTCATCTAGGGTGATAAAGCATGGATTTGCATAAAAATAGAGTGGTTTAGGTTTAATACTCATTCAGAGTGGTGCTGAGATCAGCAAAATCTGTCTAGCGATGAGACACTGAGTATCTCACTTTCTTTTTTAATATATGTATTTTTATGCCTTCCCAGCCCAGTCCATTTTTAAAACCCTCCAAAGTTCGTATGATAATAGAAAAGCTAATTTTGATAGAGGGAATTTCTCTAGCCTGAATTGGTTGAAGGAAGCCAACATAATAATTACAGTCCTAAAAATCCGGTCGGGGAAATGGAGTCTGAAGGAGGTTAAGCATTTTACCTGTTGTCACATATGACTTCAGTTACTCAGCACTTTATTAGAACCACTATTGCCTGTTCCCCACCAAAAGAATAGTATCTTTTACATACTGTCATCATCCTTAGTTTGTAGGTGCAGACACTGAGGCTCAGAGAGGTCAACTACTTCCTCAAGGTCACAAAGCCACTAAGTGGTATAGAATGTCCATATCTACTAAAGAGTCCATGCTTTTTTACCATGTGCAATATTTTGCCTGATGGGTGAGAAGTATGAGCTACACCTTCATCCAGCGGAGAGGTCAATCAAGGTGTGAACTCTGAGCATTTCAACCAGAATTCTTCAAAAATTGTTTCAGGACTAGATGCTAAGTAACTGCTCCTGAAGGATATTTACAGTCATAAACATGGTATCATTTGCATAATTACACTGCTAAATATATACAGACCATTTAAAATGTAACTGCCCTAGCTAGTGTATTAGCACAATTATGCAGCAATAGGGAAAGAAAAAAGAGAAAATTTTTGATAGATTTTATTTCCAAAAAATGAATTGTACTATGTGAAAGTAAAAGTTTAAAAACAAGAGCACCAGAAACAATTACTGAAGCACAAAAATAGAGCCCATTGTTTTCGCCTATACTGTTCTGTCATCTTGGATGCATTTAATCTGTGCATTTTTAAGAGTTCAACCCTTAAAAGTCTACCTTCATGAATGCAGGGTCCTGTAAAGTGCCAAATCAATTTCTGTTCCCATTTCAAAATATTAAAAAGCAAATAAATCTTGAGAGTGCTTTTTATACGAGACTCGCAAGTGAAATTTTACATCTAAGATGTAAAGCAACAAAAACACAGGAGGGGGACTAAGAAATCAGTAGCGATGCTTTCTTTTGGGCCCTGTTGAATTCAAGGGCTGTTCAGAAAGAGCATCATATATGAAATGGCCCAAATAACTGCAGGAAGTTTGAAATCAGAGAGAAAAATTTTTTCTTTCCCATCTGTACCTAGGGAACCTCCAACAGTAGCTTTTCTGGGGGGAGGAGAGGGGTGCAGGAAACACGATTTTATAACAGCTCTGTTGACTTGAAAATGACGAGTTAAAGATAAAGGAATTTCATCTTGGTTCTTATATTTAGTCATGTGCCTTGATCTAAAGAATTTGGCTTCTCTTTTCTTACAAAGATGTTTCCACAAGGCATCTAATGATGGCAGATTATATATAGAAGATCTGGGGGAAAAATAGCATATATAGTAGAACATAGATGATGGTAGGGCTCTTCTCCCCAGATGGCCAGGGATCTTTGGGGGTAGAGAAGCAGATTCCAGCCACTTTGACCTTCAAGACAGCAATTCTCATATCTGAGCTTCTAGAAAGAAAATGATCTCAAGCGATAAGATGGCTTTGCCCAGATGACTTCCCTTCAGCTGGGAACCCAAGAAGAGAATGGTGCATGTGGCTATGAGGGCGTGCCCGGGGTGGGGGACGCTGTGTGTGTGACAGATGACTCAGTGCGTGAGGCCCCGTCTTCCCGAGGTTATAAAATTCCTTCATTAAACAGCATCGTTATTTCTATTCACGGCACATAAAACAGCCCTTAAGAACTGTAAAAATCTAGGACATTTATGTTTTGCTACTTTCTATTTATAGTTTGGCTCCTATAATGTAAAATATCTTTATCGAAAGAACACTCGGAATTCAAGAGTGCTCATTGCAAAGTGACTAATAGCTCTCTGTCCAAATGTTTCACAGATTCCTCCTAATGTAATATTTTTCAAGACACGGTAAACTCATATTTTTATGCCATTCCACACCTACCATGAGTGAAGAATCGAGCGGGGAGCAAATTCTTGCCCTGCCTAGTGCCCAGGCACCTGTATCTGGAGAAAGAAGAGCCGTGTGAGATCCGGTCGTGAATTCTAAGAATTCCCAGACTTAGAGAAGCAGAGTCCCTGCCCTGGGCCAGCTAGTTAGGAGAGGACAGGGGGCTTCTCTGTGCAGGAAGGAGCCCGCATGCTCGCTGGTAGCTTGTGAAGCAAGTGTTCGCTTACAGCACTGCTACAGCACCCAAAGACAGGGAGACCAGGTAAAGTGGTGAGGGTGGCCGCGCGTGGTCTGCGCCGGGGAGTTACTGAGGGCCGCTTCTTAATCACCTCCCCTCACTTCCTTACTCTATGAGGATTACGTGTTCCCGTGTTGATAGCTTTGAGGGGTGGGAGGCACCCACTGACTGAGTGAAAGTCTAACGTTAGATTTATGTCATTTACAGATGTTCACAATAGGGGCGCCTGGGTGGCTCAGTTGGTTTAAGCATTCGACTCTGGCTCAGGTCATGATCTCACCGTCCATGGGTTCAAGCCCTGCATCGGGCTCTGTGCTGACAGCTCAGAGCCTGGATCCTGCTTCAGATTCTGTGTCTCCCTCTCTCTCTGCCCCTCCCCCACTTGCGTGTGCGCTCTCTCTCTCTCTGTCAAAAAAAAAAACATTAAAAAATGTTTTTTAATGTTCACAGTGACTGGTAGACCTTTGAAGGTTTTCCAAACTATGCTTTATCCTACTGGGGAGGTGAGCCTGAATAACTGAAAAATATTTTTTTTTTTTCCTTTTCCTGAATGTGTAGTCCAAAGTGAGCCACATCAGAGACCTTCTAAGTAGTTACACTTGGGATCTTTCTAGAACAAGGTTTCTTTTTTTTTTTTTTTTTTTAAGATTTATTTATTTTTGAGAGACAGGGAGAGAGAGATCATGAGCAGGGGAGGGGTAGAGAGAGAGGGACACACAGAATTGGAAGCAGGCTCTAGGTTCTGAGCTGCCAGCACAGAGCCCGACGCGGGGCTCAAACCCACAAACGGAGAGATCATGACCTGAGCCGAAGTCGGACGCTCAACAGACGAGCCACCCAGGCGCCCCTCTAGAACAAGGTTTCTTAACTTCTGCACTAGTTGATATTTCAGGCCGGATAATTTGTTGTTTGCAGGGACAGAGGGGTTCCCTTGAGCTTCAAAGGATATTTAGTGGCATCTCCAACTTCTACCCCACTAGATGTCAGTAGCAAAACTCCCTTCCACTGAACCCTAGTCATGACAATCAAAATGTCTCCAGACGTTGCCAAATGCACCACCTGTAATGGAGCGGGGGAGGATTGGGTGCAAACTGCCCCTATTTGAGAAGCACCCCTCTAAGGGAAATTTGGACTTTTTCTACTCAATGGAGTGGAGAAATGAAGGAGAGTCCCGCTCTGAAATAAGGTAGATTGTGACCTTCATAAAGCATGGACGTTGACAATCATGACTCTGATACTGCCCTTCACCTCTTGGGAAAGCAACTCCGTTATTGTGAGAACTTGCTATTACCTTTGATTCAATCAGTCTGTGATCAGCCATTTATTGAGAGGCAACAACGTGCCCTGTTTATGAACGTGAACTCCATAGCAAGATCGCCTGGGTTCAATTCCCAGTTCTAACCCTTGCTACCAGTAGAGACTTTGGACAAGTTACTAAATCTCTGCCTCAGTTTGCTCATCTGTAAAATAGAGATGATAATAATGATCTACCTCATGGGGTGGAACAACTCATTACAGTTAAGTGCCACGTGCCATGCCTGGCACATAGTGAGTGCTCGAGTGTCCCCACTTTGAGCAAAGCGCTCTACGACATGATGCTAAACAGAGGTCAGTACACAGAGCTGACCAGGACACATGACTGTACCTAAAGAAGCAAGGAGACAAATTGTCCAGTGTATCACCAGAAAGACCATAAAGCAGTTGGGGGCTGTGGAGAGAATAAACCTTAAGTGTGAACAGAGAACAGAATTAACTGGGCTTAAAGATCCAAATTAGGGGCGCCTGGGTGGCTCAGTCGGTTAAGCGTCAGACTTCGGCTCAGGTCATGATCTCATGGTTCATGAGCTCAAGCCCCACATCGGGCTCTGTGCTGACAGCTCAGAGCCTGGAGCCTGCTTCGGATTCTGTATCTCCCTCTTTCTCTCTGCCCTTCCTCTGCTCACACTTTGTCTTTCTCAAAAAATAAATAAACATTTAAAATTAAAAAAAAAAAAAAAGATCCAAATTAGAATGTTTTCGAATATCAAAGCCTGTAAAATCCATTTCAGGAGAGTAGTCAAGGTTTCATCTCTTCTTGGGTCCAGGAGCAAAACGGCAAGCCAGGATCAGGGCATCCTTCTAAATGCACCTGAGCTATGTAATTGATGACAAAGGTATCTACCAGGTAGAGCCGACATCATTAGGTCATCTGTTTGATACCTAACAGTGCCTGACTGATTCGGCCCTTGTTTGAATTGCTTTCCCATGTCGCTCTAATTATGGATCCATAACTCTTTATTGAGCCTCTCTTCAGTGCTGAGCTGGGGACTGGATGCTCTACAGCCTGCAAAACCTAGACGTGGTAGAAGAAACACACGGGATAGAAACCAGGAAGAAAGCATGAAACGTTAAAAGCATGATACAAACGTATGAGCTATGCCACAGTTAAGTACCGGAAGTTTCTGAGCTACACTGCAGACTAAATAACTGTTTCTTCAGGAACAGCCACAACAGTAGGGTTTCATTCACTGGTGGTGCCCAGGGATGTCCTTCTTGTCACCTAAGAGTGACACCATCTCCTAGTGAAGAAGAAAGAAGGGAGAAGGCCATGCCAGGTCCCTAAGGGGGAAGAAGGGTCTCTCCCTGAGGCTGGGACTCAAAGGGGAGATCTGTTCTCGACATCTCCACGTCCAGCTGGAAAGTCAGGACACGTTTTTCTTGAAAACAATGAGGAACAATGATAGCACTAATAATACCCTGTAGGTTAAAGAGGCTTCTGTGGGCCAGCTGGAAATCCAACCATCAATTCCAAGTTCTAAACAATGAAAGTACAAGTAAACTTTTCAATTACAAGGCTGTCATCAACTGGGGACTGCTTGTACATAATTAATTCAAAAGAAGTGATACAGACAGTAATTACCGTGAATTCAGAAAAAAAAAAAAAAAAGAGAACTTTCCTGAACTTACACTGGTCTGGGAGCTTTCATGAGAATGTCAGTGTCAGAATGGACTACAATTTAAGGGACATACAGTGGAAGTGAAAAGATAACATTTGGAAAGACAGTCTGATCTCCACCAAAATTTGCTGTATTTCCGCCATTATGGTACTATAAAAATGGCGTCTGGATATGACATTTTGCCAGCCTCAGTAGTCAAATGAGCGCCAGTAAATTGAATTCGCAGGAATATAACTTCATGGTTAAGTAATCTCTGCTTTCATTCTTTAGGCTGCTAGATGCAGGCAAGAGTCGACTGGTAAACACGATACTTAACCAACTGACAAATTTATGAAGGTAGCTTTGCTCTTACACAAGGAATATTCTATCAAAAATACCAGTGGAATGAATGTCACGAGGTCTGTGTTACTTTAAGCAAACCAGTTTCTGAAAAGGGAAAGCCATCATCTGTCACTAATTAGATGGAATTAAAATGCACCCCTGTATCTCCTTTGAATATTCACGAGGCGCTGTCAGTCAGATACCTGAGGTCTGAAACCAGAAGCAAAGCCAGAGTAACCTAAATACTGTGCGATTCAGATAATCCCCTCTCCTTGCCTTCTTCGAAGAGAAGAGGAACAAATGCTTAGGTTCAGGGTCCGCCTCCTTGAACTATGGGAAGAACAGTTCAGTGCAGCGTCAGTATGGCTGCGACCCAGCCCGAAGATAGGATTCCTCTAAGTAACCCGCTGGCCGGGTAGCAGGATAATCGTGGGTCCTCGTGATGTCCAGGCCACATTTTAGCCTCGTTTGTCCTTCTCTCTGGTAGAGACCGTGGAGATTTACACTAGTCCTTACTGAATTTTTGGAGTCTATTGTTCATGAATAGTGTTTGAAAAATGTCACCAGGTCTAAGGATTACTTCAAACTTTCGGAAACTGCAGGTCTTAAAAAGTCTGCATTGACCATTACACTCGTGTAGAGCCAACTGGTATTACCAGTAAATGCCTCCTCTCCCTCCCTGTCCACCTTGAGGACTGAAGGGGTCTTCGAGACCACTGTGCTGATCGCTGACTGTGCAGGAGAAACAGGCAGGACACTTCAAAAGCCCCATGTCTGGAGCTACTCCAGCCAAATGATGTTTTCACTTTCAAACTGTCTCAGTATGTTTTTTGTCTTTATAATAAAGGCAGTATGTCCCTAACTCGTCCAGGAAACACAAGTATCCAAGAAGACAAAATACAAAAGGACATGGTAGGAAATGTCTCCCTTCCTTTTCCTGAGTCATTATCTTCTGAGTCCATGCTAAGATTGTACAGGTCAAAAGCAGTTGGGAGTGGAGAACTTACTGTCGCAGCTCCCTGAGGACCAGTCAAGGGACTGTCCATCACCGCCGACTCTCTCTCTCCTTGGAGGGTGAATTACAGGCCCTTGTGCAGGCAGCTGGGGCATGAATGAACGGCTGTTCTTACTGGTTTGTGCCTGTACAAAATGTGAGATGTCACTTCTAGAGCATGAATATGAAAACTTCCCCCAGGGAAGAGAAAAAAAATGCAAAGTAGGTGATTTCATACGCCAGGGTGTCGGCTTGTCCCGGAGAGTGACGGTTCTCGGCCCCCGCGGAAGTGGGGTGCCTCACCCCAGGTGGTGAGTCACTCTGTGAGGCAACTCAGAGCCGTGCAGGGAGCGCCAGGTTGTGGGGTTTGCAGGTGAACTAGCCGTGTGTCTTTAGGAGAGCCCCTGCCTGGCTAAACCTCCGTGCCCTTCGCTGGAACAGAGAGGTGGTAGCCATGACCTCTCCGTGGTTCTCCGCAGCTTTAGAAACTGGACAGTGAACTGGAAAATTCTCTATAAATGAAAGCAATTCTGAAAGAAAGAAAGAATTCTGAAAGAAGAAAGAAATCTTCTTTCTGTGGGGCCACTCGATCTGGCCATTTGGACCTGGGTATCCTCATGCCTGACTCGGGACCGTATTCTGGTCCCGGCCGGAACAGTGTGCCCAGAAAGCAAATTGTGAAATAGATTAAAAGCTACTGGAGAATTCCCAGGCGCATTTGCTCTGCTGGGCAGATCACGGTTGGACCGTCGTTTGCAAGGGGTGATTGTGCTCTGGGGAGCACAGACCTGGGTGCGGCTGCGCTTTGCCCGACCTGCTGGGCCTGCCACGCCTTTTTTTTTTTTTTTGCTTGTCAAGATTACTGAACCGGAATGGAAGGAAATCTGTAAATCTGTGGGGCCTAAATAAGTTCCTTCTAACCAGAAAGTTCTGTAATTCTAGAATTCTAAGTCTGGCAGCATTTCAGACATGGTATTTGAGTGTTGGGCATAGGAAGATTGGCACCTCTATTTAACAAGGGGAGGGAGCCTTTGAAGCCCCTGTTTCCTCTGGGCTGAAAGTTCCCTCAGCCTTTTACATAACCGAGCTCCTCCGTCACCAGCGTCCTGTGTTTGAACTTGTCGGGCTTTTCCTGCCTCAGGGACTTTGCATGTTCTCTTCCTTTGTCTTGTGCCCTCTTTTAACAGATATCTATCTGACTGGCTCCTCACCAACATCAGGGCTTTTACTCCAACACTGTCAGCTCAGCAAGGCCCTTACCGGCCATTGTAATTAAAGTTGCAACATCTGCACACACACACACACACACACACACACACACTGGTATAATTAAATAAAATACCTATTACTATATAAGAGCATATACGTATATTTATACACATACATATGTCATTGTTGTGCCATTACCTTCATCCCCTAGAATGTAGGTTCCATGAGAGCAAGCCCTCTGTTTCACTCACCACTATATCCCCAGCCCGTGGAACTATGCCTGGCACACAGTCAATGCCAGAAAAATACCTGTCGGGTGAATGAAGTCAACGGGATAAAAGGAAGCCGTGCGCACCCCGCATGTTCTGCAGGTTACAAGGTGCTTGCACATACGCTTTCTCCTTTACCCTCATTTCCCGGGCATCTGTAAGATGACATCCTGGGCTCTGTAGGATGACAGCCCTGTGGGACAGGGAAGGCTGTTGTTAGCCTAGTTTGACGGTTGAGGAAGCTGAGACTCGGAGGCATTAAGTGACGTGTGACTGCAGATTTTGTGTCCCTCCGCTTGGCTGTCTGTTGGCTGGCTTGAACCCGGCATGTCCGAAGATGAGCTCCTTCCTGTCTTCTCATCTCGGGCATGGCAGCTTCATCATTCCTTACTCAGGGTGAAAGCCTTGGGTGCCATCTTGATTGCTGTCTCCCACACTCCCCATTTGGACAACCAGAGAATGCTGTTAGTTCAGTATCAAAGGTTCCTTGACTCCAGCCATGGTTCTTGACCTCACTGCTGCCACACTGGTCCCAACCACCACCACTCTTACCTGATCTGCTACCGTGGCCTCCTCCCGAGTCTCTGTAACCTGCCCATGCCCACCTCTGGAGTCAGAGCACAGATCTAGATTAATTCCTGGTCCACACTTTTTGCTTCCATTAAACTGTATTAGTCTAATGCTTCTGCCCTTGCCCTGGGACTCCCCTTAGAACACCCTTCTACTCTCTTCTCCTTCCCCTCCTCCCTCTGCTAAATCCTATTCTTTTGGGCTTCATTCATATGAGTCGCTCTTCCCCAGCAGACTGCTCTGTGTCCGTCATCCAGGGGCACCTGACTGCTCGGAGCACATGCACCTCTTAGAACCCAGCCAGCTGTGCCCACCCCAGCAGGGTCCTCTGAAACCTGGGGTCGGCAAGAAAGACTAGCATCATTCACCCCCTCAGTGTCCCAGTGCTCACACTCAGTGATCGTTGAAGCTGCTGGCAGTCAAATGCCACCTGAGTCCTTTAGGGAAAACAGCATCAGTGCTGTTTAATATGTGAAGCTAATTATGTGAAGAAGAGTTGATTCCAAGGAATACTATCATTCTCACCGCATTCTCTCTTAACATCCCTATCATAAACTTCCATTTTTCAGTGCCTCAGTGAATTTATGAATAAAGAGTAGAAATAGCTTTTTTCCCTGGAACCTTATAAACAGGGTGCCATTTTTTCCTGTTTCTTTACAGATGCCGTTAAACGCGTATATCTTTGTGGCCATAAATAAATACAGAACATTCCAGGTGAACATCTCTGCTTTGGTCACTGTTTCTTTCTTGTCTTGGGGAAAACTTGGACTTTCAGATCTAGACAGTAAAACCATACCGAGTAAGAATGTAAGGTCAGAGTATGTCTGTGAAGAAGCGTCCAAGGTCTCTATTGGCCAACTTTTGAAGGGTTATCCAAGCGGATATTGAAGCCATAAGAGATAATGGATTGGAATGTGACAGACAGGAGGCCAGCTTCCCACACTGAAGTCCTCCGAGGATGTGAGAGAATTTCCTAGATGCTCGTAGGGCAATCACAGATGAGTAACTCAGAATTCAGAAGCACGGGAGATGTTGGGAGGTTGAATAGAACAATGAATTGAAGCAGTAATAGGAAACATAGAACATACCCGGTCTTCCTTCTCCATGAGCAGAGGACAAGGAGAGAAATAGCAGCCTTCAAGGCCAGTGTTATAAACGATATTTCTTCATGACGCTCTGTGTACCCAGTTTTCATCTAAGGACTAAAACACACAAAAAAAGTGCCAGATATGGTCGTTCCCCCCGAGGGGCATGCGGGGGGCAGGGGGCAATCTTAATGCACACAAAACATTGCTGTCCCGTTGCAGTTACTACCAACTCCTTCGGTGTCTCCTCCATAAATCTAGTGTTTCCATGAGAAGTTAAATTTATTGGGAGTTTTTGGAGGAATGTTTTTAGTTCTACAGTTTTTTCACCAATAGGTTAACATCGGGCAGAAATAGAAAGTTCATGGCTCAGAACTATTTGAAGCTTTACCACAAATTCGGATAATTTGAATTCCAGTGTTCTGTTGAACTCTTCTGAAAACAGTGTCTTTAATTACTTTGGGTCCCCCCCCCCCCCCGCATACCCCAGAATCAGGGCATGAGCAAACACGGGCATCGCCTAGCTTCAAGAAGCCTGTTCACTATTCAGTTCTGGAAAATGCCTTTGGCACTGCCAAGACTAAAGGGTTTTAGTTCACTTAGATTTCTCCCAGAAACAAAAGAAAGCCACTTTGTGAAGGAATGATGGTACTTTTTTCACTGCTGTGTTCACAGCAGACTGTTCTGTGCCTAGCACATATTAAGCACTCAAGAACATTTGTTGATGACTTGTTGACGGTTTCTGACTTTCTGGAGAGAGAGAGAGAACAGGGAATGAGCGGGAGCCCAACACAAAAATAATCACACAGTGTTAGAACTAGAAATGAATTGATGGCCCACCTGGAAAGTACTCCCGGCCGGCCAGCCCTGGTTAATGTCATTGTTACTGACTCTCCTACACCAGTGGGTTTCAGCATTGGTAACTGGTTTGGAAGGTGAGTACCTCCGACCGGGGCTGATCCCATCAGCTAGGCTGACTGGTTTCCGTCCTCTGGATATTTAAAAGCATATCCTTAGAGATTCATTACAGAGGAATCACCAGTCTCTAGTTGTGGCACTGACTTGTTTTTTAATAGCCATTAATTTACTTAGATATACAATGATAAGGACTTAATTCGGGTTTATTGAGGCCTCCATCAGCATAGAGACAAGTCTCTAGGCCAAAAATGTTGAAGGTGAAAACTCGAATCAAGAAGTTGTATAAATGGGGGCCTGGGTGGTTCAGTCGATTAAGTGTCTGACTTCGGCTCAGGTCATGATCTCATGGTTTGTGGGTTCAAGCCCCGCGTCGGGCTCTGTGCTGACAGAATCCTGCTTCGGATTCTGTGTCTCCCTCTCTCTCTACCCCTCCCCACTCATCCTCTGTCTCTCTCTCTCTCTCAAAAATAAATAATAACTACTAAAAAATAATTAGGTTGTATAAATGGAGTTACTGGCTAAAATATTCCCTCAGCTGCAGACTCTTTCCTTTCCTGTATTCTGAAGACAGAGAGCAGACTGTGCCCAGCCGGGCCTTTGCTTCATCACAGGCAGACATGGGCTCACAAGGAAAGCTGGTTGTACCAGAGGGAATCCAAACACTGGGATCAGCACTTTCCCTGGATTGGACTTGAATTTTTTATGAATATTATGCTTGGGTCCCAAGAAGTTGCATTCAGCCAGGCTGACTTATGGCACTGAATGACTCGTTAACCATACATCCTAATCACATAAATGTGGTTTATGGAATGATACAAAATGGTTTATGAAATCACTTTTACACCATCTTTTCAACAGTAATCATACCAGTTCTGTAATACCTTAAACCAAGCAATATTGGCAAGAATTAGCTTCAGCATCTTTAATATCCTGATGATTATCATACAAAATAGCCACTGCAATAAAATGACGGGGTCGTATTTAATTCCTTTTCTTCCACTGCATTTCTCTTTTTTCCTTGTCACATGAAAACATCCTTCATAACATTTCATCATGGGCGAAGGCTGCATAAGTTTCCAGTTGCTGTAATTTAGTTAAACCATAAAATTGTTTCCAGATTACCAACCATGAAATGGAAAGACAATCTTATTTATGAATTTATAAATCAGATAATCTCCCTCAAATGAATCCTGAAACCAGAAACACTTTGATGATTAAATAGGAGGGAAAAAGTTTTCTCATTACCATGTGTCAAAAGAATTGTATTTCTGTAAAGCGGGTTTGGCCGGGGCAGCGGAGCACGCACGTGCCATCGGCGCGTGCGATGCCTCGGTCATGTGCACGCCCCGCTGTTTCCTGCACAGTGGGGGGGAATTGCTCCCTCTCGGCCATCAGGCCCAAGTGTTCTGAACTCTAAAGGCTCTGACAGACCATGTCTCCTTCCTGGTGGCCCCACCAGTGACATAGGCTGGAGGAGGCCACGCAGGGATCGTTCACAGCCATCCTCACGGATAGAAAGGGAGAACCAAGTGTGCGTGTGCCAGGCCTGGGTATAGGGCTTGGCTCCACAGCATCCAAACTCTTATCCCAGGCGGTTCTATCGGGGGGAGCCCAGTAAGAAGCCAGGTACCCACTGAACCAAGGAAAAAGTCAAAGGTGTGTAAGAAGGAAGCCCCGTGGACACCCGTGTGGAGAGGATCCCACCTGCACTTCTAACCGTGGTGATGACTCAGTTGAGGAGCAGTGTTCTGAACCTAGAATGACTCAGGTGCTTTGCTCGCTGTTTCGTGCTGCTTCCCTCCTTTGTTAACCCGGGCAATGAAAGTGTGACCAGAGAGCAATGATCAGAAGGAACACTGACTGAGCCCTAATCAGGTTGTGCCTAGCGTTGATGTGCCGTTTCCTCTTGTCAGATTCTCATTTATTCTCTACCGTCATAGACTTACCCTTTTCTCTTCTTTCTTTTTTAATGTTTGTTTATTTTTTGAGACCGAGAGACAGCGTGTGAGTGAGGGTGAGGCAGAGACAGGGGGAGACACAGAATTCGAAGCAGGCTCCAGGCTCCGAGCTGTCAGCACAGAGCCCGACACAGGGCTCACACTCAAAAACCGTGAGATCATGACCTGAGCTGAAGTTGGACGCTTAACCAACCGACTGAGCCACCACGGGGCCCTTTTTTCTTCTCTTTCTTAACATTGCTGTCATCCGTGTCTGGTTAAGTTGTCACTGCGCCTTCCTATCCCACATTCTAGCTTCATGGACTGTTTGTTTTAAGCCACTGCCTAACCAAAGCTGCCTAGATTCTAAAAATGTCATGCCACTTAAAAAAAAGAGAGAGAGAGGAAAGAAGGAAGGGAAGGAGGGAGGGAGGGAGGGAAGAAGGAAGGAAGGAAGGAAGGAAGAAGGAATCCTTTGCATTTTCCTAGGATTGAGTAAGAGCGGTGAACTAGTAGTACATCTCAAGGTCGTTCCGAATGCACGCGCACTCTTGGGACCGTGAGCTTGACTCCAGCATTACCGTGGGAAGAACGGAGGCACTGGACAACTTTCATCCAGTGCTCAGCAGGTCTGCTGGGAGTCATTCATCTCCCAAGAGCCCATTCGACTAAGTCCGTGTCTCCCACATGCAGGCGGCGTGATCGACAACCACCACATAATTTCTCTGCCGTGTGGGTCTGATAAGCTTGGGATTTCCGTTAGATATTTACTAAACCTGATTTCTTGATTGGAATTTCTTACTAACTTGTCTCTTTGGCACATGTTCTATCTTATGGTGGAGACGAGGCCAAGAGCACAGGTAAGGCTCAAAGTGCTCTGCAGCTGCAAAGTTTAGCCTTCACCACTCTGCCTGGAAACACCTGGAAAGCCACTCCGGGGATTTCGACTCAGACTATTCGAGATTTCCATACCATTAGAACGAAAAGATCATACTATTAATATGTCAGTTGGGTGTTTTCTTTCTTATTGTGTTCAGAACCAATAACTATTCAGACTGCATGACTTACGTCCAAGAAACTTAGTCTTAGGACAGAACAATCCATTTTAAACTAAAGAAAATGCATGAAATTGTGAAGTCAGAAACTCGTAATTGGGAACTTAACTTCAGTGTTTCATATTGCACTAAGGGTTGTAGTCCCAAGGCAAAACGCAAGGCCAGAAGTTGGTGTTATGGACAAAATGACCCTTAAAAATCCTCTTGATTGCAGTGAAGTTTGAGATTCAGATACTTCATCTCTCAATTAGTCCAACTTAACCAGTCATTTTTTTCTAATGGAAGAACAGACAGCCATGATTTTTTCCACTGGGGGCCAGATAAAGAAGTTGGCTTGTGTTTAAAAGCCACAATATATGCATATACAGTTTGTGGTACAAGAATCACCATTGCTAACACTACCAGAGGTCTGCGGGGTGAAGACCCACAGTGAAGAGGGGGGTCACTTCTTTGTCTCAAGTTGACATCTGCTGATGGGGTGTGTTGGCAGGAGAGGTGCCCCCGCTATGCCAACCGTTCCCCACTCTCTTCCCGGTATTGTTTGAAGCTACCACATGAGTGTAATTGAATTGACATCTGTGCTGCCCATCATCCTTAGTCAGTAGAGGTCACTTTGTTGTGGCGACATGTTTATAATGTGTTGAAAATAATGCTAATAGTTCTGTAAAAATGCCATTGTCTGAGGTGCAGAAATGTGAGCCTGTTTCAAAGGTCCAATGAATTGTGATATAGCACGAGAGGCACCTGAACACAAAGGTGTGGTGTCCGTACAGGGGACATAACTGGGGGGGGGGGAATTCTTCATTTGTGTCTTTTTTTTTTTAATGTTTATTTATTTTTGAGAGACAGAGAGAGACAGAGCATTAGCGAGGGAAGGGCAGAGAGAAAGGGAGACACAGAATCTGAAGCAGGCTCCCAGCTCTAAGCTGTCAGCACAGAGCCCGATGCGGGGCTCAAACCCATGGACCACGAGATCGTGACCTGAGCCGAAGTCGGATGCTCAACTGACTGAGCCCCCCAGGCGCCCCTCTTCATTTGTGTCTTAAGATGACCAAAGCTGTTAATATTTGTCTTCCTGCTTGATCCTGTAAAAGGTCCCGGGTTTAGGGTCCTGTGACATTACATTGAGCAGCCCCTATCCCCAAGTCAAAGATTGATTCCAATCATATTTTTCCTTAAAAGACATTCATTTGTGTCGCTCTTGGGCTATAAGTATTACTCCACACTCCACAAACGTCTCTGTCATTGACTCCAAAATCAGGCAGCAAGCCTCCCAGCTGACGAGGAGAGCTTGGAAGTCTGTGCCGCCAGGCCACAGCTGGCCTAGGACACCGCCGGCGCCAGAGAGAAAAGAGCGAAAGCAGGGCAGAAAGCCTCAAAAACACGACGCGCAGACAGAATCGTTTCCGAAGGAGGCGCTGTTCGGTTTTCCCGGAGGCCTGTTCTCGTTGGACTGGTGTTTTGTCATTGAGATCGTTGGGTTAATATTAAACTCTGATCATCGACTCTTGAACTCAGCAGGGCTCTGCACGGTCCCCGAGCCAGGATGGGGTGAACTTTGGCAGTCTACTAGGTGTACACTTTATAGCCCTCGGGTGATCATTCACCCAGACAAACCAGTCTGAAAGCCAATATAGCTTTAACAAACCATTCTCTTGTTTTCCAGAGAGAGGATGCAAGCCATGGAGAAACAGATTGCCAGTTTAACTGGTCTTGTTCAGTCTGCGCTTTTTAAAGGGCCCATTACGAGTAATAGCAAAGAGGCGTCTAGGTAAAAAGAAGAAAGCAAACCAATGAAAGATCATTCAATCTGTTTCTCTTTAATCATTAAGATCATTCATTCATTCAAATCCGTTTCCTTGTAATCATTTCAAGGCTGAAAATATTCACATCTCTATGAATCGTGGTTTGTTTGTTTGTTTGTTTGGCCTTCTGGTAATTCTTGGTCGAAGGTAACACTTTGGCCCAAGAAAGGTGGACGGGCTTCCCAGTGCATGTGGCTTCATGGACCACTGCCCAGTGCCTGCCAGCGCCATCCACACGTCTCCACATCCACCTCATCCGAAAGTCATGAGCACTCCTCAG
The DNA here is from genome assembly GCA_028646485.1 of Cryptoprocta ferox. Classification (NCBI taxonomy): domain Eukaryota; kingdom Metazoa; phylum Chordata; class Mammalia; order Carnivora; family Eupleridae; genus Cryptoprocta; species Cryptoprocta ferox. The sequence goes on from CM053571.1 coordinate 130,551,070, forward strand.
CCGCATTCCACCGGCGCGTCACATGCACACCTGGGAAGCCTTCTCCATCCTGGCCAATAGTGACGCTGATGCTGAATGAAACACATTGCTTAATACCATCACTAGCCGCTGCTAATTGCTTGGATAGTAAATGGAAGGGGGGAGAAAAAGGCATTTTGGAAACTGTTTAGCTGACTCTCTTTTTCTTCTATCCAGTGAGAAAATGATGAAATCCACGGCCAGTAAGAGCCACACAGATAGTGCGGGTAAGTGTTATTTGGAGCCTCTGCAGGCTGCCTCTGGTTAGCTCTGGCTTGTTTCAGAGCATGTAACCTTTCCCTAAGTCACCTCACTGGGGCGGTTTTGAAGGCTTTCTGGAAGACACCTGCCCCACCGCACCTTCCCTGCTTAATGCGGAAATTCCAGATTAGTCATTCATTCGGGGGAGGGGAGGTGGCCTAAGCCCTTCAGTCCTCTCCCTTGGCTCTTCATTCATTCATTCACTGTTCTGTCATTTGCGTGCGTATATGGCCATCCATCCAACAAATATATATGTGCCTGGCACTGGGCAAGGACAGTGGGCATCATTTGGACAGGGCTGACTGCCTGGAGTTCCTAAGCCTGGGGGGAAAACAGATATAGGACGAATAATTACGAGTGATAAGAAGCGCAGGGCGAATATTTCATCCACAGATGTAGCCTAGACCAAGACAGTTCCCTGAGGAAGTGACACGAGCTGAGGCCCAAAGGATGAATGGGAGTTCCGTGAGTGAGGGGGGAGAGGAAGGCACCACCGGGGGGAGGGGAGGCATGAGCAGATGGCGTGGTAAGGAATTTGGATATTACCCTACGTGCAAAGTGAAGCCATTGGAAGGTTCTATGATGAGTTAAGTTCTTCAGCCCAGTTGCAGAATGGGAACGGCAAGAAGGGAGCCAGTGATCGAGGTGGGGAGAGAAGGTATGCTTGGACCAAGGCCAGCTTTTTAAATGCCAGCATCCCCTCACAAGAAGCCCCAGGTGTAGGCCCAGTGGAGTCCCCTACTATCTAGGTATATTTAATGTCCCATCTTACTATGCCGCAGGTTCAAAGCAAGCCCCCTCTCAAGAATAAGAAATCTTCCCTTGTGTTGGATTAGAAACAGAGGTCATTACCAGGGACATGTTTGGCTACTGAATTACACAGGAAGCATGTGGCAGGTTGGGTGAAACCCCTAATTTGGGGACCCACAGAGTCTCGTTCAGCATGGTAGAATGGACAGACCTTGGGACTGCTGCCGAGTCCTCTGTTAGACCTGGTTCCGGCCTAGCTGACTACAAGCAAGCAATTCAGCCATAAAGCCAGCAGGGCTGGGCGTCCAGCATTTCCAGTCCTCATGGGATTTGTTGCTTTACTCAGAAATCAATCAGTGACCTCGGCTGCAGCCAGAGAGTTATTTAGCGGAAATCGCTAAACGTGTCTTCAGAACGGTTGCCAGTTTGTTTGGAAGATATTCCTTCCTTCATTTATTTTCTCATTGATTGTGAACATAAAGAGGGAAAAAAGGAATCTACTGAACTCCTAGAAACCAGAGAGTGAATAGTGGTCACCAGGGGCTGAAGGTTGGGGAAGGTGGGGAGGTGTCAGTCCGGAGTAACGATTTCCAGTTAGAAGAAGAGCACGTTCTGGGGATCTGATTATAGATCGTGCGTCGTGATTATAGATCACAGTACTCACCTATATACTCAAACGTTGCCAAGAGGGTAGATCGTAAATGTTCTCGCCACAAGAAGGAAATGGTAATCATGTGACATGATGGGAGTGTTCGCTAACACTGTGGTAGTGATCATACTATAACATGTAAGTGTATCGAATCAACACATCCTAAAGGTACACAGTGTTGTGCATCAGTTATGTCTCAGTGAAGCCGGGGAGAACGAGAAGGTTGCCTACTGGACACTGCAACCTTCTGTTCCTCTGGAGTCTGTTCTAGAAGTGATGGGTACCGGATACCATCGTTCTGATCAATGTGTGCATGCTTTTACATTCTCCTTTCATCCCTTTTCACTTTGGGTGACATCGTCATCCTCCTCAGGGGAGACATTTAGGGAGTGTCTCCTGTATGCCACGCACTGTTCAGAGTGCTTCCCATGCATGAACGCATCTGCTCCTGACGCATCTTCAAAGGGTAGGTACAGCTGTTATTCCCGTGTTCCAGGTGGGAAGACTGAGTGCATGTCCACACATATGACACACACCCACATGGTCCACCCACCTGTCATTTGACCTCATTCTTTTGTGTGAAGCTGCCCCAATCTCTTTAAAGATACGTAGGCTGTTTCATTTCTTAGTTTTGAGAAATGTTTGTCCCTGTCTCTTTTGGAGCCAGAGGAAGGAACAGGTGTAATTTCCTGGAGGTGTATTCCCCAAAGTGCAATCAATAAGTCCAGAGGGACAAGCTTTCGTAGCACCGGCGACATGCTGCCAGTTTTCTCCTCTGAAAGGCTGAGCCAGCCCGTGATGTCATGTGCAACTGCACGTGCGTTGTTCTCTGAGTCCCTGCTGGGCTTTTCCAATGTGTCAGGGCTAGACATGGTCCACGGGGCTTTCGTTGCCACGGCAGCCTTGTACGGGGCGCAAGATGTATTAACTCCTCCAGAATCCTAGGAAATAAGCTACAAAACCAAAAGTATTATCCCTCCTCTTCAGACAAGTACAGGGAATTACAGAGAAGTCAAGGAGCTCCTTTGGCCAAGGGTAAATAAAAAAGGGAAACTTCAGGAATCCCTGGTTTACTGTGGATAGAAGAGAACAGGAAGGAACCTCCCATTTCGAAGACGTACCGTGTGTTTTATATTATATACTGTCATCTAACACATCTAATCCTGTAAGGGAGACGCGAGCCACACTGCTCGCTAGCAGAGGTCACAGCCGGTCTTGCCAGTTCCCAAACCCGTGTTCTTTCTGTCACAACAGGATACATTAAATTCACATCAAATTTGTATTAGTAAGGTTCACATTGCAGAGTACTTGACAGAAGTGAATGACCTAAGGGTGGGCTGGGGGGGGGGGGGCGGGAGCGTTGCCGGGAAAGGGCGAAGTGCAAGGAAAGGAGTGAGGTCTGCAAACTGCATGCTGATTCTCCCAGCCAGTCCGGGCCTGTTGGGAGCAGAGTGCGAGCACCCCCCGTGTGGGTGTGGAGAGCAAGTCCCAGGTCCTGCGCGTGTCTCATCCGGAAGGGGACTCATTTAACGCTCAGGGTTCCCACCCGCCAATCCCAGCTCCATCCGTAGATTTCAGGGCACCTGCTCCCTCCGCCTTTCCACTTGCTGACCCTCCAAGTGAGGAGGGGAGGCTGGCAGACTCCTCCTGCCCACTCTTCTCAGGGAAATAGTAATCTGTTTCCACGGGGGGGGGGGGGGCTCTGTCTGCGCCTAACACAGGGATAAGCAGTCTTTATGCGGGAGTGCCAGTATCCTACGCAATATACCCATTTTACAGATGAGGAAACTGAGAGAGAAAGAGGTCATGTTACCTACCTGAGGTCACACAAGTAGGAAGTGGACACTGAGGATGAGTTCCAGGGTTCTGGCTTAGGTAATTGGGTGGATGACAGTGCCACTGGCTGAAGAGGCAGAAAGAGGTTTAGAGAAGGTGGAGAGGAATGATGCGTTTGACCTGCTTATGGAAAAGTCCAGGAGCGATGTGAAGGTATGGTACGTGCCTCTGGAGATAGCCGGACGCCGGAGACAAAGACGTAGGCGACGTCTGCAGGTGGAAATATGTCCAGCGAGGAGCAGCAGGCCTGGAGACACGGGCCGGGGTCTACAGGGGTGGCTGAGGAAAAAATCAGGAAAGACGGGGACCAAGAGGGGGGCGCAGAGAGGTAAGGAGAAAGGGGATAGGAACGTCTAAAATGGACTAAACAGAAGGAAATGAGTGAGAAAGCCCCGCATCACGCCGAGGAGATCTCATGGCAGCCCAGCATCCGTTGGCTTGACCCCTGACCACCGACCATCTCCGTGAGCCGTGGAGTTAGAAACCAGACAGCGGACCAGGTCAGGGGTGAGGAAGTCTTACAGACGAGCGTAGACGCCATCAAGGAATCGGGGGGGAGGGGGACTTCTGCAAACCGCTGTTCAGCCCTCAACTCTCACAGGTGGTGTGCGGACGCAGGCCTTCCCTCTGCGCAGGGGGTCGGGGGGCGCTGCGGTGGCCTCACGAGCGCAAGGAGAGGGGGCGTGGGAGGGAGGTGTGCCTTGGCGGCTGGGGAGCAGGAGCAGTTGTGAAGGGCACGTGGGAGGGAGCCAGCTGGCGCTGCGGCGTTTGCAGCGGGGAAGTGCCTCCGTGGTATTTGTTGCACACGTGCTGACGTACGGTGCCGGCGTGTGCGTGCGCGTGTGTGTGCGTGCACACGCATGCCTGTGGAGGGCAGTGATGAGAAAGTAACCCGACCGACCCTAAAAGGACAGCTGGCGATTCACTGTGCTCTCGCTCAGATCCTTGATGCTGAAGGTGCTCGTTCACTTTGACGTCATGCTGTTCTCCGAAACGTTACTAGACGTTCTTTTACTGGAGACCTTCACGGTTGGAGAATGTTCTTTTTTTTTTTTTCCTTTAGTTTATTTATCTGACACAGTTGCGGTACGGGCGGGGGACGGGCAGAGGGAGAGGGAGAGGGTCCCGAGCAGGCCCCACGTGCCAGCGCAGGGCGCGACAGGGTCTGGTACCCTTGAAACCGTGAGGTCGTGACCTAAGCCGACAGCAACAGTTGGACGCTCAAGGGACTGAGCCACCCGGGTGCCCCTGGAGAATACGCTTTGGAACAAGAATATTCTTTGGCGCATCTCGCGCTTCTGGGGGCGATTTTGATGAGAGGCGGAACCGACAAAAGCGGGTCAGAGCCGTGGCCGGTGATGACAGGAGTGGCCAGTTAGCTCGCACGGACAGCAGCTCTTTGTCTGCTTTGCTGGGGTTCCTTTGGAAATCCTTCTAGTGCTTTCCGTTCTGTGGCCCTCACCTCCCCAGCGGGGCCGCGGGAGGGTGGCCGAGTGCTCCTCTGAGGGTGAGGGACTGGTGTGCCGGCAGCTCTCCCCGGCCTTGCTGACACCCGGCAAGAGGACGGCCGTGGCCTCCCTCGCCGCTGGCTCGCCCTCCAGACCCCGGGGCGTCCTTCCGAGGTTTGCAGGGCTGCTGCGCGCCGGGGCGGGGGGCTCCCGTGGTTGCTGAACCCAGATGGAACGAGAGGCCACTGTGCCGGGTCCACCTCACAGCTTGGGGAGGTCCAACAGGAATGGGTCCCCGAAGCCTGCCCAGCCTTCCCCGTTGTCCTTTACAGAAAAGAGAGCTAACCGGAGTTGGGGGGTGTGTGCGTGTGCGTGTGTGTGTGTTACGTGAATTCAGAGTCTACCCTGGAGGCCTCTTCCAGAGACTCGCATTGTCCCATCGATACAATAGCACTTGCTTTTGGTTCCCGTACCTTGCTGTTCCTATAAACGGTACTCGGGATCCTTTTTGAGGCGTCTTCTAACGCACACTTTGTGGAACCAGGCCCTTCCAGAGGGACTTCTGAAATCCACGAGGCTTAGGCTGGACCCACGGAGCACAAGTTTATGGCAGCCAGAAAACTATTTAGGAAGAGTTTCTTTCTGCTGCCTCTTTGGATTCTTCTAGAGAATTTTCATACCAGACCTGATTCTCTCGCCGAAGGAGATACGAGCAGGAGTCCTGCTTCCTTTGGTCTGAACACCTGAAGAGACCCCTGGGAGTGTCCCGTTCCTTCCACTTTCCCCTTGGTGTCTGAATCTGCCCGGAGCTAAGTGCGTGTTCTCGGGATACATCTGCCTGCAGGAAGTAGTCACGTAAGCGCCGTGTCAGGTCCCAGAATGTAAAAACTTATTTTTCCGAGGCTGGTGGGGCTCAGTCAGTTCAGCATCCGACTTCGGCTCAGGTCACGATCTCACAGTTCATGAGTTCGAGCCCCGCGTCGGGCTCTGTGCTGACAGTTCGGAGCCTGGAGCTGCTTGCGATTCTGTGTGTGTGTCTCTCTCTGCCCCTCCCCTGCTCATGCTCTGTCTCTCTGTCTCTCAAAAATGAATAAGTATTAAAATAAGCTTTCAAAAATTCTAAAAATTTATATTTTTGTTGTAAAAATCCATATACTATGTGGATTTAAATATACAAAACGTAGTAATATAAAAAATGTAAAACTCATGGGATACCACCAGCTGGAGAGAATGTTAACGCTGTTATATATACATCTGATCCTTTCTCTGTGGAGATCTGCGTATTTAAAGATGACAGACAGACAGACAGCTTCCTTAATGTGGCATCATGTTACACCTACTGTCCTGTGATCTGCCTTCTAGGATGTGACATTTACAGACTACACACCATAACATTGCACGCGTGTTTCACAATTTTAAACCCAACTCCTTTTTCCCCACTTAGAGAACCAACATAATTTAAAAATCGTTTGTTCATAGTGAAGGACTTGCCAGTTCTCTCTATCGGGATGGGACGTACACCTTCCTTCCTGGGATGCTTAGCTTCTTGGCTACTGTTTTCTCCTAGGAGCGCCCCATGTTGCTGGGGGAAGGACAGTCGGCGCGCTGGAGTCCGCGGGGCCGCCCAGCCAGCCCCTGCCCGCCAGCACCTCGGCCATGCACGTGAGCCTGCTCGACATGAGGCGGAGTGTGGCCGAACTCAAGCTCCAGCTCCGACAGATACGGCAGCTCCAGGTACCGAACGAGCTCCTTGCGGACGGTGTCCTGTGCCGTAGTCCCCGGCATCCGCCTCCTCCCTGCTCACCTCCTCCAGCAGCCCTAGCGCTCAGCACCTTCCCGGGGCTCTGTCTACCCTTCCTTCCTCAAGGGCTGACAGAAGACACAAAGAGTAGCCCCCTAAGGGCACGGGTTCCTCCCTTGAACGCAGCATCTTGGTCTAGAGCCTTCCGTCGCAACTCGAGTCCATCTATAACCACTTCTTGAAGCTACGCATGCTTTTACACGTGAAAACCCATGAAACATCTGTGTTTTGGAGGAGAGCTAGAAAGAGAGGAGCCTGTGGAGCATCCCAATAGCCAGTTAAGACTCGCTGCTTGCAGGGTTGCGCCTCCTGGCTCCTCTTCAATGAGTTTGCACAAAGCTACGCTTTTTTTTTTTTTTTTTTTTTTTTTTGCAAAGAACTATGATGTATTTAGAAATACGAGTTTAGACTAGAAGATGAATTCGTGAGGAAAAGTAGCCCTCGTGGAAGATTTGTTGAGGAAAACACTTGCATTTCGTATGGATTGTGTGGTCCGTATTTTCCTTACCTTTTTTCCATTGTTCGGGAATACGTGAACTGCGTGGGAATCAGCAGGGAGGGAAAAACGACCCTTTGTGTCACTAATCTTGGTGAATCCATCCCATCAATCTGTTGCAGCAGAATGGCGCATCTGGTGGTTCCGGCTATCAGGAGCCGGGGCTGCGCATTTCTTTACGAGATCGCTCTCTGAGATCTCTGTGAGGTGGTTCATGCGTCAGTCTCATGCCCTGCATTTGTGGCAGGTTGACCATCGGAGCTGCAGTGCCGGCTTGGTCCCCGGGCGCCTTCCCTGACTTCAAGAAGCTCATTTAAACCTTGGGAGAAGTGAACCCCCTCGGACACCTTGAGCACCCGCAGGGGCATGGCGTCCTCGTAGCCGGTGGGGCGCAACCCTGTGGGCTGGTAAGGGAGTTGCAACGTGGAAAGGGCTTCACGCCCCAGGTTGTGTCTCTCTTCAGCTCCCTCGTGGCCTGAGCCCCACATTTGTCACCACCTAATTAAAGCCAAGGTGGTGATTTCCTCTTGCCCTCTTCCTATGAGGCAGTAAACAGAAAGCCAGCTGACTTGAGAGCCCTGCCCTGGGGCCCCAGCTTGGACCGTGAGGGCTGTCAGAACAGACCACACTGCCCAGTGCTCGGGTCTCCAGAGGCTACTCTGTCTCCCAGGCCATGTCCCAGATACTTTAGACATCCCAGGCGAGGTCATTTCTGTGCTCCTCTGAATCAAGTCATCTGCGACGTTCCCTAGCCTCTGCATTACCTTCTCCTCACTTTGCAATTTTAAATGCACTTTGCGGTGAAGTGAAGTGTCCGGGCTGGGCCGAGGGTGTGTGCCCGGGCGACAAAGTCCAGTGCCCACAGAGTCCAGGCAGTAACTTAACAAGTGAAATGGAGGAGGGACAATGGCAAGTCGGCCCTTCTCAAGGACACTCCGCTCCAGCCAGTTCTTAACCTGACAGAATTAGAGTCCAGTGTTTTTTTCTGGAAACACAGGTTTTATGTGATGTATTTGTATTCATTCTAGAACTGTTGGGAAGTAATTAAAAACCAATTATTGAGTATCCTGAAGGTCAGTTGACAAATGTGCAGGCCCGAATGGGGCTGCTGTGTCCCAGGTTCTCACCTGGGATTTTTGGAGGGTAAAGCCCCTTCTCACAAGGCTTCTGCCTGTGAGCGCCACCTGCTGGCCATTTGGAAATTATCGCTCTTCCCTAGACCCTCGGGAGAAAAAAATTCCTCAATATCGTTTGCATGGGAGTACCTACTGCTTCCCAGAGTGCACATTTGTTGGTATGGGGGCAGGGGTGGGATTGCTTTAGCGGAAGTACCTCGGAAGTATGCGTGTGGAAGCTATGGAAGCTGATGCGTGCGGCTGTGGCATCACCCCAGGGACGGCATTATTATTATTTTTTCAAGTTTATTTATTTTTGAGAGAGAGACAGAGAGACAGAGAATAAGTGGGGGAGGAGCAGAGAGAGAAGGAGGCACAGAATCTGAAGCAGCTCCAGGTTATGAGCTGCCAGCACAGAGCCCGACACAGGGCTCGAACCCACGAACTGCGAGATCATGACGGAGGTGAAGTCAGACGCTCCACCGACTGAGCCCCCCAGGCACCCCTCCAGTGATGGCATTATTTGGTTTCCCGGCTGGCTGTGGGGGTCGGGGGAGTCCCCCACCACCCACCACTCCTTGCAGACCTTGAACTGTGGCTGCTCAGTTTTGGAATCATAGCTCCTCAAACAATGCAGCTCATCGGTCAAGGTCTGGGGATGCTATCTTGACCATGCAAGTTCCTTTATTGCCCCAGAATTGCTCAGCTTTTCTGGCTTTGGGGTCGTATAAAGGAAAATGAGCCGACGTGCCCTTGAGCTTTGAAACTTGTGCAGTTCTAAGGAGCAGACACGTAGGGAAGGCTGAACACTTTATTAGCTAACCTGACGGCAACATAACCTGAAGTTGTTCCTACTTCATCTTCGTGTTTCCTGTGTCCCCATCAGCTTTCCTCCCTGTCAAGCCTCTTATCTTTTCAGCCAGGGGAGTCTCTTTAAGACAAAAACAGCTTAGAATAATTAAGCTACCTCAGCACCAATTCTCTTTCGGCATATGTATTATACACTAAAAAGGAAGTGTAACCCCAAAGTGATTATAAGTCCAATAATGGAACCATCATTAGAGATATACGAAACTCCACAGAAGAGTCTCAAAAGAACAAAAATTAAATTAGAAATTCAAATGTTCTTTGAACTGTGTTATAAAATAGTGAAACTGAATGAAATCTTTTGTGCTTGGCAGCCGGCTCCAGTAATTAGATAATTAAATCACTGGAAAATCCTAGACGGTAGAGCATATCCTATTTGAGTGTTTTATTTTCAGAATTGATGGATTATTCTCAGGAATAGAAATTTGATGAGGACACAGTGGGATGGGTAGATTTAAGTAGGGTAAAAAGAATGTCAAGGGAGGGAAAAGGAGCCTAAGCAGAAGATGAAGAAAACCACAGAAGCTCTATTCATATAATTCTTTGCTCTCCAATTGCGCACGAATTATTGGTCTAAGAGAATGGTTCTTAATCCTGGATACCTATTAGAATCACCTGAGGCCTTTGACAAAAACATCAGTACCCAAGGACCACTGCCAGAGTCTGACTTCATTGATGTGAACCAGGGGCCAGGCACTGGTGATTCTAGAATGCTCCAGGGTAAGAACTATTGCTCTTGGGTATTATGAATCCTCAGTGCATTGAGATGCTTCTTGGGAATGTTGTGATCTCAGTCAGCTATCACAAGAGTGAAGCAGAAACAGATGGGGTTCCCGCCACCCTGTGTATGTGAAGGACACACCCAGCGACTTCAAAGCCCTGGCTTCAAACAATACACCTCATTTCCAGTGGCTAATAGAACATGTTCTCTACTTAGTTATAATTGAGCCATACGGAACTTTCTAAGGTAATAGTCAGGTCAGCAATTAGCTGGCAATAATGGAAACAGAATAGATGAAGGTCTTACACCTAACAAATGTTTCCTTCAAAAGATTGTCTTCATCCATTGTTTCTGGAGTGATTTAGAAAAAGCTTTCTTTTCCTAAATGATGAGCTACATCTTTTTTCAAAAATGCTACAGTGCTTGGATTTTCCCAAAGCAAGCCCATATCCACTGAAGTGACTGCAGTTCTGTTCCTCTCTGTGGGCTGAGGGGAGAGAGAAGCTTCTGGAAGATATGGTACAAGTTCTGTAAGGGCCTAATTCCCACAGGTTTTTTTTTTTTTCTTGGCTCCTATTTCCTTATTCTGCCTCCTGATACTTTTTTTTAAAAAAGGAGGTTATTCTGAACTTAGTGTTCCATTTTTAAGACTTCTGATAATTTACTATGCTCTCTAAGAGAGGAAGGAGGTAAAATACCAACATAAAAAAGAAACATGGCAGTACACAGAGACCTTGTATTTGAATGATATAATTCAGTAGTGTTATCTTAAGGTGTCTTTTTAAATAAGATAGTGCCTCACAGAAGTGTGCCAGAGTCTCATTTATCTTCTGACATCCAAAAAAAAATGATCATGGGAATGTGTATCCCTGAGAAAAGGGAGGTTGGCCTAGAGGTTGGCCCATGCTGAGCAGGTCCATTTTTTTCCCCACTGGGCAGAAATAATAAATGGAATTCATTCAGGGTTTGATGATTAGACTGCCGTACAATGCACCAAGCCCTAGGTAGACCATCACATGAAGGCTGTCTAACATGGGGAGTCATCTCCCGGATAACATGTGGTTGTGACCAGGCATCTTATATGGTGTTCCCTATAGCCTGGGGAACATAATTAGCTAGGTAGCCAGGAGTCATTCTGGAGTCTGGCTATCATCATGCATCTTCCTGATTTGTGGTACAACCACTATTCAGTGTCACTGCTGGACAGGAAATTAGTTCCTCTGTATGGCAGTGTGGGCTAGACGGACAGTCTTAGGTTTTACCTAAGAAATTAAGGTTGAGTATATGAGGCACATTGTCCAATTGGAGGTGGGTGAAATTAGTTTTAGGCAGTTCCCTAGTTTCTTAATGTTGATAGGGACAACTTATTTGGTTTAATTAAATATTTAATGACCAAGAACAGTTATTTCTGAGGTATAGCATTTATAATAAATTTAGGTTTCCAGAATGAGCGGTAACTGTAACTGTACTTGCCTTCCCACTGTTGACAATTAGAACACTGAAAAAAAAAAGTGATACAGCAATTTCAGGCATTGGATAATAGACAACAGATTGTAATCCTTAGGAGTATGGAAGCAAAGAAGTGAAACCTGCACTGACTTAGCTTTCTGCCTGGGGGTGCTTTGTGGATCATGATGTGGAAAGCAATAACTCAAGCAGAGCACTGACAGTCTAATTGAGGAGATAAGATCAAAATTTAGAGAGCTGAAACCGCTAGAATTTGTGGAATTGAGTACCCAATAAGAGAAGGCTCTGCAGAGAAAAGACTATATAAATCTGTGCTCTGTTATTGAATAATAAGCCAAGCATGTGTAGTGTGAAAGACCACCATGACAGGCAAAAACAAAGTGGGAGGCTCTAAGATAAAAAATTCCCAGAGCTCACACAGGGCTGGGATATGTTCATTCTTTGACAAGCAAGAGTAAAGAGTCTTCATTGGTCACCTGGGGCATTCAATAGAGATCAGAGAAGAACCATGTCCCAGTTTTAGAACTAAACTAGCCCCAGAGTAAAGGCTACCCTAGATTCACCCTAACAAAGCTTAAAACCAAGCCTCTAAAGAACAAAAATGATCTACAAGTAACTGAACCATGTGCCAGAGAAACTCCATCTGTAAAGGAAAACAAAATCCAAAACTGCCTGCCTAGCACTCAATCAAAAATTACTAGACATGTGATCCATAACCTTAAGAAAATTCAGTTGATAGAAGGTGACCTCTATTTGCAGGAATAACAAAAACAGCAGCATGGACTGTTACAAAACACCTATAATAATTATTCTCAAGGATTTAAAGGAAAACATGAACACAATGAGACAAGAAACAGAAAGATATTAAAAAATCTAAATGTAACTTTCAAGGGCTAAAAAACACAGTATCTGTGAATGGACTTAACAGAACATTTATTAGTGTCAAAACAGAATATTAGTCAACTTGAAAACATAGCAATAGAAACTGCTCAAACTGAAGTATAGAGAGGAAAAGACTGAAGAAAATGAACCAAAACTTAATGATTTGGGGAACAATATTAAGTGGTCCAGGGAAAAGAGAAAAATATTAGAAGACATAATGGCTGGAATTTTTCTAAATGTGATGAAATCTGTAAATCCACAGACCAAAAAAGTTCAACAAACCCCTAGACCAAAAACAAAAAACAAAAACAAAAACAAAACAAAACAAAAAAAGGAATAAATAGAAATATCTTAAAGGTGGGGGGGGCAGGAATACCTTACATACAGGGGAATGTAAATAAGAATTAACACCTGCTTCTCGTTAGAGACACAACTTAAGTCTGGACACAATGAAATGAAATCTTTGCAGTATTAAAAGGAAAAAAAAAAAAAAAACCTCCTTCATAAAATAGAGGACACTTCCCATTCCCAAGTGGTTTTATGAAGCCAGCATTACCCTACAAGCAAAACCCATCAAAGATATTTTAAGAAAAGAGAACATAAACCAATATCACTCGTGAAAGTTTATGTAACAAATCCAAAACAAAATATTAGCAACTAAATCCAGCAGTATATAAAGAGGATAATAAATTATCCTGGTGTTCATCCCAGGACAGCAAGGTTGTTTTAATATGAAAAAAGAAAGAATCAATGTATTTGACCTTATTAACGAAATAAAAGAGAAAAATCATATTTCAATAAATACAGAAAAACCATGGGATAAAATTCAATGCTGGTGATAAAAACATTCAGCACTCTAGTAAAAGGACACTTCCTTAACTTGGTAAAGGATGTCTGAAAAACCTACAGAAAATATAGTTAATGGAGAAACACTGTGCCCATTTCCCATAAAATCAGAAACAAGAGCAAGCAAGGAAGTCTTCTCTCACTTCTATTGAGTACTGGACTGATGATCCTAGCCAGTGCAGTAAGGCTAGAAAAAGAAAGAAAAGGCATACCTATAGGAAGGTAAAATTGTCTTTACTCACAAATGACGTGATTGTGTTTATATAGAGTCAGAAAGACTACAAAAATTGCTACCAGAAATAAGTAAATTAGAGCAAGATCACCAGAATCAAGTCAATATGCAAACATATAAAAATGTTAGTACATACAATATAAATCCATGCAATTGATTTATCCATGCAATGGAATACCACTCAGCCTTGACAAAAATGAACGACTAAAACACTCAACAGCACACTGGAAAGGAAGAAGCCACCCAGAAGATCACATATTGTGTAATTTCATGGATATGTCCTTGCAGAACAGAGGAACTAACCTATAGAGACAGAAAACAGATTGGTGGTTTCTCTGGGCTGGGGTTTGGGGGACTGATTGCAAAAGGTCATGAAGGAATATTCTAGGGCGAGAAAAAATGATGTCTATCTTTTCAGTGGTGGTGACAGTGGTGTATACATTCATCAAAAGTCACTGACCGGGCACTTAAAATGGGTATATTTTATTGCTTGAGCTCTATCGTAGAGGGGTTTTTTAAGTTAACGGAAAGGTAGGTATTATTGCTAAGCAAAAATAAATAATGATTTGAACTGCTAATGACTAATTTATTTAAAACATTTAGAGAGAGATGCTTATCTAGATCCTGCCTTCAGCTCATCACTTCACACACTGCTGGGGTGAACAGGAGAGTCCTCTGTCCTAGGGACACTAGCTAGAACACCGTCCAGGAGAAAAGGGGACCTAGAGGAAAGGGGAAGGAGAACGTGGGCACATGCTTATTCCCTCATGATTAACTCATCATTGCCCATTGCCGGCACTGGGCTATGGAAAATTCCCTCTCTTTTCCCTCCAGCTGGCTCTGGTAAGCCCCTCTTTCTGGAAGGAGGATCATGTAACCTGGAACTCCAGGCGAACTTCCTCTCCAAGTGGAATAATTTTAATGCAATCTGACCGTGTTACCAGTTGAATAACTTGAATATTACGTAAGTTCTTCTGATATGTCTGCACTTCTGAGTGATGTCCTATTGAAATTCATCTGTACAGCAAATGTGTATTGGGTACCTACTGTGTGCCAGAAACTGTGCCTGGTGGCTGGAAATAAAACAGACGTGTCCCTGCCTTGTTAGAGGAGCAGCTTGGGGTGGTTGAAAACTGACTAGCTGGAACTCAGAAGACTTGGTTCTCTTCCTGATTCTGCCCTTAATTACTGAGTGACTCTGAACAAGTCACTTAACCACTCAGGGCTCCACTTTTCCCATCGTCCAGATTTCAATTTTCAGAATTTTAAACATTCCAGTAATAATTTCCAGCTGGATGGCCACTGTTCATATCTACTGCTAACAGGACCATAACTTTTTTGGAGCTTGTCTGTGTGATTTGGGGGGAGGGTTAGGTACAGAGGGCTGTGACACCACCCATCCATTCAGGAGCCCTTCTCTTAGACCACAATGTTTATCCTTGGTGACTCATCGGAATCATCTGGGGAGTTGAAAGGATTCCCAGTGCCCAGGCTGCCCAGTAGACCAATGAAATCAGAATCTCTCCAGGGATAGGACCCAGGTGTCCCTATTCAGCACACTTAGTCATGTCCTTACTTGTCCCTTGCATACCTGTGACCCCTTATCTCCCCACCACTTCAAAGGAAATAGCTCTGTGGGATTTGACATACCGTTCTGATAGCTGACGGTGTTGCTGTGTATATTCAACAAGCACTGCAGTCAGAGCAGGTCAGGGCATGAGAGCTGAGCCCAAGGCATATCTGAGCCCGCAGGTCACCCCATCTATCTACCATCTAGGAAGGAATTTTGGAGTCTCCTTTGTTCGTTCTTACCAGCATACTGCTTAGTCCAGGCATTTAGCAGTATTTATTGAGTACCTGTATCCTGGAGACTCTGTGGAGAGCAGAAATTAACCACATGAAGGGACTAGCAGGTGCAAAGTCCCTGTAGCAGAAAGGAGCCCAGCCAGTCGAGGAACAGAAAGGAAGGGTGTTTGTGTGGCTGGAGCAGGGATTGCCGGCTGCATGTCACAAGAGGAGGCTGGCGATGTGGGAAAGGGTGAGCCTTCCCTGTGCCTTGTGGGCAAAGCTGTAGCTGCGGAGAACATGGGAGGAAGTTGCCCTCTATGCATTGTTTCCATACGTGGTGACTTTTAGCAATATACTGACTGTTTTTAAGACCACAATAAAAAGACATTGTTAGCAAAAGCCATGAGAGCATAACTATGAGTCATACAGAGGAGGTAACCCAGGAGTGGCACATTTTTATTTGGTTCCCTTCCAGACAAAACTGCAGGCCCCACCCCCAGGGCCCGGTTTGTGCCAGAGGCTGTTGTGAGCGGTTTATTCCGTCACTGAATCTCCATTACCAGCCTGTGAGATAGGAACGATTATTGCCCCTATTTATGGAGAGACACCACTGAATGATTTGCCCACAGTCACATGGCTACTATGTGCTAAACTAGAACTTAGACCCAGGCAGTCTCTTTCTGGATGGCCAGGTAATCCGTGCAGAGCTGATGTTAGACCATGATGGTGGTTCTGCTTGTTGCTCGTGTTGAAATGTTTTATGTTTATTCAACAAAAATAGAAGACATGATGAAGTTTTGAGTTGAGGGTAACATGGTCAGAGGGCATTGCACAAATAGTGGACAATTAGCAAAGACATCATTCTCATGAGGTCACATACAGTAGTGGTACTACTGTCCATGAAACCAGAAAACAAAGCAAAACCCCAGTAACAGCTAATTGAAATTTCAGGGAAACTTTAGATATAATATAACTTCTTTGAGGCTGATTGGATGAATTCACCTGGTGGATGTGCTATTAGAAAACTCTCCTGTCCCAGAGAAACATTTAATACAGGACTTGGAAATAGGACTCAAGTGTTTGACTAGATTCTTCAGAAGCAAGATGTAAACCACATGTCTTATACTCTCCGGGGTAAGGATCAAGAGTGCTCTGGAAACTATATGGAAAGTTATGTGGATATTGTGGCATCATGTATGCAAGCAGCCTACATAAAATCCAGGGAAAATAACAAACTGCCAAGAACCTTGAGCTCATCTGGAATCATCGTCACTACAACCATCAACATCAAGTACTATGTTTTACTGGTCTGTGATTACATGGTATTTGGTACATTGACTTATATAAACAAGAGGGACGCAGATTCTCTCTTTTTTTAAGTTTACTTATTTATTTTAAGAGAGAAAGAACAGGGGAGGGAGAATCCCAAGGAGGCTCTGCGCTATCAGCATAGATCCCAATGTGGGGCTTGAACCACGAACCATGAGATCATGACCTGAGCCGAAATCAAAAGTCGGGCACCCAACCAACTGAGCCACCCTGGTGCCCCAAACACAGACTCTCTTTTAACTAATACACTGAAATAATCCATGGTCAAATCAATATTTATTGAGTACCTATTCAGTACCAAGCAGTAGCTCATGTAATCCTCAGACTAGCCCTGCTAAAGGAAGTGAATCCTCATCCTTAAAGAAAAGGAAGTGGAGACCAAGGGAGTCTAAGGAACATGCCAAAGTCTTACGGTAGCCAGGGTTTGAGGTTTGATCCAAAGTGGAACCACAAAAGGCCCTGAATAGCCCAAAGCAGTCTTGAGATAGAATAAATCTAGAGGCAACACACTCCCTGATTTCAAAATATATTGCAAAGGTATAATAATTAACATAGTATGGTACTGGCATAAAAATAGACACACAGATCCATAGAATAGAACAGAAAGCCCAGAAGTATGACCCTACACATATATGGTCAATTAATTTATGATACAGGAGCCAAGAATATACAATGAGGAAAGAAAGGTCTCTTCAGTAAATGGTGCTGGGACACTGGATGCCTCATGAAAAAGAGTGACACTGGACCACCAAACACAAAAGTTAACCCTAAAATGGATTTAAGACTGGAATGTAAGACCTGAGACCATGAAATTCCTAGGGGGGGAAAAAAAAAAAAAACATAGGCAGTAAGCTCCTTGACATAGGTCTTGGCAATGAATTTTTTAATCTAACACCAAAAGTAAAAGCAAGAACAACAAAAACATAAACAAATAGGACTACACCAAAGTAAACAGCTTCTGCGCAGCAAAGGAGACCATCAACAAAGTGAAAAGGCCACCTACTGAATGGGACAAAATATTTGCAAACAGATAATTTTCCAAAGAAGATATACAGATACCAACAGGTACATGAAGAGGTATTCAACTGTATTCGTCATCAGGGAAATGCAAATGAAAACCGCAGTGAGGTATTGCCTCACTCCCATCGGAATGGCTAGCATCAAAAAGATGAGAAATTACAAGTGTTGGCGAGGATATGAAGAAAAAGGAGGCCTAGTACACTGTTGGTGGGAATGTAAATCGGTGCAGCCACTCTGGAAAACAATATGGAGGTTCCTCCAAAAATAATAATAGAACTACCATATAATCCAGCAATCCACTTCTGGGTATTTATCTAAAGGGAACCAAACAGTAATTCAAAAAGATATACGCACTCCCATGTTTACTGCTGCACCGTTTACAATAGCCAAAATATGGAAACGAAACTGTCCATCGACGGATGGTCAATAATACAATAATATTATATGGTAACTACGCCTACTGAGCATTGGGTAATGTATAGAATTGTTGAAGCACTATCTGTACACCCGAAACAAATATAACATCATATGCCAACTATACTTCAGTAATAACAAATTGAAAAATTAGATGTATATATACAATGGAATATTATTCAGCCATAGAAAAGAATGAAATCTTGCCATTTGTGACAAAACGGATAGATCTTGAGGGCATAACGCTAAGTGAAATGAGTCAGAGAAAGACAAATATCATATAATCTCTCTTATATGTGGAATTAAAAAAAAAAAAAGCCTCGTAGATACAGAGAACAGATCGGTGGTTACCAGAGGAGAGGGTGGGAGAAATGGGTGAAGGCAGTCAAAGTTTTTTTTTAAAAAAAAAAAAAGGCTTTGAGCTATAAAAGGCCAAGTAATAAGGGTGTTTTGGGCACCATGTTGGGAGGAGGCTGCAGTAGGCAGAAAGGAATATTTGGTGCAGAGACTGCTTCTCCTAACTTTACAGATAAGCCATATTCCCAAACATTCCACTCTTGCAGCTGATGTCTTGCACAGAGAAAGAGAAAGTGATGTTTCCAAGGTCGCCTGAGTTCGAGGAAGGAGGGAGGGTTGGGCCACTGCGTTCTGCGTCATCACACACTCAGTTCCGAGTTCCAGTTTGGGGTTTGCGAATGAGTCCCAGGCACGTCCACAGATCTACAAACCCAGCAAAAAAGAAAAAAAGTGCTTGGCTCCGAAGCTCGTGCTCTCAGCTGCTCCCTATAAAACCCTGTCAGTGAGAGTTTTCGCCTGTTGTCCATGCCGCACGGACCAGAGTAAGCGTCCTATTTTTTTTTTTTTTTTTGCAGACACAGACATGAAAGTCTGGTTGTCAGTTGGCAGTAAACCTCAGCTGTTGGTTGAAGTAGCAATATTATATACAGTCTCTGCTTCCTTCCCTGTCTCACTGAAATAAATATTCAGCTGCGGGGCTGTTTACCCAAACCCGCTTCTGAAGACCGTCAGGCAGTCAGTCAGCACGATGTCAGTCAGGCAGCACCAATTGAGGTTGATTTCTTTTGTTCAACAGCTGCAGAACCAGGAGCTGCTGAGGGCGATGATGAAGAAGGCTGAGGTGGAAATCAGCAGCAAAGTGATTGAAACCATGAAGAGGCTGGAGGACCCCGTGCAGCGACAGCGCGTCCTCGTGGAACAAGAGAGACAAAAATACCTGCACGAAGAGGAGAGGATCGTCAAAAAGCTGTGGTGAGTGCCAGTCACCTGTTTGACCCGAAAAAGACACCGTCCTTGCCAATGAGGAAACCCTTCCTAGATGGTGCTCTCTCCCTCGCTCTCTTTTTTTTTTAATTTTTCAAAAAGCTCATTTATTTATTTTGAGAGAGAGAGAAGGAGAGAGCAAGGGAGGGGCAGAGAGAGAGAATCCCAAGCAGGCTCTGCACCAACAGTGCTGAGCCCGACCAGGGGCTCGAACTCACAAACCGTGAGATCATGACCTGAGCCGAAACCAAGAGTCGGACGCTTAACCTACTGAGCCACCCAGGCGCCCCTCCCTCTTTCTTTATTGAGCCCCTACTATGTACAAGTTAGAGTTCTCCTGGTCCCTGGGTATCCTTGGACACTTAGCGCCCCTCCAGCCAGACCCCGGGAAGCTCAACTACGCTCGTGAAGAGCTGGAGCACCGCGCTTCTTCACAGGGCTCGGCAACACATAAAATGAGAGGAAGCAAATGGCAAAACCCAGTGATAAATGGGAAGTCCGCATTTAATCTCAATAAATGAAAACTAATAGCCAAAATAACAGTGTTAAAATTATCTTCCTATTACTCAACTGTAGTTAAAAGCACAAAAGAAGAATTTAAATGTAAAGTATGTCTGATCCAGGAATGAAAGATGCCTCCTTGAATGTTATCAATCTTGTATGAGGTTCTTATTGAAAGCATCTATCAAGTCCCACTATTGAAATGAGCAGTTTTATTACTCCCCAGTCACCGGGGCAGGCACATCTTTTATGGTAATATATGTTTTGTTATGCAATGAAGATTTATCATAGAGTGATTTCACCTTCTAGTATAATGAATGGTAATTTTTCTGGGTTCTCCTAGCATTGGTAATTCTCTTCTTAAATCTCCCAAATTGGGACTCGAAAGAAGCAACTTTCAAGTTCTTCTCATGGGCAGAAGGACCGGAAGTCTCCATGATGGAAAGTGTTATTTTCTATCACAAAGTTGATATTTGAGCTTCTCTCACCTCAGATGCCGACCCAGTGTGTCTAATTAAAATTAGAATGTCCCTCTCAGTAGCAGTCCAGAAGGGGGGGAAATCAGTTAAGAGTTATCATTTTCCCAAGAAAATGGAATTTGACCACTGTTCACCGACATCTCAGAATCACTTTTAAAATTTTATGTAGTTCATGCATTAATGCAGTCCATTAATCACCCACCATGAGGTGATAAGACTATCATTTGTCTGAAACGTTTTTGGAACAGCCCAGTTGTCCACATCTGGGTGTTAAACGATTCTTTTTGAAAACTTCTTTAAAAATATATAGCCTTTTAAGAATATTTTATGTTTTCCAATTAAATGACAAAAAAGTAAATTTCCTTCTTCTTTTAAAATTTGTGTTTATCAGTCAACTAAGTCTTGCTTCTGCCCTAGAAAAAGCATCTTGAATCTCAATACTACCCTGAGGCCAGCAGCCCGGCACAGGAGTGATCTAGGAAGGGGCGTGGGGAGCGTATCAGGAGAGTACTTTATCTGTGAGCTGGCCACACGTGGAGATGCGCTAGGGAGTTTGGGGACCTCCAGTCTGGCAAAGCAGAACATAGAGTATGTGCATAGCCCAGAACAGGTGCCTCACAGGTGCCAGGGGAACCTACGTGAAGGAGAGAGTGCTTCCGGCCCCAGGGATCAAGAAGACAATCTGAAATAAAATGTCATGTGCCCCCAGACCGAGGGCAGTGCCGTGTGTTTAG
Source organism: Cryptoprocta ferox (assembly GCA_028646485.1). Taxonomy (NCBI): domain Eukaryota; kingdom Metazoa; phylum Chordata; class Mammalia; order Carnivora; family Eupleridae; genus Cryptoprocta; species Cryptoprocta ferox. Next base: position 130,572,005 of record CM053571.1, read on the forward strand.
TGGGGTCCCTCAGATGGTTTGTTAAACTGAACCAGGATGGCCTGGAGGACAGCTAGGGCTCCGTCAGTGGAAGCTGGGTGGGGGGTGGGCGGTTCCCAGACAGAGGAACCTGTGAACCAGCAGGTCTCAGGACCAGGAAGGTGCAAGGTGTCCTTGGAGAATTGGGGGCCGTCCGCTTTGGCCGGAGAGCATGTCTCACATCTGGGTAATGCCATTCCTGTTTGCATGATGCCCGCCCATATCTTAGACCACACTCGTGCCCCACATGCCCGAACAAGTCTTTGGGGACTGTGCTTACCGAGATCGGAGAGTCATGTGACAGCAACCTGGATTCCTGGCTTTTCATGAACGCTCCTGGGTCCAACCCCAGATGCAGACCTTCTCTGGCTGGAGATCCGAATGTGCATTGTACAAGGCTACAGGGGAGGGTCTGACGTGTCTTCCCACTTGACAGTCTCTGCCGGCCTGATGAGGAGAACACTGAAGTTTTTTGATCAAGGATGCAGCAAAGTCAGAGCTGTGTTTCAGAAAGGTCCCTCTGGTGATCATGTACAGGACCGATGGAGGGGCAAACATCAGTCTCAGGGAAACTATATTGGAAGCAGCCAGAACACTCCAGTCAGAAGTCAGTAAGGCCTGGGGCACAAGGGCAGCTCCGTCAGTTAAGCGTCTGAGTCTTGATTTTGGCTCAGATCATGATCTCAAGGTTTGTGGGATCGAGCCCCACATTGGGCTGTGTGCTGACAGCATGGAGCCTGCTTGCGATTCTCTCTGTGTCTCTCTGTCTCTTTCTCTCTGGCCCTCCCTCACTTGCATGCATGCACTCTCACTGTCTCTCAAGATAAATAAATAAACTTTTTCAAAAGTGTCAGTGAGGCCTGAATCAAGGAGTAGAAACAGGAATGGGAAGAGAAATCAAATAAAAGTGGACAGTTACAAAAGCAGCTGGAAATTTCAACTCGGGAACATCAGGAAAACAATTATATCTCCTCTCCCTCTCGCCCTTCCCCTGCTCTTCACTGCATGTGTGCGCGCGCGCGCACACACACACACACACACACACACACTGGAAAATAAGTTCTCTTGGGCGTCATATTGGAGTAAGTTGCTGGTGAGCCATTAAGATGGGAGAGAAGTGAAATTTGGATCTAGAACTATGGAGAGAAGTGGAGTCAAGATCATTCCTCTTTGGTGGGTTTCTACTTGGAAATAATAATTGGGCTTCTAATAACAGGCAGATGAAATATTTTTCAGCCAATTAATGCTTCTTTTTAAGTAAGGTAGTATGGAAAGCAACGGACGCAAATAGAACGGATTTACAGCAAAACCACAGGATCTGTGAACATCTGGCTTTCCTCTGAGCAGAGCTCACGTCTCAAAAGTCATATTGATTACATAATATTGAAAGTTTGTTTTCAGCATTCATTTTAGTCCCATCATCTGTTACATTTTGAAAGAACAAATTTTATCTGACTGCTTCCTCATAGGTCGCATAAACCTATGAATAGAAATGACATTGTTGTATACAATAATACCAGTACACTTTTGTGTATGTTCCTTGATCGACACAGGAAAAGCTGTGACATTTACAGGTCTCCTGTGTGCAGAGTTATGAAATCTAAGAGGCACGCCATGTCGAGGAGATTAAAATAGAATTTTAGGCCGCCTGACTTCGGGTCAGATGGTAGCTCCTCGGAGTGTTAAGTGCAGCCTGGCGAGCTTGTGGGTGGCAAATGGAACTGTGATAACATTTGGGTCTTAGCTCTTCCCTCAGAACTTGGAAGGACCGGACAGTGTGTCCGGTCTACACACTAAAATATTGCAGTTTGAAAATAACTTTTGCACACACAGGTGCCATATTTAGAGCTCTCAGGCGGGATGGCATACATCCTCTCCTCGGGGGTGCGGTTAGCTGTAGAAAGCTTCCTGTGGGTGGGTTCACATAACACCGGGTACCTTTCCATAGTTTGCAAATGTGGACACTGAGCAGATGGGGCTTTCCCTTTGGGTTCTGAAGTTGCATCGTTTCATCTGAAGGGATCACAGGCAGTTCAGGTCCATTTTCCGTAACAGAATGAAAGGCTTCGCCAAAAACTCCATCCCATGTCTCTACGGTGGAGGGACTTCTTGTTTGCCCCATTCCTTGGTAAACATACATGGCATCCTGTCCGAATCCGTCCTGCAGTGGCTGTACCATCCATAACCCCCATCTGCGCCCCCAAGAGTGGGAAGGGTCTTGGCAGCCATCTTTTGGCAGATACGCTGTCTTCTTTGCCTGTTCCCCGCCTGCCGCCAGCCCTGCTCCAGCAGGTGACTGCTGTTCGCCTCTGCCACCTAGTGGTTCTTCGTCTCAGCGTTCTTTTCCTCCACTTCGTTAAGAGAGGTTTTCTGTTGTCGGATTTACAGGCAAACTGAAGCGATACAAACACGTGTTTGCGATGGGTTATTAATGTGCCAGGAGACGGGATGTTGTTGGTTTGGTTGGTTTGTTTTGCATTTTGAAGCAGAAGACCTCAGTTTAGTTCTCCTGAACTAGCAGTACGCGTGTGCTCACGTCTGCATGCACCTGTGTGTGTGTGTCTCTCTCTCCCTCTCTCTTACACACACACATACACACCAGAAATCAGATGTGTGATCATTTTCCTCTTTGGGGCTTAGAGAGGAGAGTCAGCCCTTATTGATGAGGCCATCAGTATCAACCAGAGGTTCTGGATCAGGGGCCAGTTTGCTCTCAGTCCTCCTCCCCTCACTTCCCCCAGGGACATTTCCCAGTGTCCGAAGACATCCTTGATTGTCACATGCTGAGGGGCAAGGTGGTTAGAGGGCAGGGGTGCTGCTAAACACCCTGCAGTGAGCCCAATATCAAGTTCCAGGTTTAGAAGGCTCGTATAAGCCAATCGGGACCCCCTCCTTTTGCCCCACTAGGCGTGCGCTCTCTCTCGCACTCTCTCCCCGCTGTCACGTTACAGAGTGCACACTCCCCTCCCTTAGTCGGCATCAGCACCGCTGGAAATAGAGAACGGGTCCTTTGTCAGCCAGCCACCTTCTCCCCTCTGCTCAACCTGGGCGTCCCTGTGAACAGGCCCTGGGAAGCCCCCCTCGCACTGGCCTACACCTCTGCAGAATACTTAACACACAAGCTACTCTCGCGACACAATCCATCTTAGCGGAAGGCCAGGGGAGGCCGGGACGAGCCCTCTGCTACTAGAGCTGTGCTGTTTGAGGGCCTCGGTGTTCACTCCCACCTCCGGGTCTGCTTCCCTCCCCCCCCCCCCACAGTGAGCTGGAAGACTTTGTGGAAGACCTGAGGAAGGGCTCCACGTCGGCTGCCCGAGGGGTCACTCTCAAAGACGTGGAAGATGGGGCTTTCGTCCTGCGACAGGTGGGAGAAGCTGTAGCCACCCTGAAAGGTGAGCCTCCTCCTTGAAGCAAGAAGTAAGAAGCGTGTCTCCGGGGTGTGTAAAACTCTGTCCCGTAGAGACGGAGTCCTTCATTCGTGCACGTTTTCCTGGAACACCCTGTGGGCCAGGCGCTGTTCTAGGCGCTTGCGATGCACCAATGAACAAACTGGGCAAATGTCTCTCCCCTCTTGGAGCTTCTGTTTTAGTGGGTGCGGTGAGATTTAAGACCAAGCGATACCAATGACCGTTTCTGTCCAGTGTGCCAGGCACCTGTGCCAAATTCATTTAAAATGGCCCTAAGGGACAGTTGCCTTTATCCCAAATAAGCAGACAGGAAATGAGGCGCAGAGGACCTCTGCCCTTGCCCGAGGTCACTCGGAACCCGGCTCTGTCGGACAGGCGTCTGCCTCGTGGAGCTGCACACGGGGCGCTCTGGCAGGTGAACCCCACGCTCCCACCCTAGCCGGTGAGCGTGTGGGATGGGGGCTTATTCCGACTTTTCTCCTACTACTCACCCTCGGCTCTTGGCCTGCAGGAGAATTTCCCACCTTACAAAACAAGATGCGAGCCATCTTGCGCATCGAAGTCGAGGCCGTGCGGTTTCTGAAGGAGGAGCCCCACCGACTGGACAGCCTCCTGCAGAGAGTACGGAGCATGACCGACACCCTGACCATGTTGCGGAGGTAACCGGGCCTCCCCAGGGTCGGGGAACTGGTGAGAACGGCCAGCAGCTCCCTCGCACCTCTGACGTTGGTTGCAGTAGGACTTGAGGTCCAGATCCTTCAGCCCAGGCTGGCTGCGGGCACATCCTAGAGCTTAACGTTCGGAAACATCGTAAATGTTTTTTTTTTTAAATCATTTGAAGGTGGTCCTTTTTAATAACCTTTTAAAATTAAAGAACGGGTCAAAATATTTGATTAGCCTCCTTCACTTCCAGAGCACAGACGACTTCCCTTAGAAGAAGAAATACACACCGAAGTTCAAGAGACCGCGTTAGAAGCGCGGCCCTGCCTACCTGGAGAGACGGAAGGCAGGAGGGAGGAGAGGTTTAGAACTGGAAGTCACCTTCATGAAGATGACTAGTGACAGTGGAAGAGAGGGCACACTGGCATGAGAGGGAAAGGGGGGCAGATCCTTGGGGACCCTTGGGGGTTGAAGGAACAGGGTAGGTAAGCAGCAAAACAAGTGAGTAGCAGAGGAGAGTCGTTGAATGCAATGTCTTTTTTCAAATCAAAAATAGAACATGTTAATAAGAAGAAAGTAAGGGACTGATTACAGATTGTAGGTCAAGTACCATGTGTCTGTCCTATCATCTGACGTACACTACGTTGATCATAACGACAGTCCCCGAGGAAGGTACTGGAAGGCAGTCTCATCCGACCCTCCTCATTATCATCATCATTACATTCTACAGAAAAATAGCTGAGGCTCAAAAAGGTAAAGTTCCCAGCATCCTAGAGCTAGAACGTGGCAGAACTGATGATATGCAGACACAGGTCCGTCTGACCCCAGAGCCGTGTTCTTTCCGCTGCACCAGGTGTGGAAATGGACAGATAGCTCCGCGTGGCCCCAGAAAGCAGAGGAGCAGGAGGACTAAGCCAGCTGTCACGTTTGGAGTCCCTGTTGACCTTACAGAGGGTGTGGTCGAGTCCAGGTGGGGAAGGAAGCCTGATCAAGTGACAGGAAGAGCAAGCACAGGGAATTATAATACAGTTGACTCTTGAACGACTCTGGTTTGAACTGCACGGGTCCACTTATATGAGGATTTTTTTTAATATAAATACCGGATAGTGCTGTTAAGTGTATTTTCTCTTCCTTGTGATCTTCCTAAAAACATTGTCCTTTCTCTAGCTTACATTATTGTAAGAATCCCGTTATAGCATACAAAGTGTATCTTAATCAACTGTTTATGATGTAAGTAATGCTTGTGGTCAACCGTAGTTAGGTTTTGGAGGAGCAAGAGTTCCATGTGGATTTTCAGCTCTGGGGGAGGGGTCAGCACCCCTAACCCCCGTGTCGTTCAGGGGTCCACTGTCTGAACTGCCCTCCCAAGGTGTTCGGCAGTGAAAGGCTTGGAGAGCATGGAGGCCTCAGGAAGCTTTCGGGGCTAGAGCTCTGAGGCGTCTCTGAGGCCTGGCCAGCCGGGACTGGGTGGAGGGGTTAATGTTAGAATCATGTGTTCGCTCCCGGCCGCCCCCACGCCAACAGCGATGGGCCCGGGCCTGGCTGGGCACAGCGGTGCTAGTGGAAAGGAAAGACGGACCATCTCGCGAGGGAAGGACTGAGCAGCAGCCACCAGAGACGGCTGGGAGGCAATTGGAGGGCATTAGGCAGTTGCTATGGAAACCCTCAACCCCAAGCTGCTACTCTGGGTTTTCAGATGTCTTAATTTTGCAACGTCTTGCCCGGCTTTGGGGTGACACAGCATTCGAGTGTGCCAGACGAATAAAATGCAAGTTACCTGTTCGAAGAGTTAATGGTGCCGTGCGTGGTTTCTCCCAGGCACGTCACCGATGGGCTCCTGAAAGGTGCAGATGCAGCCCAGGCTGCCCAGTACGTCGCTATGGAAAAGGCCACGGCCGCGGAAGTCCTGAAGAGCCAGGAGGAGGCCCCCCACGCCTCAGGCCAGCCCCTGCACGGCGCAGGAGTCCCCGGCGACGTGAAGTCGGAGGTGGTGCCCTTGACCGTTCACCACGCGCAGAGCTCCCCGGTGGTCATCCAGGCCTCGCAGCTCTCCGCCGCCCTGCTCAACCCCGCCCAGCACTTGCCGGGGAGCTCTGGCCCTCACTCCACCAGCCCTTCGGCCGCCACGCAGGAGGTGCCCTCAGCCCTGCAGTCGGCACAGGCTCCGCAGTCCCCACATACGCCCCTGAACGGCTCTGCCATGCAGAGCCTGCTCATTGAGGAACTGCACAGCGCGAGCGCCAAGAACAGGGCGGTGTCCATTGAGGTAGGCTCCTGTGTCCGTTTCTCGTAACGAATAACGCCTGCTCCTTTCCCTCAGAGTTTCCAGTCTGGTTGTAAATTATTTTTTAATATTTTTTTTAATGTTTATTTTTGAGAGAGAGAGAGAGACAGAGCGTGAGTGGGGCAGGGGCAGACAGAGAGGGAGTCACAGAATCCGAAGCAGCTCCAGGCCCTGAGCTGTCAGCACAGAGCCCGATGCGGGGCTCGAACCCACGAACCGCGAGATCATGACCCGAGCCGACGTCAGACGCCCAATTGACAGAGCCACCCAGGCGTCCCCAAAACATACCATGATTTTAAAGATTCTTTCTGTCAAGAGCCAGTATCCACGCCTGAGTATCACGCTCGGCTCCCTAGCGTCATTATCCCGGAACCTGGCCCTAACCGTGCCTGCCTCTCTTGCATATTAGCAGTGGAATATTCAGATTTCACACACAAAAAAATAACCTCTTCACATTGCCAAGGCCACGGTCAGGGCAGCCGGGCCTCTGGACCCTAGGTAGCTTCTGCCTCTGCTCCAGAGTCAGCGGCTGTGCGTCTGCTCCAAGCCAGCCGTTTACAAAACGCAACTCACGGGAGGGGTGAAGTGTGATTGCCTGACGATGATTCTGTCCGATCATGCCCAGGAGGCCTGGGCCTCGCTGCCCGCTCCGCTGCTGCTGGACAAGGTGAGCTCCCGTCACAGCCAGTATCCGTGAGCCTGGTGCACCAGCCCCCGGAGGCTCCGAAGCCGGCAGGGAACAGAAGGGACAAAGTCCGTGCTTCAGGAAACACACCTGCTTGTAGGGAGAGGCCGAGAGCCGGGGGATGCCAGCCGGTAATAAAGGCCAGGATGAAAAACTAAAGGGGGTGGGTGGTAAGGATGGTGGCGGTGGAGGCTTGTGTGTACGTAGCGTGAATCTTGGGCACATCCTTGGCCTCGCTGGGCCTCGGCGTTCTCACGTGTGAAATGTGTTGATGCAGTGATCTCCTTGGTCTTTCCCAATTCTTACGTTGTGGGGTGCTAGTAATCCTGGTGCCATTTGCCCTCTGCCCTCCTGGAATGGGGACTGTGCCACCTCGAAATCACAGGAAAATGTTCCTTTAAAAATGTACAGGTATTTAAAAATGCCTTGCGTGTGTTTCTCCCTGTTGGGAGAACTTGATGGAACTTAGAGGGTACCTAAGTAACCCCCATTTTACACGTCAGAAAGTTTGACCCATATAGCAATTCTTAGACGCGGGACCGTGATGTAGGATTCTTTGTCCCTGGTGAGTGTTTTGGGGTTTGGCTTCTGTTTGTTTGCACATCTCCCCCACAATGAAAACTCAGTTTTGGGAACAAAAGCTTGGTAATGGGATACATACTTTAGAAAGCACATCCCTGTGTCCGTTTTATTAGTATTGGTCGAGAGCAGCAATAAGAGCTCAGTAATGATGTAATGAATGCATTTAAAGTTTCTGAGCTTGCTTCTGTGTGAGCGAAGATCAGCGGGGCTGGCACGGCAGCGAGCACAGGGGCAGGATTGTCTGACGTGCGGAAGTGTCCCTCGGTGCGGAAACTGGAGCCTTATTTTATCCACCTTTAACCTGTGTTACACTCTCCCGCTACCCCGACATGAAATCTCTAATTAGCTTTCCCTCTGGTTTTTAAACTTTCTTCACTTGCTCTTTTCCTTCAGAAAGCAGAGAGGAAATGGGAAGAGAAAAGGCAAAATCTGGACCACTATAACGGGAAGGAGTTCGAGAAGCTACTAGAAGAAGCCCAGGCCAACATCATGAAGTCAATTCCAAACCTGGAGATCCCACCAGCCTTGGGCCCACAACCAAAGGGCGATGGTCTGGTAGACAAGCTGGACCTGTCAGGTGAGGTGCTCACACGGCTGCGCGGGCTGGCTGTCCGCGGATCAGTGCGGTGCTGCCCGCGTAAGCACGAGCTGGCCAGCAGGACCAGTCTCTCACTTCTTACGAATCTTATAAAATGGGAGCAAATCCTCAGGTATCACTAGATTCTCACTGCTGCCTCTTAACTAGAACCATAGCCTGGAAACGATGTTCGACATTGGGATACTAGAACAGTGCCCAGGAAGGTAAAATTTAGACTCCCGGCTTCCACGCTTCCTGTGAATTTATGACACTTCACAGCACCAGCTGGGAGAGTAGGAGGGCCGCACTTACAGCAAGAGCTGTTCATAGGCTGCGGGGGGAAAATGCCAGTCTTTGTGAGCTCCCGAGGGGACGCTAGATCATAAGGCGAAATTGCATTTTTTAAATCAAAATTATTAGATTGTATATTGAACTAACTAAACTATGGAAGTTAAGCATCAGTGTGTCCCTAAGAACATAAAATAACCGTTAGAAAACTCAGTCTCCTAAATCTCCGACCAACAAGCATCATGCCTTACTGGGATGTTAACGTTGGGTACAGACACCATTCAGCCCGCAGCCCAGCGTCTCAGAGCCACATTCAGCGACGCCTCCCCCAGTAACTCAGATTAATTTGAAAAGGAGTCGCCATCCTGACTTGCATGTCCGGGGACGTGAACGTGGATGCAGGTTGTAGCCACTGTAAGCCTGTCTCACGTTCTCCTTCCCCAAAGCGGCTCTACAGTTCCACTCGCTGAAACTGCCCCCATCAGCCCGGGCTCAGTTTTTCACCTCCTTTCCCCACCTGCCGGTGTGTGAGGCCTGTTTCGGGACCCAGAACGGTCAGGCAGCAAGTACCTGAGAAGAAGGGGCCCGGGAGGGGCAGCCCCGATCACACAAAGATGGCTTTTCTCCCAGAGACCCTGGGAGGAATTTCTCGTGGGTCAGCATCTCCACCATTCCGTTTCCATCCGGCCGAATTTGGCTCTCCTCGTGATTACTTTTGTCAGATAGTCCTTTGATGTTTTATAATCACAAGTAAGTCATAAAAAATAGTTATAAATTATAATTGTTCCTTCTACTACTGCATTTTGTTATCTTATCACATTTGGGCTTTTTATTTCTTCAGATTAAAAAAATTTGCATAAAGTGGGGCGCCTGGGTGGCTCAATTGGTTAAGCGTCTGACTTCAGCTCAGGTCATGATCTCGCAGTTCATGAGTTCAAGCTCCGCATCGGGCTCTGTGCTGACGACTCGGAGCCTGGAGCCTGCTTCTGATTCTGTGTCTCCTTCTCTCTCTCTACCTCTCCCCTGCTTGCACTCTGTCTCCCTGTCTCTCAAAAATAAACATTTAAAAATAAATAAATAATTTGCATAAAGTATTTTTTGAAAATTACTCCCCAAAGTATTTTTACTCAAACTGTTATTTTATTTTATTTTTTTATATTTTCTTTTATTTTACTTTACTTTACTTTACTTTTATTTTAAAGTAAACTCTACACCCAGCATGGGACTTGAACTCATGACCCTGAGGTCAAGAGTCACATGCTCCATCAACTGAGATAGCTCGGTTTTTTGTTTTTTGTTTTTAACACAAGCCTGATTTCTTCTCAGAAAGAGTCTACTAATATACAAGCTACCAGAAATGCATAAGGGTACAGTCCGTTACCTGCAAGCATTGGTTTCTGTCATTTTCACTTATTTGGCGTGGATGTTACTGCTTTTATTTATTTTTGTTTACTAATGAGGTAAAATTCTATGCTTAAGGTTTTTAAAAGCTATTTGGATTTCCTCTTGTGTGAATTGTCTGACTACTTAGGAAATGGGAATGGATGGTAACTCCTAAAGGATCAGTGGAAAATTTTAGAAATGGTAGCCACATTCAATGTTAAAGAAAAATTATTCACAGAGATCTTTGTTAAAAAGAGCAAGGAAGACTTTATTCAAGACCCCTGCAGCAGGGGAGAGAAATTGAACCCAGCTCTGAATGCAACGTATCAAGGGGAGGGAAGGTCTTGCTAAAAGTCAGGCCAAGGGCTTGGATGTCCAGAGGGAGGAATGAAGAAGCAGATCAGAGGTCAAGAACGGGGGATTCTTGCTCAACAGACTTGGTAGAATTCTTTGCTAACATTGGGCTGAGCGGACCAAGGGCACAGCCTAGTGGAGAGGAGGACTCGGCGGAGCCCGACCAAAGCTAGGCAAAGCGACAGTCTTGGTCATTACACGGGAGAGGAGATCCGGGCCCACTTCAGGGCCCATCAGCCTGTGTCAGTCCCTGGGGGGCCCACCAAGCTGACGAGGCTGTCCCCCGGCCAGGCCGCTGGCTTAGGAACCAGCCAGGTGGCCCATTGCTGCCGGGGCCTTGTCGCCCAGCACTCCCGTGGGAGACGGGGACTGTGCACTACACGTAATCACTGGCATTCCACCTTGATGATCACCCACACCCTCACCATGGCTGTAAGTAGAAACTTCTCATGTCCCTCAAACAACTCTGACTGCGTTGCTCAGAAACCTCCTGGGAGGGCACGCCTTGTCCCTAGAGAGAGAGTTGGAAGCTCCAACCCCGAGTTTCTGTTTCTGCCCCGTTAGTACGTGCTTGGGCTAAGGGCTGGTAAAAGGCAGCGGTGAGGATTGATGATAAAGGGCAGAAATGAGGCTGTTTGTAAGAATTCTATTAAGTGCCTTTTCTGGACATTTTTCTGGAGAAAGCTCAGCAGATGTCTGTTTCCTAACCTTTGGTGTCAATGCTAACTTCTACTTCTGCATTTCTGTGTTTACTGCCCCCTTTCATTAGCAAAGAACTCTTTCCAACCACATAACCAGGACCAAAAATCCACTTTGTCCCTGACTTTGTTTTCTGTTCCGTCTGCCTCTCATTTCCCTTCTGGCCCTTCATCAGCCAGATTCTGCTCTAACAAACATCCCCTCATCCCCCGCACAAACTCCTTCTGCAAACCCTGTCTCTCATGTCCTTCCTTTAGAGCCTATGCAGGGGGCTCTGGATTTGTCTTTAAGCTCTAATATTTCATCTCTCCAAGTAATACCGGAAGTTTTATTTAATGATGATAGCTCTTGGGGCGCCTGGGTGGCTCAGTCGGTTGAGCATCTGACTCTTTTTTTTTTTTAAGTTTATTTTTGAGAGAATGAGAGAGTGAGCAGGGGAGGGGCAGAGAGGGAGGCAGAGGATCCGAAGTGGGCTCTGCACTGACAGCAGAGAGCCTGATGCAGGGCTCAAACTCACAAACTGTGTGATCATGACATGAGCTGCAGCCCGGACGCTTAACGGACTGAGCCACCCAGGCACCCTGAGCATCTGACTTGTAATCTCAGTTTAGGTCTTGATCTCAGGGCCCGGAGTTCAAGCCCTATATTGGGCTCCACGTGGGGCATGCAGCCTATACACACACACACACAGACACACACACACACACATATATACACACACATTTTTTTAATAACGATAGCTCATACTTGCATTGCATTTACAATAAGCCACTAAGCATTGCTATAAATGCTTCGTGTATATTAGGGCATTTAATCCTCACAGCACCCAGTGGAGAGGATTACTATGATACCCATTTAATAGATGACACAACTGAGGCAGAGAGAAGTTAATTAACTTGTGCAGGGTCTTTTTGGGATTTCCAGTCATTCAGGCTACAGGGTCCGTGTCTTTAATCCTGGCACTGTGGAGAGAACAGAGAGACATTTAAGTCCGATTGCATCAGGTTTATAGAACTGTACTGTTCTGGAAGTTTTCTTGCAAAGAGGTGATTTTGCAATGACACACTGTTTTCCAGAAGACTCTCCAAACTCAGAACAAGACTTGGACAAGCTGGGGGGTAAGTCTCCACCTCCTCCTCCCCCACCACCTCGGCGGAGCTACCTGCCAGGATCAGGGCTCACCACCACGAGGTCCGGCGATGTGGTCTACACCAGCAGGAAGGAGAACACCACTGCTAAGGTCTGATGGGTTCAGCTCTGGTGAACTGGTCTGAGTTCAAATGATCCCCTTAGACAAGGTTCCCTCTATTCTCACGCAGAACACAGGAAGTAGGAAGGCAGAAGAGAGAACTGTTTAAGCTAAACGACAGGAAGCCCCACAGATGGGAAAATGTCAGCCAGTGTTATTGGAGTAGACCGAGCACCAACAGCTTTATCCTTACTTGACTTTTAGCGGCAACAATGTCAAATGCGACTCACAAGTCCTTCTCCACAAGGCATCGTAAGATTGAAAGTGGGGGGAGAAGGGGATGCAAAGGAAAGTCCATCTTACAAAGCTAAGTGAGATTAGCTAACAGAGTTAGACAGAAAGATTCAATGGGCTTTAGCATCCACTTAATTTGTTAGGTTTGGTCTTTTGTGTTCAACGTAAAATACAATTTCCAAGGAGATGTAGTTCAGGCAGGCCTTTCTTAAAGGCACCACATGGTGAGTAGTTATAATCTTCTTAAAAATCTTCAACCCATTCACCAAGTGACAGCTTGTACAAACAAAAACCCAAACTAAATGCACGGGGATATTCATAGTCTTTCGACTCAGTTTGCAGAGGTAGGAAGCCGACGCGCCCGACAGTGAGGGAACGTGTGTTCTTGTAACCTGTGCCTCTTTTTGCCAGCACCTGGAGGTGTTAAGCCAATATCTGTGATTTGATTCTTCCACAGGTAAGCAGTGAAGAGGCTGGACCAAGCCCCCAGGCTAGAGCCACTAAGTGTCCGACAGACGAGCCGACTTCCACCTGGACCCCATCCCCACCACCAGTCACTACCTCCTCCTCAAAGGATGAGGAGGAAGAAGAAGAAGGAGACAAAATAATGGCAGAACTCCAGGTATGTGGATGAGGTAACTGATTGTGGCTCCTTGCCTTCCTCTCTAGGACGCTCTGGCTGTGTCTCTCACAGATTCGTTAGCTAGAGAGGGCTGGCAAGGAGCCTTTGGACCCAGGCCCCAGAAGCAGCATTGTCTGGCCTTGGCCACCAGTCTTCCAAGATGGCGCTCAACTAGGCCCTCAGGGTACTTTATGACGTGTTTAAGGAATGACTGCTTCACAAAACAGCTCTGGAAGTTTATACAGGAAATCAATTGCAAGTTTTCCTAGCTCTGGCCCAGACAGTTTACTTCCTTGCTTTTAATAGTCTGTTCATTTCAAAAGCAATTAAGACAGGAATCGGAAATATCAGCCATTGTCTTGTCTTCCTAAGGACTGATTAAGGCCTCCTTCACGTGGGTCCCCTCCTTTGGTTTTAATACTTAGAATGGCTGCGCTCCATACCAGGTTCCCATTCGGTGTCCGCATCATCTTTTCAAATATTCTGAAACACGGACCAATTCTGTTTCCCATTTTCTTTGGCCTGTTTGAGAAATGATTATTTATTAGTTTTAGGTTTTTATTTTTTAACTAATTGACACAGTCCATTCATAGGATTAAGGATGGGGTGCAGAAACTGTACTCAAAGTTTACCCCACATTCAAATCACGGATGTACGTTCCGTGGGTGTACGTTCTAAGAACTTTTTCATCAGAGCCATGAACAATTGCCAGACCAAAGTCTGTTCATAGGATATTTCATTTTGACCCATACTTATTGTAGGATTCCCCCCCTCCCCGCTTCTGGATGATCAGAACAGATGGTCAGATCACACCACTGAGGGCTCCAAAATATGTTGCATCTCCACCAGCGTCCTGATGGTTTTGTGCCCGCGCCATGGGTCTGCACTCTTCAAGTGTAACAGGGAGAACTTTCAAGCCATGTCATTTCTACCACGGCTGTTCCACTCAGCTCTCCTTGGCAATAACGGCCAAAATCAGGCTCTTTGGATTTACAGGGCTGCTGGTTGATTTGGCACATGGGTGAGCCCTTCTGAGCCTCTCCCGGACTGGCTGGGACATCCCCTCCACCAATCAGATCGCTGACAGGTTTTTAGAACGTTTAAAGAATGCCATTCATAGGAACTGTAGATTTATACGGTTAGCGATGCATAAAACAGTTGAGAGGGTGGAGGTGTCTGTCACTCAGTGATCCAGTGAGGACCCTCTGGCTAAGGACACTGGCATGACAGGGCTGCTTGTCGTTGGGAGATCGGGGCCCCTCCTGAGACGTGTAGGCAGATTCTGGGACCGTTCATTGTAGGATCTGCCCCCAAAGCGTGGTTTAAATTGATCATGGCCCAATTTGGTTCAAATGGATGACAAAGCACTAGGTAATTGTACATCCGTGCGAGGCGAACAGTCACTCCTAATCCAAGAAGCAGAAACTTTTAGGCTCGTGGATAATCCTGCACTAGCCCCCGAGGAGAAGGCATTCATTTGTTCCAGGCACTTAGAGCTCATCGCTTGAGAAGATTTCCCTCCACTGAGGTCTGAATATCTCTGATGCTGTCTTTTAAAGTTTTCAAAGCCTGGAGTATTGAGTTTCCTATTGTATCATTGGTGGTTAGGTGATCCTGGCGAATCAGGCACTCCAAGCCTGACTTAGCCAAAGCCAGGAGCCCTCCTTCTCGGGTGGGGCCCCTACCTGCTGCGTCAGAAGGTCAGCCATGCGCGTGGGCTCTGGACTCAGATGCCCCCGAGGCAGGAGAGGGAGCAGAATCAGCCTCCCGAGTGTGACCTTGGAAGAAGTTTCCTGCTGTGTGTTACCAGGCGTCAGAAGAAACCAGAAGCTCCAAAATCCAGGGTCTGACAGCCCAGCGGAGATGGCGAGTGGCCTCGCTGGGCATCTCCAGGGCCAGCTAGGACTGGGGCGTCTGAGAAACTGCAAGGAGGGAGGCAGCAGACTGGCCTCAGGAAGAGGGGACAAGCAGAGTAACAGAAGAGCAGACCAGGGAAGGTCCAAGGCATTGGCTCAAGTCGTATTTTAGGGCCCGTGCTGAAACCGTCAGCTTGGCGCAGGCCTGGGTGATCCTTTCTGCCCACAGAGTGATTTCCACAGGATCATATTTGACATTAAGAAACAATTAAGTTAAAACAACAACAACAACAACAGGCCTGTGAATTAATTCTGAATTAATTATTCTCTGTGTGAGGCCTGGGTAACAAAAAATGTTTTAACTCAGTGACATGTAGTCGAGTTGAGGACCACTAATTTCCAGAAGCGTGGGTGCTGGGGTTCTTCATCGTTCCTACGTTCCTGATCGTCTTGTCACTCCCTCTCTGCCCCGTGGACACAGCCGGTGCTTTCTGTCTGTCTGAGAACTGGCCTCCCTCACCCAGTGTTCACCCACACTGGCGTGGGCTCCCAGCACTTAAAATTGCTAGTTTTCAAGGGCCGGTCTGGAGGCTCAGGCAGAAAGGAGGCCGCTCAGAACCCCATGGGCACCTAAGAGCATCACTTTATTCTAAATGCCCTCAGGACACCTCGGAGCATGGGAGTCCCTGTCACTAGGTTACTACTTTATTCTCTTTCTTAGAAAATGTGTATTTTGAGACAGAGAGCAGTGCAAGCAGGGGAGGGGCAGAGAGAGACAGGGAGGGAGGGAGGGAGGGAGAATCCCAAGCAGGCTCTGCGCACTCAGCGCAGAGCCCAATATGGGGCTAGAACGCACAGACCATCAAATCATGAGCCAAAATGAAGAGCTGGACGCTTAACGGACTGAGCCACCCCGGCGCCCCCCTCGCTACTACTACTGTATTCTAGATGCCCCCAGAACCCCTAGGAGCTTGGCCGTACCTGTCCCTGTGTTACTTCTCTACAGTGAATTGGTAAGGACGACTTTTATTTTAAGGTGTAAAAGTTTGCGATATCTTGCCCCCCTTTTTCTATGACCTCAATAAAGAGGTTGAAAAAAAATGACCCAGAAAAAAGAAAGATAGCTTCTTTTTTGTTTTAATTCATTTACATATTCAACTTTTTTAAAAGGTCAGAACAAGAAGCCCTACTAGGTATATAAATCAGGCATTCTTTTTTTTATATATATATTTTTAACATATTTATTTTGAGAGAGAGAAAGCAAGAGTGCAAGCAGGGGAGGGGCAGAGAGAGAGGAGGAAGGAGAGAGGATTGCAAGCAGGCTCCAGAGTGGGGCTCAGTCCCACAAACTGTGAGATCACGACCCGAGCTGAAATCAAGAGTCAGTGGCTTAACCGACCGTGCCATCCAGGCGCCCCCACAAAGGGCATTCATTTCAAGGGTTCTGTCCTTGTCGTGCTGTGGCTGACAGTAAGGAAGGCCTTGCCTCTGGCTCAGCACTCAGCTTTGCTGGTCTGAGGCCAAATGCGACACCAGTTTTCATGGTGCCACTTCTGTCCCTGCTGAGAGCTGCCGGCAGCGCTAGCCCGGGGTCTCCACGTCTCCAGGCTCCCTCCCTGTTCCCTCCTTCCGCCTCGCTGCACTGGGATCCCTGTTAACCTCAGTATTTTAATCCCTTAGGCATTCCAGAAGTGTTCCTTTATGGATGTAAATTCAAACAGTCACGCTGAGCAGTCCCGGGCTGACAGTCACGTTAAAGACACTAGGCCGGGGGCCACTGTCCCACCCAAGGAGAAGAAGGTAACGTGGCAGTCACACATTTGCCACACAGTGGAATGGTCCTTCTTTCCTTGCTCTGACACTAACTCCGCTCCTGCGTCTGTCCTTCTGCGCCCTCTCTTTTTTTCTCTCGCCTGTTTTTGTTTGTTTTTTTTTTTAACTAATGGAGACGCAGCCTTAGGTTTAGTCAGAGATCTGCGGCTCGGGTTTCCAGCGAGCGCTGTGTCTTGTGTACAGCACCCGATAGTCTGTGCAGAACTTAGGCATCCTCTTCCCAAACTGAAGAGTATACTATACCCCTTGCAAGATTTTCTAGAACTCTAGAAAAAAAATGAGAACATCAATCAAGTATGTAGTACTTTTTCTAATTTTTAACATATCTTCAATTGTATTAGAAGGAACTGCAGACTTTAGAGTGTAGGAAGAAAACACAGGGCGGAGCTCGCTGCCCGCCATCCACAGGTGTAGCCTCGTAGAAATGACGCACATGGATTTGCACTCATGTTCAAGGATGCCAGACAGAATTTGTGTTAAGTATGACAAATTCTCAAACTATACCTTGCAAGACCGTAAGTTCAGTATAGGCTCAGTGCTGATGCACATGGCGGCCTCCTAATGGCTTCAGGACGGATGTCCAGGCTCTCTAAAACAAAGTTCAGTGTCATTACATAAGTACTTTGGGGAAGGGACAATAGCCTGAATGTGTGAACGTCAACTTTCTAAGTTGGATCTAGAGCTTTTATGGGTCTTGGATAAAAGCCATCTTGTCTGAATGAAGCCTCTGTCTAAAGTTCAGGATTAAAAGCATATCATGACCAACTCAAGTCCTAGCATTTTTCACCAGGAACTTCTATTTCAGAGATGGAAGGTTCTAGCTTCCCCTAAATGAATCAAACAAATCAGCCATAGTATAGCCTAATAGCCACTCCAGGTGGATACCTCAGTCCCTGTAAAGGAAGGCTGAGTGAGAGAGAGAGAGGATCAGAGGGCTATTCTAACATAGTCCTTCAAGAGATGCGGTCCTGGGGCTTACAGCCCCAGCCGTGAGGCCCTGCCAAGGAGGCCGGCCTCCTCCTCCCTGCCTCACAGCCCTCACTGAGGCCTCATGCAAACCTTGTCGGCCTCGTAACTGACATATAAAACCGTTACAGGCCAAGGCGGGGGGAATCTGTGTGCTCCAGGGGAGAGTTATGAGATCATTGTTGATAAATCTTTCTCATGAAGAGAAAGTCCCGTTAATGTGAATTGAACCCATGACATCCTATTTGAAGTATATTACTCTTTAGGTCTATGGGATTGCCCTACGTGGCCCTGTTAAAGCCAACTCACGAAAGGCCCCAGCATATCCTGAGACAATGGCATACCCAGGCCAATGTGACTGGTTCCATCTAAACCACTGGGAACTTCTTGAAGATCCCTCTAGAGACAATCATTGTCTCATAGAATTTTGCTAATTGGCTAAAAAGTTGCGTGAGATTTCTTGCCCTGCCATTAGAAAGCCAAAGCCTTTTGATTTTCTTCATCTTAATCAGGAGTCCATCAGATAATAAGCAAGTCTGTAGTGAGAGCCTTATAGGCACAGAAGTGCTTATTTTAGACAATTCTCCTCAACAGATTGGCCTATATCATAATAACCATGAGCATCAGACTTCTCCCCACATTTCCGTCATTATTAACTTCTTCCTGGGCTATTCATCTGCTCTTCTATAAATCCAAGTATTTCTTTAAAATTTTCTCATCATCACGAAGCGCTAGCCTCATGCTTCACTTGGGTGCAATTTTCCTATAACGGTGTCTCTGATTTTGGCTGATTGGCACATGCATTTTGAGCCTGCTCCCCAGTTGTCTGAACAATCCAAGTCTCAGGACCTATAAACAGACATTAAGACGCTTAACTACCTTTTTTACGCAGAGTCTTGACCCTCTAAGATACCTTTGTGAGATTACATGACAATTGTGACCAAACTACCCTGGATAAAGTTAATGCACTTGCTGTGATGCCTTCATTCTTTTTTCTAGCCCGGTGACAAAAGTAACAGGTCACGTGAAACCTACCCTTGACCTCTTTATCTTAGTGGCTTTCATCGGAGTATTCCTGCTACCACATCTGTTTTAAAATGTGTATGTCTCTGGGTGACATTTGAAATACTTAGCAGTGGGTACGGCACGGGCCCTGACCAGTCAGATGCCAGCACTGACCCCAGGCACTGGGCCAGCAGCACATCAGCTGCACACAGGTCATGTCTAGATTACAGGTCAACTCCTTCTCCAATTCAGGGGTAAATTCTCACTCAAGTCCTAGCATGCTATGCTAACTCCCTGTTTGCGGTTGAACCCTTAGTCCGAAACCTCACTTACTTTTCTTCTTAAAACCTTGTATTGGATGTGTGAGTAAATAATCCAAATTTAAAATCCCGGAAAAGACATCATGTTGTTCGTCCGCACCGGCCAAATTGTTGCACTCGTTTGGGAGCCTTATCCGGAGGAGGGGAGGGTACCCAGGAGGTGTTCGGTGGCTAATACGCCTTGTATCCTGTACGATGTTTCCGTGTGATTAATACTGACTCTGTTGTGTGTGTGTTATTCCTTGAATGTGTATGAACATCTTTTCCATTTGTAACAGGGCGGTGGGGCTGCTCTGGGGTGATTTTGGCGGGGCCTGGTCATTGTGCTTTGTTATGTTGTCATTGCTCTAACCAAACAGCCTTCTTGGGAGTGTGTCCCGTCTCCCCAGAACCCCCTCTTCCTTTTGGGCTTTGGCAGCAAGAAGAAGGGGCAGCAGTGCCTTGGAAGGGACAGGCCGCCGCTAGTGTTAGTGTCAGGGCAAAGCCGGAGGGAGCTGATACACACGTGCCATGAGAGGCCGTGCTTCCCGGCGAAGCACCGTCCATACCTGAGCCTCGCTGCCGGGTCCTTCCATCCTGAATCTTGGCAACAGCCTCAGAAATGGACCTTCGCTCCGTATCCGAGAATAGAGACACTAGACGCTGACTTATGAAGTCAAATCACCACTGTAGTCTCCAGTTTCTGCCTTGGGGGTGCTTAGAGGATATTTTGCCAGCATTATCATTCTGAATTTGGATTTGACCTCTTTGGGTATTATTAGTAGTATCCTGACTCAGGATATGCTAGGGCCTGAAGTGTCAAGGTTATTGTGACTCTTGACTTGGCCAAGTCCAAGTGCAAACTGCAAGTACATTGTCAGTCTGTCATTTAACCAAGGAAAAATGATGTTTTTGTTTCATCTCCAAGTACTACACCCAAGTAAGGCAGAGTCCTTATAGGACAACTTCCAGAAAAGCAGCAGAGATAGGCCTGAAATAACTGGCTGGAAGGGGTGAAAACTCTGCTGGTCTAGTTCCCGGAGGCGCAGAAAAGTGAAGGTAACGCAGTTAAGGGGCAGATCTGGATTAGAATCGAAACTCTTCTGCCTGCTGAGATACCGTGCTTTCCACCGTGCCACACCTCTCTTCCCGTTGTCAAGTCTGCTAAGCTCCCAGTCAGATGCTGGAGAGAGAACGTGTTGATACAGAATCGGTCCCTTTATTCTCTTAACTGCTCCCTCACAGATTTTGCAAATCCCTAAAATATTTTGCTAATTGAGATTTTCGTCGTGTGCGAACACAGGGCATGCTTGGAAGTTGGAGAACAAAGCAAGCCAAGGCAGAGCTATCTAGGCTTTGGACTGGTGTGTGGCACATGTGCTTGGCCCGCAGGTTTTGGAAGTGTGATTAAAAGAATGATTTAGTTATAGTCCACTTTGGGAGGGGGGATGTGGTTTTGTGCAGTAACGTGTCCTACACTATTCTACCAGAATTTGGAATTTTTCCATGAAGACGTTCGGAAATCTGACGTCGAATATGAAAACGGCCCCCAAACGGAATCCCGAAAGGTGAGTTTAGCAAATCTGTGTTCCGACTGATACCATGCAGATTCATTACCCTCTCTCGTGGATCCGGTTCTGATTAATGTGTGTGGTTTCCCTCCTCCACTTCCCTCTCAGGTTCCCGCAGGGGCTCTCACACCTCTTGACCATCCTAAGTGGGAAATAGCAGTGGAGAATAGTCCTTCTGATGCAGCAAGAACAGCAGAGTATAAAACAGACATCCTAAAGAAGGAAAGTTCCATATCCAACAAACTTTTATTTAGAGACAGTAGAAACTATACCCAGAAAAATGTGTCTAAGGTCAATTCCAGTTACTCTGGCCTTTGTTCCTTAGCTGAAATAAACAGAGGACCCAGGAGCTCGGGACCGCAGTACGCTGTATCTGACACTGAGAATCAGAAGATGAATCATGGAAAGACAAAGGAGATGAGACTCGAAAGACAGGAAAACACGGATAGGTGCGACCTTCCCTCTCCCACTAGGTCAACTGAATTGAGCACGTGTGATGTCAGAGCTCAAGATCAAGAGGTTCGCATGACAGACTTCGGCCAGGTTGTTCTAAGACCCAAGGGGGCGCGGCATGCTAGCGTGAACCCCAGCGAGGACGGAGAGTCGACGCCCAGTTCTCCCACTGAAGAAAACGTGAGCGCCGACAACATCGCCTTCATGATCACCAAAACCGCCGTCCAGGTGCTCTCCAGCGGGGAGGTCCGCGACATAGTGAGCAAACAGGGGGAAGAGGTACAGACGGTTAACATCGACGCCAAAAAAGAGACAACGTGCCAACAAGAAGGCGGTGAAAGCGAAGAGCCAGTCGTGTGCCTAGACAAGAAGCCAGTTATCATCATTTTTGACGAGCCCATGGACATCCGGTCTGCATATAAGAGACTTTCAACCATCTTTGAGGAATGCGATGAGGAATTAGAGAGGATGATGACCGAGGAAAAGATCGAGGAGGAGGAAGAGGAGGAGAACGGAGAGCCGGGACTCCAGAATAACACGTCCCACAGGTTTCACGAGAAGGTTGCGTCCGGCAGCGCCGCATCGGGGCGGTGGGCTGACGGGAAGTTACAGCCACCCCGCCTTTCACCAGAGGCCGAACTACCGGGACAGGAAATGAGCAGGAGTGAGCTGAGCAAGTTGGGCCAGGCAGACTCTCCGAGTGCAGAAGGCAGGGGTGACGTGATGGACGACCGGTTTGAAAGCCCCAAGAAAAAGTTTAAATTCAAATTCCCTAAAAAGCAACTGGCTGCTCTCACCCAGGCGATTCGTACAGGCACCAGGACGGGGAAGAAGACCTTGCAGGTGGTGGTGTATGAGGAGGAGGAGGAGGACGGCACTCTGAAGCAGCACAAGGAAGCCAAGCGATTTGAAATCACGAGGTCCCAGCCTGACGATGCCCCCAAAAGCATGCTTCGGAGACCAGAGCCGCCCAGTCCAGAGAACACGTCTCTGATGTGTTCCAGAACTGATGAAATTAGAAAAAATACCTACAGGACGCTGGACAGCCTGGAGCAGACCATCAAACAGCTTGAAACCACAATCAGTGAAATGAGTCCAAAAGCCCTAGTGGACGCTTCATGCTCTTCCAGCAGAGATTCTGTTGCAGGCTCGCCCCACGTAGCCCAAGAGGCCTCCCCCCGCTCCCCGCTAGTTCTGGATGAAGCCCCCACTGTCCTAGAGCCCCCCTCGTCCGTCCCTTCGGCTTCACGTAAGGTATCTTGGCCTGATGGAAAATGAAAAGACCCGGCTGCTTTCTTACATCTGCCATAATCACCATTAGCAACAGGCGTCTTGTGATTTACTCGCTTCCTTTCAGGTGGCTCATTGTGGTTTTTTTTTGTCTGTTCGCCACGATCCCTTTCTCTCACACTTTCTCCCTCACCTTCAAAACAACAACAACTAGGTGTCTAACAGCTAATTGATTCTCTTTTTACCTCTGTTGCTGATTGGTGTTGGGTAAACGCAGAGGACGCTGGGTCAGTCATTTGCTGTTGAGATGATTGCTCTGATACTCACATTAAAATCCGTGTGATCAGTAGTGGAGCAGGTTCATTCTGTTTGATTCTTCAAATTAACCCCAGTGGTGTCTCCCGATGTCCGTCTCCTCGATCTGTCCTGCATGTAGGGCTGTGGCTTCTCACGTTGAGCTTCTCTGCACAGAGTGGGAGGGCCCCGGTGATGACCCGCTCACCTCCTTCTCCTTCTCTTCCCCTCCCGCTGCCCCCTCCCACAGGGCGCCCCCGGGACCCCACAGACGAGCAGGATGCCGGTCCCCATGAGCTCCAAGAACAGACCCGGAAGCCTGGACAAGCCTGGCAAGCCGTCCAAACTGCAGGACCCCCGCCAATACCGTCAGGTAGTTTTACCTTAAACCCAATTTTGGATGGACACTATTGCGGTTAAGAAGCAAGCCACTGACTTAGTTTATACCAAATGTCACGTTTTCTTGTAAGATGTGGTTTACGTAGACATCCTGGATCTGGGGCATGAAGAAAGTCTAAAAACCTTCGTTAAACTTTTCACCACGCTTTTGCATGCTTGCAGTAAGACATCTTTTCCTTTGTGACTCCCAAGTTTAACCGTTAACGCAAGGTGCCGGGCCCGTCGGCTTCTCTTTGGTGAATGTAGTGGGCCGTCAGGACACCTTGGGAGACCGAGACAGACCTGTGCTTGAGCTGCCCTGAAAGTCACCAGTACTAACGTGTATGCTGACCGCACTGCATTAGAGGCACATTAACTGCCCGTCGCGGTGCCCGGCCCCACCCCCACCCCGGCGATCCCCCGGTCGCGTGGCCGACCTAGCGCCGGGGACCGGCGGCGGGACCATGTGCCTGTCCTCACCGACACTGATCTTCCTTTCTGCCCGTCCTGTACCCCCTCCGCTCCCCGGGGTCCCTCCCAGGTCCAGTACAGCACAAGACTTAGCTCAGGCCTTACACTGGTTTGGTTTGGTTTGGTTTGGTTTGGTTTGGTTTCTTCTATTTAGTCGTTCTCAGAAGGGCTGTGTCGCCAGACCCTGCGGCTCGATCGTGTTACCGGCTTTCTGACAAACTGTCTCCCGCCATCTTTATTTGCAGGCTAATGGAAGTGCTAAGAAAGCTGGTGGGGACTGTAAGCCTACCTTCCCCTCCTTACCTGCTTCTAAGATCCCAGCCCCTTCTCCCAGCTCTGGGAGAAGCAGTTCCCTGCCCTCTCCTAGCGGTGACTGCTCTAACTTGCCTGCTCCACCTGCTTCTAAGCCGCCCGTTACTTCTAACCCTCTCAGCCCCCAGACAGGACGACCTGCTCCCTCTGCCTCCCTCATCCCCTCTGTCTCTAACGGCTCCTTGAAGTTTCAGAGCCCCACTCATACAGGTAAAGGTCACCATCTCTCATTCTCACTGCAGACTCAAAACGGCCGAGCAGCCCCTTCCCCCTCCTCCTCCTCCTCCTCCCCGCCCTCCCCCGCCTCCCCCACTTCACTGAATCAAGGTGCCAAGAGCATCAGGACCATCCACACTCCCGGCCTCACCAGCTACAAGGCACAGAACGGAAGTTCAAGCAAAGCCGCCCCGTCCACAGCAAAGGAGACCTCTTAAAGGCCAAATCCTGTTAGGTACAAGTCGGAGTTACCTTTAAACACACAGACACACACACACACACACACACACACACACACACACCATTTTTTTCCAACAGTCTTCAACAACTGTTTTCCCAAGCGAATGTAACATACTGCCGTACTGTTTGAGGCTTACCGCTAAGTATGTGCTAAATACTGGATTAATAGATGTCAGTAAAGCTTGTTTGTTTTCTTTGTTGCTGTTGTAATTACATAGTGTTTGCCGTCTGTATCCAGTACCTGTCAAATGAAGTAAGCATGTGCTCCGTACGAAAAGACCGGCTGGCAGGAGAGAGGGGTGCGTGCGAGACGGGGAGAAAACTGTATTCAGCATGTAAACCATGTATGATTCCAGAATTTTAGTATGTTTTGTACAAAACTATTTTTCATTACGGAGACTAGACGTGAAACAGAGAAATACACAAGCGTGACTATACAAATTGTAAAACAGATACTATAATATTTCCTTTTATTTTGGTGTTATTTAGCTTTATTACAGATTTCTATTTTTGTCAGAACGTCATGGTTCCTTTCAAGATCTTTTTTGCCAAAAACATTTTGATACTATAGCATTGTACATTTGAAAGTAGCGTGCTAGACACAAAGCCAGTGAACTAACACACGGGCCGACACGAGGCCTATGTAGAAAGCAGTTTATCAAACCTGTTGCACTGCCGTGAAAATTATGTATAATAATTTGCAGCCCAAGCAAGCTAGTTTTCTTTGCTTTTCTTTTTCCTTTCTCTCGTTTCTTTCTTTTAACATATTGGGATTCTCTAGTTGTTTCCTTTCCAGGATCTAAACCCTTCCTCTGTTTCCCGAGACCTGGTAACCCACACGATTGCATTGTGGATTTTAACATGTGCTCTTCTGTACCGTTCTGTAAACCGATCAACTTTTGTACATATATAAATAGACATAAAAAATACTGTATGTGGCAGCACAGAGTAGTTTTCCCACACCAAAGTTAATTTTTATGCATGCTTTAAAAATATATCTTGGGATGGGCAGAAATGGGGGACACCCGTACATTTTTAAAAAGCAACAAGTTTGCACAGCTAGAGTGTTTTTGTAAATAAATGTATTTGTATAACACAGTCATGTAATATACAGAACTATAAGCAGAGACTTTGCAAAACTAAATAAAGGGCTGCATGCTTACTATTTTTTGTACCTTGTCACTCGAACTGCTTCCTAGTCAGAGAACAAACGTAACTATTTCCAAGCGAAACGGTTTGGGTTTTGAGGTCGTTATAAGTAACGTGTAACCGGACACGGACTGGTTTTCGGGAAGCTCCACTCCTCTGATTCAGGATGAGTTCCCGATAAGTTCACGGCGAGGGTGGTGCCTTCTGATGTAACCTGCTGACTCTCTCCTCTGTGGCGTTAGCAGGGTTTGGCTAACGGAAAGCAAACCTGGGTCCAGAGTGTCCACCCTCGTTTACGAGAGGGGCTCTTATTACTTTTTCTTTTTAAATTTCTAGTAGAAGTCAAGTAGAAATAAAACATCTTTATCTCTATGATTTTTTTTTTTTTGAGTTCTCAATGTCAAAAAATATTGTCGGGGTAGAAAGACATATGCTAGCGAACATTACACTGTGTGTAACAGTGAAAATAACACCAGGATTTAGACTCTGCAAGAAGAACAGTCTCAGGAAGCTGCTTAATATTATCTTTTGCCGCCAAAATAGTTAGTTGTTAACTTGGTTTGAAGTAAAGGGCAAGTTAATACTGCCTTTGCGCCTGGTTGTCAGCGTCCGTAAGCTTCAAGTTTACAGATCTGGGATGCCTCCATCGGATCTAGTATGTTAGGGCTCCACTCACTGCGGTGATCTCGTGTTAACGTCGGGTGAATCGCGTGTTTCAGGGAGGGCTCCGGAAAGTCATCATCTTACAGTTTTTAGGTATAAAACGTTCCAACATTTCACTCATGTCCCACGACAACTCAACAACTACCTTATGTTAAAATACACAGGGTAGGGGCGCCTGGGAGGCTCAGTCAGTTAAGCGCCCGACTTCGGCTCAGGTCATGATCTCAGTTTGTGAGTTCAAGCCCCGCGCAGGGCCCTGTGCTGACAGCTCGGAGCCTGGAACCTGCTTCGGATTCTGTGCCTCCCTCTCTCTCTGCCCCTGCCCCGCTCGTGCCCTGTCTCTGTCTCTCCAAAATAAATCGTTAAAAAACATATACAGGGTAGCCAGCCGACTCGTGCCGGTGTATTTGCTCCTCTATACAGACACGCTGAGCATTCTTCGTAAGCAGCTAAACAACAGATGTTGACTCACGTCTCCCGCGTACGTTCAGACTTCGCAGAGCACTGGCAAGGATACACAGGCCATGGTCAGTTGCAGCTGATGTGATGAAGGATAGAGCGTGTCCCCCAGGTAAGGAGAGACTCGGCAGAGCCGAGACCCAGCAAAGTACCGCCTGCCTCCTCAGGACACTGCCAGAACCGGAGGAACTGAATCCAGGTGTGTGCGGGCCGCCTCTGACAACCCCTAACAGACAGGCACCCTGATTCCTTCACATCTAAAGTGGGCCGTGTTAGGGTGAGCTGTGAGATTTTCAGATTTTCTGAAACTACTGTTAGACTCTCACTGCCTTAGCTTTGAGGCACATCGTTCAACTAACAGACTGTTGCATCTGAAAAAAATATTCTTGGAAATAAACCCTAGGGGCTTCTCAGATTCAGGCAACCGTCCATCGGTCAGTGCCGCTTGCTGGATGTGCAAGCGAGGTCATATCTCGGGTTCTCCTCTGTGCGTGGAGAATAATAACGGAACCTGCCTCGGAGGATTGCTGAGAAGATCAAATGGAATGTATAGAAAATTCTTAAGACAGAACCAGATACGCATTGCACCCTCAATAAAGGTGAGGGCTGTTGTCCTTATCTCTGCTACACTGATAACCGGACACCTGTCCTGCTCTTCGAAGGCTTACAAGTGGTTGCGGAGAAGGAGAAGTCAGACGAGCCTAACGGTTGGCTGCGGGAGTCCAGAGGAGAGGTCTTTCCCAGAGGTGATGGCATGCGGCCCTCTCTGGGATAACAGAACTTTTAATACTGTTGCAGCACTAAAGAGGCTGCTTTTCTTTCAGGGCATGATTGTAACTCCTTCCAAAGTAAAAAAAAAAAAAAAAACAGAAACAAAGCCAGGGTCTTAGAATCATGACTACTAAAGAGTGGTCCTTTTGTGAGGTTCCATTTTCAGGGTCGGGAGAAGGTGCGCCCCAAATCACCCCGCCTGGACTCCTCAAATGGCGGGAGCAGTTGCTGTCCATCCCTGAGCTGAGCACCCAGGGCGAGACGCGTGAAGAGAAGCAGATACATCCACTGGGCTCCCAGAACAGCTTCACCATTTCCGTCCCCCAGACTGTGTCCCAAGTGCCCCCCTCCGCAGTTCAAACTAGCTTCTTCCCCTCTCCATGGCTCTGAAAATGCATAAGCATTTGAGAGCAACCAAGAAATTTTTTTGGAGGGAATGGTGGACGGAAGACTGCAACTAAAAATTGAAAAGGCGATATTGCAGAAGCGACCAGGTGACGTTGGGGAAACGCACCATGGACCACAGGCATCTGGGCACTGCCATCCATGCTCCTGAGAAGATCATGTCCAAAAAAAAAAGTCATAAAGTGATCACAGGAGCACTTTTGAGAAAAGAACCCCAGAGCTGCCAGGGCTCGTGGCGGTCCAGCTGGAAACAAACGCTCCTCCTGATGACTTGGAGGCAAGAAGGGCAAGTTATGCTCGACACACTCCACCTAGAAGGCAGAGGAGCACATACTGCAGACTTCCGCAAAACGCTCCATTTGTTTCAGTGCCTAGCATTGACGGAGAAGTCCTTAGTCCTCGTGTCTGTGAACGTATCAACAATAACTGCTGTCTGTTGCCTATTATGAGCCAGGTATCATGCTAAGTGTTTGCATTTATTGCCTTTTAATCCTCACAAAAACCTTGTGAAAAAATTACGGCCATTACCCCTTCCCCATCACGCTGTAGGAAACACAGGCCGGGTAACAGATAAAAAGTACAGGACGCACGTCTTGGATGAGACGGAGGTATGGGCCCTTGATCGTTCTGCCTGGGAATGGGGGTGGGGGGGTGCTGGTTGTCACTGAAAGGAGTGGACTGGCAGTTTTTCATTCCTGGACCAAATGGACGTGCATCTTTCAAAATAACTCGTTCATTTAGGGATTGTTACCAACTTTGGCTGCCTCACCTTCACAAACGGATGGGAGAGGAGCACTCCGTTCATGGGGGTAATATTCTCATCCAGCATCGGCTGGAAAGCACGTGAAGCTGGGTCGTTACCTGGAATCACCGAGTCCTTTTTCCCTAAGGAGGTGGACTAAAACGGCCTGCGGAGAAGGGAGGGGAATAAACACACCAGCCAGAAAGGCCCCGCCCCGGCCACGCCCACCCAAACCACGCGCCCCACCCCGCCTACGCTCCGCTAGGCCCCGCCCCCGGCCACGCCTACCCAAACCACGCGCCCCATCCCGCCTACGCTCCACTAGGCCCCGCCCCGGCCACGCCCCACCCCGCCTACGCTCCGCTAGGCCACGCCCCGGCCACGCCCCACGTCCCGCAGTCCTCTATCCAGAGCAGCTTCTGTCTGGGGGTAAGTGGCTTCCAAGCAGCTCCTCAAGGGTATCTCTGAACTTCCGAGGCAGGGCACTCGGCCCCTCCGAGAGTCTTGGAGATGCGAGGACGAGCGTCCCAGTCTCCGGATCCTGTGTTCTCCTTTAAATTACAGATGTTTGGTAGGAAATAAAATTCTCGTTGATAAACTCCTCCCACAGCTTCCAACGGTAAGAACACCCGCCGTAAGGGAACGCGGCGAGGCCGCCACGCGCTCGCTCCACTGAGCGGAGCACGGCGACAGGTGCGCACGCTCCGCTTGGAGGCTCAAACCCCACGAACGTTGTTTGTTGATGTGACTTTTCCCAAATCGTGAACGGCTCTGTCTGAAGCTTCAAACAAAGCCAGGTGCGAGTCTGTCTCATTTTACACCTTCTTGGAAAATTTTTTGCATATTTCCAAGAACGCCTAAAAGCTTATTTTTAAAGCGGAATCGGCCTGCAGGTGCAGATCGTCGTGAACAGGGTTTCCCTTCACAGGAGTGTTGGGTGGCACATCCCGGGTCCTGCTGCAGGGGACAGCACCCGGCGGACCGGTGCAGGGCGCCCGGCTCGCCTGGTCCGCGCGCGCCTGCCGGTCCTGCCTGATGGCCGTGACAGCGCTGAGCCCTCCGCAAACCCCTCGCTTGTCTCTGAAGAGCAGCACTGCTTTGGCCGAGAACCTGGCCCAGAACACCGACCACAGCCTTCGCTGCTGAAAACGCCAGGGCCGACGCGGCCGGCGGGAGGCCCCACAAGACCGCGACGCTCGGGGGACAAACCCGGGGCTCCGTGCACCGGAATGGCCTGCCATTTCTGGAACTTTCTCATGACACCTCTATCCACGTTAGCATTTATGCGCTCTCCACTCATGACTGGAAGAGCAAGGGATTAAGGACAAAAGAAACCCAACCTCTAAATGTTTAGCTTAAGGAGGAAAGAGGGGCGCCTCCGTGGCTCAGTTTGTTGAGCGTCTGACTCTGGATTTCTGCTCAGGTCATGGTCTCCTGGTTTTTGAGTTTGAGCCCAGAGTCAGGCTGTGCACTGACAGTGCGGAGCCCGCTTGGGATTCTCTCTCCCTGCTTCTCCCCCTATTGTGCTCTCTCTGTCTCTAAAATTAATAAACTTAAATAAAAAAAAAAAAAGGAAAGGGACGGAAATCTGGAGCAGATGGGTGGGAACGGACTTCTAACTGTTGAAGCTCCGGGATTAGCAAGGTGCTGAATCCTTTAGAACGAGGGCTCTGCTCTGCCACAGACACAGTCTCCTCTCTGACCAATGGGAAAGGGTGGGGACACGGGGATGGCCAGTGGGACGCACCCCGGTAGTGGAAGAACCCAAGAAAGCCAGCCCTTGCATTTGGGATTTGGGATAAACGGGGATTCGTGACGCAGGTTCTCAACCTTGGCGGCACCTGTGATCACACGGGAAGCTTTACAAATGCAGAGGCCTGGGTCGCACCCTCAGAGATTCTAAATGAGGGGGACAGAGGCGCGGCCGGTGCCCGGGATCGTCAGACCTTTCCGGGGACGCGAAGCCAGGGCTGGGAACCACGGTCTCGCACTAGGAAAGCAGGGGCCTCAAGTATTGAGAAGATGGTATTTTTTTTTCTTAAGTTTATTTATTTTGAGAGAGGGGGGAGAGAGGGGGGAGAGAGAGGGAGAGAGAGCACACAGGAGGAGCAGAGAGAGGCATAGGGAGTCCCAAGCAGGCTCTGTGCTGTCAGTCACTAACAGTGAGCTCATGACCTGAGCTGAACTCAAGAATCAGACACTTCACTGACTGAGCCACCCAGGAGCCCTGAAGATGGTGCATCTTAAAAACACAAAGGCGACTATTACCCCCATGACAGCAGATTCAGACTTCAAAAATATTTTGTTTTTCAAACGTTCCAACTGCTGTTTTTATTTATTTATTTATCTTTGAGAGACAAAGAGAGACAGCATGAGCAGGGGCGGGTCAGAGAGAGAGGGAGACACAGAATCCGAAGCCGCTCCAGGCTCTGAGCCGTCAGCACAGAGCCCGACGCGGGGCTGGAACCCGCAAACCTCGAGATCATGACTTGAGCGGAAGCCAAATGCTCAACCGACTGAGCTCCCAGGCGCCCCCCAACTGTTTTTCTAAAAAAACAAACAAACAAACAAAAACAAAACAGTTGGAACCGAGCGACACTGTTTCTCCCTCCCAGAGCCGGGTGCATCTGAAGCTTTCCTTGCGTTTTGCCCCTTCTGGTGCTGCCGGCGTCGCCCAACACTGGCTACACTGAGGGCTGGTTTTGTTTCCGGGAGCTAATAATTACAATATTCAAGAGCCTTTGGGGTTGAAGTAATTTAAGGACCTGACGGCACGGAAGCACAGGTGTAACTCCTCCCGCAGTCTCCGGACGTGCTGGGAGTCCTCACAATGTCCCCCATGGTCGGTTGCATGAGACGTTTCAGGTGCCCTTCTGCGCGGTTACAGGGGCCCCAGTGGCTGGTGGACACCCAGCTGGTGGTGTGTTTCACAGGGTGCTCTGGGTGTCTGTGGGCATACCATGAACGAAGCGCAGAAGTACTCCTTTTGGGGGAGGGGCAGCGGGGAGGAGGGCAGCCACGTAGCTGTGAAAACTCCTCGGCGGATACAGGAGCTGAGGGCGGGGCAGAGAATCTAGAAGCCCGAGGTGAGCAGAGGGGGGCCAGGCAGGAGTAGCTTACTTAGAAAAGTAAGCAGAGCCCAAGCCACAGGGGCCTTCTCCCCTCCAAGAGCCCTGAGTGCTTGCCTAGCAGGCGCCCCGGGCCCTTCCCCGGCTCCCGGAAGCCCGTCTGCGGCGCCCCCTAGCAGGCGCCCCGGCGCCCTTCCCC
>CM053571.1:130604126-130649711 GCA_028646485.1 Cryptoprocta ferox
GGAGGAGGAGGAGGGGGAGGAGGAGGGGGAGGGGGAGGGGGAGGAGGGGGAGGGGGACGGGGAGGGGGAGGGGGAGGAGGGGGGAGGAGGGGGAAGGGGAGGGGGAGGGGGAGGAGAAGGAAGAGAGGGGGAAGGAGAGGAGGAGGGGGAAGGGGAGGAGGAGGGGGAAGGAGGAGGAAGAGAAGGGAGAAGGGAAGGAAGGGGAAGAGTAGGGGGAGCAGGAGGAATGGAAGGATGGGGAGAAAGGGGGGGAGGGGAGGAAAAGGAAGAAGAAGGAGGAGGAGGAAAAAAAGGGGAGAAGGGAAAGGACGAGAAAGAAGAGGATCAGACCTGAGAAAACTGAAGCTATGGTAATTATTAGATCCAAAATATAATAATAACAGCAAACACAAAGAACAGTATCTATGGGACGGGGAATATTATTTCCTTCATTCCACATGTGAGGAAACTGAGGTGCAGAGAAGTTAGTTACATGGCTTGTTCAAATTCATCCGAATTTGAAGCCAGGGAGTCTGGTCCAAAATTCAAGCTAAAATAAATGTGCTTAATATTTTATAGAAATAAAAGAAAGCATGAAATGTGATGCAAACAAAAAGAGATCTCAGAAGCATCCAGGCTGTTTTGGGGAAAGAAAAAAAAAAAAACCAGCAGAACTTCTAAAAATGAGAGAAAAGTGAAATTTAAAACTCCACGGACAGACTAATGTACAGGTTAGACGTTGCCAAAGGTAAAATACTGAGCTGGAAAGTAGTTCTGAAAAACCAACCCGGTTGTAATAAAGAGAGAAAAATGAGACAGAAAACTTGAGCAAGAAGGCAAGGGACGAGGAGGACCGAGTGGGTTCATTCAATAGACATTTAATAGGAGCTCCCGGAGGAGATAACAGAGCAGACGGAGAGAACAAATGTTAAGAAATGACGGAGAAATTTTCTAGAAGGGATGAAAGAGATCAATTCTGTCTCACAAAACCAAATTCTAAGTAACAAGATAAAAAGAAATCCATACGTAGACACACTGGAGCAAAGGGTCAGAACACCACACACAAAGGGACAATGTTAAATTAGTCAGAGAGTAAAAATACCAGATTACTCACGCAGACCCGGACCGACTGCTGATTCACAGCAGCAACACGGAGGCCCAGAGAGAACGGATTAATATGATACTGAGGGAAAATACTGCTGACAGCCTACCGGTGTGTATCCAGCAAAATGATCTTTCCTGAGTGAAGTTAGGATAGGACAATGGAAATCAAGTATACCTAGATCTTGGAATAGCTTTGGAGGAAGGTACAGCTGTTGATTAGATTTATTTAGTACACATATTAAAGTTTCTGGGGAATCCACTAAGAGGACAGAAATTAGGGGGAAAATGGAAAGAGAAGAAAATATCATTCAATCCAAGTTAAGGTGATGATATAAAGGTAAAAAAC
Organism: Cryptoprocta ferox; assembly: GCA_028646485.1. NCBI lineage: Eukaryota > Metazoa > Chordata > Mammalia > Carnivora > Eupleridae > Cryptoprocta > Cryptoprocta ferox. The sequence goes on from CM053571.1 coordinate 130,605,556, forward strand.
AAACAAAAAACAAGGAATTCAGCTGATATGAGCAATCAAAACCAACAGATGATAGAAACAAATCAATAAGCACCATCAGTGTAAAAAGATTAATCACGGAAATGAAATGATAGAGCTCATCAGACCAATTTAAAAACAAGAAAAAGGAAAAAAAAATTAAAAAAAATAAAAACAAGAAAAAGGGAAGTAAGTGTACCATGTATTCATTATAAGGAATTCACTATGAATTTATATAATGGAGAGAGGCATAGAAAGGTTAAAGATAAAAGGATGGGAAAATATACCAAGCAGCTACCAAAAAGAACAAAAGTAGGGTAGCTCCATTAATATAAAACAAAATACAAAACAGGCTTTAAGTTAAAATAGAGATGAAAAGCATCACGAGGAAATGATAAAAGTTAAATCACTGTGGAATCAGAAGCGTCCTTCTAAGAGAGAGGCAGGGAGTTACAGCAATTCTAAACTTGTAAGATGACACACACACAAAACAAAACTCCAAGAGCAAACCAACTAAAACCAACCAACCAACAAAAACCCTAGGAAGAGAAGGTGACCCATCTATCACCGCAGTGGGCAGCCATCTTTGGTAACTGACCTCCCCAAATCAGAAAGCATATAGATTTTAAAATCTCAATGCACATACGTAGAATGGTGTGTGCCTTGCTACTGGAGAGTACACATCTTTTCCAAGCACACACGGAACATTAATCAAAGCTGATTGCATACGAGCCTCAACAAATTGCAAAGATCGAGGATCATACAAACTACACACTCCACCAAATGCAATTAGGTTCAGAAAAAAACTTACAAAAAGATAAGCTAGAAAAACCCTGTATTTTTGGAAAATTTTAAACATACTTCTAAACTTAACCTATGTGTCATGAAGAAATGATTAAAAAATTTTAAAATACTTAGCATTAAAACTTGTTTGCTATAGCTTATACCACTTAGAGAGGAATGGACAACTTCAAATAATTACATTACAAAAGAGGAAAGATGGAAATAAAAGAGCTAAACTCCTCAGCCTAAGTATCCAGCTTGAGAAATTAAACGTAGAATAAGATACCCCCCAATAAAAGAAAGAAGAAATGAAAGACAACACCATGTTGAAACATAAAACTCGTGCAGAATCTCATAGTACCTGGAATAGCCCGAAGAAGAAGAATCAGGAAGCAAAATTTTCCTATCAGGATTCATAAAGCATGTAGTAGTCAGGACCTATGGGCTGGAGTAGACCAGTGTTTGGGGATAGCGAGCCCCAAACAGACGCGCACGTACACAGGAACGTGATATATGGAGGAACTGGTGTTGCCCATTGGTGCGGAAATGGGGCTCTATTCACTACATGGTACGGAGGCCACAGGGTACAAAATATAGGTCCTCACTTTACAACAGGCACAAAATCAATGCCACATGGGTCAAGATCCTTTACTCAGTAAAGTGTCCAGCGTTGGATAATAAATTACATGATGTCCCTACTTCTAACCTCTAGGCTTTCGATAAGATCCTCCATTCATGCGGCAAATGTTTCGTGTGCCCACCGGGTTCCAGCCAGTGTTCTAGGCATTCGAATACAACAGTTAACCGGAGGCCTCCACCCTGTGGGGTTTAGTCCTGTAGGTAACTAACATATGTGTCACTTGTCACCTATCAGGCACTTTCTTAGCCTTGACGTTAGCTCATGGCATCCTTAGTAGATGCTATCATTTGTGAGCGGCAGAGGTAGGATTTTAAATAAGTCAGCAGCCCTCAGAATCCCAGGCACTAACTTCTACATTATTCTGCCCCTTTAGCCCTGTGGCCTTGGTGAAGTGTGGGCCGTGCAATGTTTTTACTTAAACATATACACGCGATGAACCTAAGACATCTGTTGTGTGTGATGAATTGACTTCTTTTCTATGAATCTAGAATGGTAGTAGGCATGTGCCATCCAATCTTGAGACAACTGCCACTCGAGCCGTTTTCTAGGTGGTGTGGTTCTGGTTGACGAAGGCTGCGAAGATGATCTTACCGGCCAAGAGGGTGCTGAGGAAAAGCGCCACTGAGCTGAAGGCGGCATTCCCGTGCTACCCATGAAGTTCCTCCCTCAAGGATTGCAATCCCTGCTGCCGTATTGTAGTCGCCGACAGAGATTAGCTTCTTAAGAATCATGGAGAAAATAAGCACAAGTCTAGTTCTTGGCCTTCTGCCTCCTTACATGGAGCACACTTAAGCTTGGTCTACACTTAAAAAAAAAAGAGGTATGTCGTTAGAATACAGTCATTTAAAACCTTCGGCAGACCGCTCTTGTGGTAGGCTAAACAGTGGCCTCCAAGGACACACAGGTCCTGGAACCTGTGAACGGCACCTTATAGGGCCAAAGAGATTTTTGCCAATGTTAGTTAAAATTTTTTCAGTGTTTTATTTATTCTTGAGAGACAGAGAGACAGAGCATGAGCAGGGGAGGGGCCGAGAGAGAGAGAAGGGGGCACAGAACCGGAAGCAGGCTCCAGGCTGCGAGCTGTCAGCACAGAGCCCGACGCGGGGCTCGAACGCCCAACTGCGACATCTCGGCCTGAGCCGAGGTCAGAGGCTTTGCGGACTCAGGCACTCGGGCGCCGCGCCCGTGTCACCGAGTTACTGACGGGCAGGAGAGTACCCTGGGTGTTTCTGCGTAGTTCTGGTATGTAGTCACAGGGGTCTTTACAAGAGAGCGGGACAGGGGGACTACAGGAGAAGGTAGCGTGGGGGCCGAGAGGGGCCCCTGGCCCGGGAGACGGGGGCCGGGCCGCGAGCCTCCGGACGCAAGGACAACAGCTCCAGGAGCTGGGAAAGGACAAGGACAGACGCCCCCCCCCCCCCTCGAGCCAACAGGGGGCACAGCCTCACGGCCGCCACCTTGACTTCCGACCGGGTGAAACTGGTTTTGAACCTGTGACTTCCAGAACTAGCCGAGAATAGCGCGGACGCTCCGAAGCCTCTGGGCGGCTGTCCTCGGTTACGGCGGCGCGGGGAAACGAACACCGCGGCGACTTCCGGTGCCACGACGTTGGGCTCCGGGCCGCGCCCCCGTCCGCACACTGCGGCCGTCGCGGCGGTGGCGGCGGCGGGGCGTGAGCGGCCGAGACCGGGAGGCGGGAGCGAGCCGGGGGGGGGGGGTGGGGGACGCCGGCGCGAGGGCGGGGCCTCCTCGGCGGACGAGCCGGCCCAGCGCCGCCCTGCGCGGCCCCGGAGCGCCGCTCGCAGTCGGCCACGTTGTCCGTGTGGACTCGGCCCGGAGCGGAGGCGACGCGGAGCAGGGCGGCCGCTCGTCCGCGGGCGCCGAGCGCAAGTAGAGACGGGCCTCGCGGGCCGCGAACGAAGCGCGGGCCCGAGAGGCTACGGCAGAGCCAGCGACTTTAAAAGTGTGGGGGCGCCTGGGTGGCCCGGGTGAGCGGCCGACTCCGGCTCGGGTCAGGGTCTCACGGTTCGTGGGTTCGAGCCCCGCGTCGGGCTCCGTGCCGACAGCTCAGAGTCCGGAGCCTGCTTCCGATTCTGTGTCTCCCTCGCCCTCAAAAATAAACATTAAATTTAAAAAAAAAATTAAAGAAAAATAAACGTGTTAAGTGGGAGAGGAGAGGTCTGGAAGGACTCTGGAAACTGTGTCCTGCTGCTTAGACAAAATACCTTTTGAGCGGGGCTCGAAAACACGAGTACGAGCACGACAGTAAGTACTTGAGGGACCCAGGGCCGTAAGTTAGCGGCAGAGGAATGGCGGTGCCCCGAGCCAGAGGCAGGACCCGGCACGCGGAAGCGCACACCGGGTTGAGGGACCCGCAGAGCCGCACCATCCCTCCTCGTAAGAGGACGCGGCCGGGCCTCGCGGGCTCGCGGGACCGACGGAGGCGGAAGTGACGTTCGGGCCTCCCGGGCGCCGTCCGGGGAAGGCCGTGCTCTGCCCCGCCGCGCTCGGCGCCGCTTGCTGCGCGGACGCTGCCTCGGGGAGCCAGGCGCCCCGCAGTGTGCAGCCCGAGCCACCCGGCGAGGCGGCGCGGGGACCGTCCCGCCAGCAGCCCCGCAGACGCCGGGCCGCCCGGCTCGAGCGCAGCCCAGCGGAAGCTGACGGTCCCGACGACTGTGAGGCGTGCAGGCCAGGGCGCTCCGCAGTGCTTCCCGGTTGAGCACCAGACGCCCGGGACCCACGCGAGGGCCTGGCGCCCTGTGGGGAGAGGGAGCCGGCGGCCTCGGGGCCGTAACTCTGCGGAGCTGCGCGACACGAGGAAGCGGGCGAATCCGGGCAGCGCGCCACACTCCAAACGGGGGCGCCTGCTCTTGACTTCGGCTCAGGTCGGATGTCAGGTTCGTGCGGTCGAGGCCCGTGTTGGGCCCTGCGATGACAGCATGGGGCGGCCTGACATTCTCTCGCCCCCTCCACGTCCCTCCTCTGCTCTCCCACGGCCTCCCTCCCTCCCAGAATAAATAAACACGCTTAAAAACATCTCAAACTGCAATCAGACGTCTCTGTGTCAGGTCACATTGTTTCCTGTGGATGGAAGAAAACCCTAACCGACCAAAGGCAGTAGGAGATGTGATTTCTGTTTTTTTTTTCTTTTTTTTTTTTTAGGGACATTAGAATTTGCTTATTTCTTCAAATGAACAAACATTCTTGGAAGCGGCCCCTAACGTATGCTTCCTGAGTCGCGTAGGTAATGTTTAAACAGAAAGGGGAGTGTAGGTCCTGGGCGCTCCATAAATAACGTTCGACAGCTTTCGCGAGAGGCCACACAAAACATCATTTCCAGGGCACCCGGGGGACTCAGTGGGTTACGCACCCCACTTTGGTTCAGGTCATGATCTCGTGGTTCGGGAGTTCGGGTCCCGCCGGGTGAGCTCGAGCTTCTCATCAGGTGAACTCGAGCCCCCACTTGAGGTTCTCTGCTGACAGTGCGGAGCCTACGTGGGATTCTTTCTCCCTCTCTCTCTCCCCCTCTCTGCCCCTTGCTACTCTTGCACCCTCTCTTTCCAAAACAAATAAAATACTTAAATAAATAAAATACATAAATATATATTAAATAATACATATTTAATAATAATTATATAAAATAGCTAAAAAATCTTATTTACAAAATCCACTTTCTGTCAGTCCAATAACCGGAACTGAATGAGCCACAACTGAGAGCAATCTAGCAGCAAATGCACACTGATGTCAGCAGTGGGGTCAGCTTTCTACTTCTAAAGGTCAACTCAATTCACCTTTAAACAGGTGGGACCACCTTTTAAAAAGTGGGACCTTTAAACTATTCTTCCATGTTTAGCAGTTAGGATGCTTAAAATGGAAAAAGATAAGATTTGGGAGGCAGGATAAAGATCTTCAAATATTTGTTGGGCGATTCTGTACAAAATACAGACTGACTTCAATATATATATATATATATACATATATATATATATTTAAAGACCCACCAGGAAACTATGACATCACGAGGTTACCCAAATATCTGTATTTCCGCAGTGCAGTCAAGAACTGGGGGACTAGTGATTCCACCCACTGGAAACATGTATCTGCGTCTTGAAACCTAATGCTGCCTAATCTGTGTGAGATTCAGCACATGGCATGTGAGCACGCTGGTGTTTCACTCAATTCTGCTGGTAGGTTTTCATAACCATCATGTTCATCCTATTCTCAAAAGTAAAGGTTTCACAGCATTTTTTTTTTCTATGTCTGGAAGAAAGCATCTTTAGAAACCCCATAGGGCGCCTGGGTGGCTCAGTCGGGTAAGCATCTGACTCTTGGTTTTAGCTCAGGTCATGATCTCCAGGTTACTGAATTCAAGGCCCACATGCAGCTCCGTGCTGTCAGAGACTGCTGTCAGAGACTGCTTGGGATTCTCTTCCCCCACCCCACCCCGCCCCTCCCCTGCTTGCTCTCTCTGTCTCTCTCTCAGAAATAAACTTAAACATTTTTTTCTTAAAAAACAGAGAAACCCCACAGGTGGACCATTGATAAATCTCTAGCTGCATTTCCCAATATTTTCCTTTTGTAGCTGCTTGGTGACTGGAAGGCTGGGACATACAGAGTCTCAATCCTCTCCTTGGCTGGAGAGAACGAAGCCCTCTCCTGTTCGTGCATCTCGCTGCTGCTCTAGCTCTCACTGCAGACTGCACTGCAGGGATGCCATGGGGCCCGGCCGCAGGCGTCCCCTCGCCCCGAGGTACAACCCTACTTCCCCTCTGAGCAGCCGGCCGGCTGACCTGCCCGGGTTATAGGCAGCTCCTGCTGTTCTGGGTGAGCACAAAACAGTCCGCTAAAGCGTCCCTGCTGCCACGGGAGAGCTTCTCCGCCTCCCAACAGTGATGTCACAAGGAACGACACTTTGTTGTCCTGTTTAAGAATTCCTGGGTCTAATGTGACATTATGTGCCTGAAACGAATGTAACTTTGTCAACTATAGAGGAGGAGGAGGAGGAGGAGGAGGGGAAAGGGAAGGGGGAGGGGGAGGAGGAAGAAGTTGGATCTGGAGTCGTGTAGCAAAAACTTCAGCAATAACTACCATAAGAGGAAAAAAAAATGTTGTCATCCTACCTCACATCATTCATAAAATAAGTCCCAGATACCTAAACACCTAAAAGTGAAAACCACATTAAGCCTATCAGAAAATAAACACAGCTGATACCTGTGGATATGGAAGTATTTCTTTCCCTTCCTTTCCTTTCAGCTTCATGCCCAGTGTGGAGCCCAACATGGAGCTTGCATTCACGACCCTGAAATCAAGACCTGAGTTGAGATCAAGAGTCGGCTGCTTAACCGACTGAGGCACCCAGGTGCTCCTAGAAGTACTTCTTAAATGGGACTCAACACGTACATGTAAAAGCTAGTAACTCTGACTAAAAAAAGACAAATTTAAAATACACAGTTAAATAAAAACTACAAACTGAAAGAAGATATTTGAAATCTACACAAGTAAGGGATTAGTATTCAGCTTATATAAAGATCTCTGAGAAAAAGCCAACAACAGAAAACACTGTCCTGACTAGTAACGTAGGAAATGTACACCAGACATTACCTCACACAAGTCAATTTTCCAAACAAAACATTGGGAACCCCAAGAGATCTAGTATCCAAGAGCATGTGAAGAAATGAGAAAACTCATGCTTGGCTGAAGGTGTCCACGGTGACACCACTTTGGAGATTAATGTGACAACATGTAGTCAAGTCAAAAGGTGCACATTACCGACCCGGAAACGTTAAGACACTCTGTTATGTGTGGGCAGGGAGGCAAGTACAAAGAAACCCCTCTGAACAGCATGCCCACCCCAAGAAAAATGGGAAAAAAGAATAGGGCTTCACGGTTCAATAAAGGCAGATCTCGAAAACATACAAGCGACAAAAGCAAGTTAGACAGATAACTATGCTATGATTTATGTAGATAAAAAGTGTAACACTGTTACAATTATGGTTATATACATAATAAAAGTAAAATGTGACTGGAGGGATATACTCATGATGTCTGTCTGGAGGGGGACAGGGAAGGGAATAGGAGTGGAAAGGGCAACACAGTGGAGTAAAAACGTAACAGAAATATTTATCCTGTTAAAAAAGAGCTGATGCAAATATTACAACATGGTAACATTTGTTCATCCTGGGCAACATAAACTGAGTGTCCTATTATTACTCTTCTTTGTGTTTTCAATATTTTTCTCTACTTTTTCTTTAAAAAAAAATAAAGCAACGTTGCCATATGTAGAAGGTTCTGGCACTATACTCTACAGAAGAATCAAATGGTGGATCTGAAATTACTTTAGGATCATTTGTTCCAACTTGTTTTTACAGATGGGAAAACTGAGGCCCAGAAAAGTAAAGTAACTTTTTGTCTAAAGTCACACAGCTGGGCAGCAGCAGGTCATGACTGTAATCCGGTGCTTTGAACATCCAAGGTAGCATTCCAGGTAGATTGGAAATAAGGCTTAAAGAATATGATCTCAAGGGGCTCCTGAGTGGCTCAGTTGGTTACGTGTCCGACTCTCAATTTTGGCTCAGATCTGATCCCACGGTTTGTGAGTTCAAGCCCTGTGTTGGGCTCTATGCTGTGCTAATAATGTGAAGACTGCTTGGGATTCTTTCTCTCTACCTCTCTCTCTGCCCCTCCTTCACTCATGCTCTCTCTCAAAATAAATAAACTTCTGAAAACAAAAGAATATGATATCAATTTAAAAGCCAAGAAGAAGGAACCTTCAACATCTCCATGTAATTACGTATCTCCACCTGTCAGCTCCTTCAGAGGGCAGAAGCTTTATTATAAATCTTAATAAAGGAACCCGAAATAAATGCTGGGTCCCTTCTTTCACTAAAGCAGCAGTATAAGCTACTTTTAAAATGAGACCAAAAAATTCCTTAGAACATTCTCATTAAAAGGTAGACACAAAACAAAACTTAGACACAAGACCTGTAGGATAAGTGAGTCTGGCCATTGTATTTTTATCGAAGTGAGACCAGAATAACAGGCTGGGGGCAGTTTGAATTATTGTAAATTGCTGAACTATGGACATAACATCATCTTACTTAAGAGGTGCTCCCTGGCTATCTGGGTGCTTTTAGAGAAGTCACTGTCTCTAAGATTTTTTTTATGTTTGTTTTTGAGAGAGAGAGAGGGACAGAGAGACAGAGACAAAGTGCGAGCAAGGGAGGGGCAGAGAGAGAGGGAGACAGAGATAGCACAGAGCCTGACCGAGGGCTTGAACCCATGAACCATGAGATCATGACCTGAGCCAAAGTTAGACACTTAACCAACTGAGCCACCCAGGCGCCCCTATAATTAGAGTTCTTTAGGAAGAAAAAGACTGCAGATAAAACATGGATATAAGGAAAGCAGTAGAAATGGTAATTGTTGGTAAATGCGAATATTCAAGTATATAAAACAAAAATAATGTCTTACAAGGTATGGAGATATATATATATAATCAACTATAATAAGCAGCATGTGGAAAGTAGTAAATGTTTAATTTAAATTAGGCTCTATTAGATGAAGGATGTCTCTTTTTAAAAGAATAGTAAAAGAATAAATAACATGCTAATAGAAGGGGAAAGGGCATAATAAAAATATGTGAGTAATTCAGAAGAGGCAAGTAGCAAAAGAAAAAGGTCCATAAAATTGTGAGACAAGTAGAAAACAAGACTGCAGATATGAATCCAAATACATCAGTAATTTCATTAAATGTAACTGAATTACATATTTCAGTTAAAAGACAAAGATTATCAGCCTACATTTAAAAAAGAATATGCTGCTACAAGAGATAAAAACTGAATACAAACACAAAAGGGTTGAAAGTAAAAGGATGAGGAAGATGTACTACACAAACTCTAACCAAAAGTAACTGATGCAGCCACACCAATGTCATATAAAATTAAACTTTTAACACAAACAGCTTTGGTAGAGATAGTGAAGGGCATTCAGTAACAATGAAAGGGTCAATTTGCCATGAAGAAAAAATAATTCTAAGTTTACGTTCACCTAGTAAATTTGCTTCCAAACGTAGAAAGAAGAAACTGACAGAAGTAAGAGACATACAAATCTGTAAACATACGACTTTATCACCTCCCAGGAAATGAGAAGAGCCAGGTAAGATATCAGTAAGGATGTAAAAGATCTGAAAAACTAAAATTAAGAAATCTGACCCAGTCAACATAATGAAGCACCAGGTATATTTTTTCTTTTTTTTTTTTTAATGTTTATTCATTTTTGAGAGAGAGAGACAGACAGACAGACAGAACATGAGCAGGGCTGGGGCAGAGAGAGAGGGAGACACAGAATCTGAAGCAGGAGCCAGGCTCCGAGCTGTCAGCACAGAGCCCGACGCGGGGCTCGAACTCATGAACCATGAGATCATGACCTGAGCTGAAGTCAGACGCTTAACTGACTGAGCAACGCAGGCGCCCCCAGTTATATTCTTTTCAAGTGGACATGGAACATTTATAGAAATCTGCCACATGCTGGTTTATGTAATGGATATCTTCATTAATTTCAAACAGTTTAAAACTATCAGAATATGTTTAATGATCATGTGGATTATACTAGAAATAATCTTTTTACAAGATAAACTAGAAAGCCTCCAAATGTTTAGAAATTAAGCAATATACATCTCAATAACTCACAACAGAAATCACAATAAGAAAATCACAACAGAAATTAGAAAATGTTTCGAAACAAATGAAAATAAAACAAATAGCCTTTAAAAAAGCAAATATCAAAAAACAAAAAAGGCTGGAAATCAATGATCTAGCAAACATCTCAAGATCCAAAGAAAACTGAAGATAATAAATATAAGAACAGAAATAAATAGAATATCATTATTTGAGCCTTGAACCTAACTTTTTTACATATAAAAAGTATTTTTGATGATTTTAAGAATACATTGGCTTTGCCAGTAATACACCTACTGTGTACACTAGGAAAGAGGGTACTTATATTTTGTTCAGAATTTTACCATCATTTAAGAATATCACATCACCAATAGCAATGTACTCATGGTACATAAAGTTATTGCACTGTTATGGGGCACCTGGGTGGCACAGTCACTTAAGTGTCCGACTTCGGCTCAGGCTCAGGCCATGATCTCGCGGTTTGTGAGTTCGAGCCCCGCGTCAGGCTCTGTGCTGACAGCTCAGAGCCTGGAGCCTGCTTCCGATTCTGTGTCTCCCTCTCTCTCTGCCCCTCCCTGCTCGCTCTCTGTCTCTCTCAAAAATAAACATTAAAAAAACATTTTTTTAAAAAACGTTATTGCACTGTTAGTGACTCTGTATATTGGTGCAAATATCTACTCCCCGTATTGAAGTATTTTTCAGAAATCATTTTCTTTTCTCTTCTATAAGAAAATTACAGACATTCCATAAAATATGAAATAAGATATATATTGTATATACAGATTTGTTATACAGGTAGGTTATACTGTCTGTGAATTTCTCTTCAGAGTATTAAAGGAGAAATTTAAAAATATTCTTTACAGAATGAGAATATTGGGTGTGGCAGGATTGAAAACAACTGGATTTGATGATTTTTAAGGCCCTTCCAGTCTTACCATGTTGAGATTTTAAGTAACCATTAGTTCTTAGAATAGGCTTGACATATTTTGCAAGTTGCGAATGGCAGGCACCATATCTGGAACCGTGTGGCATTTAAGCCTAATAACCCTTATAATGGATACTATTACCATTATTTATCTGAAGGAATAAATTCAGAGGAGTTAAATAATTTGTCCCAGTTTACACATCTAGGAAGTGTAGAGTCGGCCTGATTCCCAAATGCATGTCCTTTTCACTCATTATCTCCAGCAAAAGGTAAACAAAACATGCTGCTTTAGCTAGAAAAGCTAAATATTTTCTGGGAACAGAAGCGAGGTTAGGCCCCTGTAAACACATACAAGAGGTCCCCGCCCAGCACAGCCAAAGAGAGGGCAGACGACTGCACAAAGAGAACGGGTCGTTTTCTTACGGTCGGGGCCCGTTAAGGCGGTTATCAACGGACGCTATCCGACAATATATTAGAAGGAGTTTCGAGCCACGGCAAAGTTCACCAAAACAATTTTTATTTCCAGTGTTTAATTGGGTATGCACACAGGCATGACACAGGTTCGTGTTCATTAAGTCCTCATGCAGAATTATATTCTTCTCGATAAAGAAGCCAGTTCTGTCCAGGTCACTATCTACACACCTATGTTACAACATTTATATCAAATCTGGTATCTGAAGAAAAGATACACATATAATATGTTCATTTAAGTTACGTATTTTACAGAAAGATTAAAAATTCAAGTCACACAAAACTCAAAAACTGTATTAAAAGTTTGAATATAAAACTCAGAAATCCACGTGGAATGACTAAAGAATGGAAGTTCCGTATCCACCTGTGTTAAAACTCGTACATGTGATGAAATTTGTTACCGATAAAATGCGTCCCTTTATTCAATGTAAGTTATCTAATTTTAACAATATGGCACCCTAATAACCAAATGGATTTTTATGATGAGGCACTTTTGTTAGTGATGAAACCGAAAGAACAGATTTGCCGCATACTAGTAACGCCAGCCGTGCTCTTCAGGGAGCTCGGCTACACGCCGTGCAGTCAGTTGCAACAAGTACCTTGCTCACTTGTTCACAACTCTCCAAAGTATTTTCGCACACACACGTATGTATGTTATACACATACACACGTGCTCCTGGCCGTGGCAGTGCACCGTAAAGCCATTCCACAGTGCAAAATGGTGAAACCAGCCCAAACGAAGGCTGCATAGTAACAATTCTGGTACAAGAAAATATTTACAGTTACTGGAACGTGTAACAGCAGTGTTGCGTTGTTGTTGTTTGTTTTCGCCACGGTGGACGTACCCCAGCTTAAAGACAGGGATGAAACCGTGCCTCGCCGCCCGGGGGCTCGGACGGTCCGGGAGGCCGGCCCTCACCACGCCGCGGGACCCGCGCGCCGGCTCGCGTTCTGGAGGCTTCCCCCGGGGGCGGGGCCGGGGCCGGGGGCCGGGGGCGGGGCCTCGGGCGGGGCCGCGGCGCCGCGCAGCTCGGAGGCGCTGGCGCGCAGGCGCTCCCGGGCCAGCCAGTCGGCGATGGAGCCGTCGCGGGCCGCGCACCGGGGCTTCAGCCGAGTCACGGCCGACAGCTCGGCGTCGCGGTCGGCGCCCTGCTCGTGCGCCTTCCAGAAAGTCAGCGCGCCCAGCTCGGCCGCGTCCCGCTGCCCCCCCAGCGTGTGCCGCCGCCTGATGCTCCTCCTCCTCGCGGCCTCGGCGCTCGCCTTCCGGGCTCCCGCTCCGAGCAGGTCGTCGGCCGGCGCCCGGGGTCTCAGCTTCAGCCGATCGGCGATCTTGCTCTTCCAGGTGGGCTCCGGTCGGTCGGGCTCGCTGCGGCTCGCGGGCGGGAGGCTCCCCGTGGACCTCCCCTTCCGCAGGCCGTCCGGCGCCCGGGCGGCCGCGGGCGCGTCCCCGTCGCTCCTGGCGTCCCCGGCGCCGCCGCCGTCGGGCCTGGGCCGCGCCGACTTCTTCCGGGACAGCGTGTCGCACTCGATGAGCCTGTGGGAGCTGAAGGGCTGCCGCCGGCCGTCCAGGCTGGGCGCCAGGCTGCCCTCGGAGCCCCGCCGGCTCGCCGCCCCCGGGGGCCCGCCCCGGCAGAGCCCGTCGGGGGCCAGCGCGGCGGGGAACACCGGGAAGTCGCTCTCGCTGTCCGTCTCCACCGGCCGCCCGTCGCTGATGAGCTCGCTGCGCTCGTCGTCCGCCTCGTCGCCCCTGCTCTCGGCCACCGAGCGCGCGTCGGGGCTCAGCCGGCTGCCGTCCGCGCCGCGCTCGGGGGCCGGAAGCGCCGGCGGGGCGCCGTCGAGGCGGGGGGAGCCGGGCGCCGGGGACTTGCTGCGCCTCGCGCGGCGCGGGGGCGACGGCGCCGCGGGCGCGCCCTCGGGCCGGCGCGGCGCCTCCCCTGCGGCGGGGCCCCCGGCGTCCGTGCCGGCGCGCGCCTCTTCGGGAAGGACGCCCCTCTGCTTCCCGCACGATGCCTCGCTCTCCCGTCTGGCCTCTCCCTTCAGGTCACCGTGACACTGGTCTGCGCTTTCTTTCTTAAAAAAGACATTGTCCAGTTCGTCCTCGGAGCTGCTGGGCTGCGCCTTCTCCTTGGGCTTCTTCCTCTTGCGACTCGCGGCCGCAAAGATGGAGGACACGAGGAGGTCCCTGCTGTACTGGTCCTTCCCGGATCCCCACGAGCCCTGGGGGCGAGCAGACAGAGGACACTGAGCACAAGGGCCTGACGGAGCCCGTCTTCCGAAAAGCGTTCCCCCCACACGGTTCTTACGGACTCAACTCCGGACGCACTAACGGGAGCGCGGTGCCTCGGGCCTCTCGGGACCTGTTCGCGAGGGCGGGCTTGGGCTCGGCCTCGCCCCGGGTCTCGGCCGTTGGTGGGGTGTGTCTGGCACGTGACGGCCCACGCACGTGCGTCCTTCACGGGGAAGAAGCTTGTGCCTGGAGCTACCTAGGCCCCGCTTCCGCTAATGTCCCTGCGCCCACGAGCGCCCCCGCTTGGCAACGGGACGTTCTCACGCTCCTTCATCCCCGACACAGGTTTAAGAGTTAGCGTTCCGACAGGCGGAGCATCACGTGAGACATCGGTTACGGAGACTGTACTAAGACTGCGAGACTTCAACTTCCTAATTACAGGCTCCATATGATACGCATCCGGTATCACGTAAGCTCATTAAGGGAACCCTTGGGTCTTCCATTAGTTCCGCCAGAGTGGGTCTCTTCAGACTCGCCCGAGGCAAATCAGGTTGGTAATGTCTCATTCATCTAACGACAGAATCAGACAATGCAAATAACCTAAGGTCAGTCAACGATCTTAAATCCTTCCCGGAGAACCACGGTCACTGCTCAAGCTGTAGCGCAGGCTACCGGGTTCTCTCCTTAGCTACGAGTAATAGGTTCTTGACGACAACTATTTAGTTTGTTCATAATGCTACCTGCTAGGTCAGTGGTGGGGGGGGAGGGGTGAAGAAACACTTGCCAGACTTGTAAGACAAGCAGGAAGGCAGGAAGGATGCTGAGTAAAAGAAGCAGAGAGCAGATTGCTCTAGTGTCATAAAGATCTCAGACAAACTAAAACTACCATATCAAAGTCACGGGGGAAAAAAAAAGTAAGCATTTAGGCTGTTGTATTAAAAAGCATTCACCACAGTAAGATCGCAGATTAACAGAACTTTGTTCTTATAAGTTGGAAAGGATCTCCTGGTTATCCAGTACTCTTCGAATTGGTTATCTACATTTCAACACCTTCCGCTGACCACCGGAGTGGAGGATGGTTGTGGCTGGACCCTGAATCAGACCTGACCTTCCTTCCTCTGGCTTGCTGTGTAGGACACCAAGCAAGTGATTTACTTTTCAACATGTCCATTTCGTTGTCTATTTAACCAAGACAAAATTAGGTTTTTCTAGGGCTCCCTTTAAAACTCTATGATTCTGTGACTATATACGTATTGGAGCAAATACACTGGCTGTACTTACTTTACAGCTGAAAAATTGTTACAAAGAATTATACTATTTGCATGTCCACAGTATTACAGGCAGAACACAACTACCGCCATTGTTAAGATGCAGAAACTGTTACAACAACAGATTAAGGAATATGCATCTAGTAAGGGAAGGAGAGATTTCAAGTAAGTCTGAAATCTCAAATCTAAAATTCAAATCTAACTCTGAAATCCTCTGGCAGAACAAAAAAAAAAAAAAAGAAACTGTCCTAGATTAACGAAGCCTAAAGAAACATGACAATAAAATGCAAGGAGGGATCCTTAACTGCATCCTGTATAGGGGAATAAAAAATTTTTTACATCATTGGGACGACATGGGAAATTTGAATAAAAACTATACATTAGCCATAATCATGTCGTGTTGCAGGTTACATCCCTGCGCATTACGATTACCCTGTGATTTTACAGGACAGTGTCCCGTTGTCCGGAGACGCATGCTAATGTATTTAGGGATAAAGTGCTATCATGTCTCAATGTAACTCTCAAATGATCGAGCCCCACGTGTATATCAAGATGTACGAAATGATGACTCTAAGGCAAAAGGTTTGGGTGTTATTCTTCTAGTAACTTTTCTCTAGGTTTAAAATTTTTCAAAATAAAATGCTGGGGCAAAAAGCCAGTAAAAATCACAATGTAAGTTATAGTGAATGATGTGATATGATTGGAGTATTTTGTAAAATTTCTGGCAAGAATTATAATTTAATCACATACAGCCCCATCACGATATTTAAATATGATTTATAAAGCTCATGTCTCATTTCTGAATAGAACAATGTTTTAGGAAATTTGTTGACAATTCTAGTTGTTACTGTTTCAGCAGAGCAAAGTTTGCACAAATTGAGTTAATAAAAAACTTTCTAAGAAGAAACTTCCCAAAACTACCCAAAATGTTGTATAGTCTCGAGTGTTGTCAATGGCATACATATTATGTAAAAATACTGATTTTGCTGAAAGGATGGCAAGAATGTATATTTTCTTACAAACCATATATCATTCGTGAGAATGGGTAATAGTGACAAAATCTATATAACTATTGAAATGTTTACAGATGAAATAGGATGCTTGGATTTGCTTCAGAACAGACCGAGGAGGAGAGAAGTGCCTGAAATGCACACGACACGAGATGGCCAGCCACGTGTCAATTGTTGAGAACGCATAACGGTTGCATGGGGACTCGTAACGCTATCCTCTCTGCTTTTGTGTATGTTAGAAAATTGTCACGTTCAAAAATGAAAGAAGTGTCTACTCCTCTGTATTAGGCTAACCTATGCTGAGAGAAACCCGACGTCCCAACTCAAAATCCAGTATCCTACCATATCCTAAGAATTAATTTTTCCCTTTTAATCTTTTAGATTTTGTTGGTCCGTGTCACGAGACGCAGAGAGGGATGTATTTGTATACGAATCACAACAATCAGCCGAAAGGCAACCACCCCCCCCCACCAAAAATCAGCCACAAGGCAACTCCTCCCCCAAAATGTACGAAACAATTTACCTTAGATTTTGTGGAGTCACTAGTAGCTGAATCTGTGAGAAGTTAAAGAAAACAACGGTCAGTATCAGTCAATGTTCACGGCTTTCAACAGACACTGCAAAACTTATGGAAAAGACAGGCACAGAACAAAATGTGAAAGCAAAACTCAAACAGAACAATAGAACACAGTGGATAGTCAGAGCTCACAAAGATGCAAGCTGCACCACAGAAAGCCACCGCCATGAAAGGATGCTGTGAATTGTAGGCAGAGTCAGCTCGATGATAGGAATGGCAAAGGAGCCCTGTACTAGACAAGAACAGAAGCACTAGTGTTTAATCAAATTTCTAACGAGTAAGTCTAGCGGTAAAGAAGCTGGAAGACCTTCGTGAGAATTGAACGATGTACCACATCCTGTATCTGAAACTGATACACAATGTAGAACTTTCAAGACTGTCGGCTGGCCTCGCTGCAAATTGAGACACTCAAACTCGGTGTGCTTATGTTGATTTTTGTCAGACCGTCAGACTTCAATTTCATAAGCATGTACTGCATGCATTTGGATGCGTTAGGTAACCCTGCTTCCAGGTCACTTTGGTTTTCAAATAATGCTGATCTTTGTGCTTTAGACCCCAGGTTCACATCTGTGCAGTCAGGGATCCTTTGGACTACTTTGGTTAAATTGCTACCAGTTTGTAATTCTCTATCACAAATGCTATTATGGAAATGGAAAAATGGAGACCATAATTTTCACTGTCTGGCAAAAACTCAGATTATACAATTAGAAAGAGGGTAGGAAGGGGCTAGCGCTATTCAGGAGAGTACCAATTGGGCAATTTTTGTCTTTCAACTTGAGGGAAATTGATTGTCAGAATTAATGAGCTGAGCCCCATGCCACGCCCCTTTGAACACATGGCTAAATGCTTTATGACTTTAAGAACTGGTGGACCATACCATGCTATTTCTCCTCACGGTCTGCTTCAGAAATAACAAGAAACAGCAGAAAAACTTTTAAGAGAGTAGTATTGATCTGTTTACAATAATCTTGAAGAGAAAATGTACACCACAGATCAACCGGGTTTGCGTTTACAAGAATCGGGGGTTTCTGCAGACAAGGCAGCTGCAGTGCGGACAGCAGTCGTCCTTCTTCCTACAGCCCCAGCTGTCCATCAGGGCCACCACAGAATCCACTAGCGACATTACCGTGTGATAGACTCCTCCCACTTCGCCTGTTCAACACCAGTATAGATTTGCCTGTGTCAGTAAGTGCTGAGAAAACCCTTTAGGACTCAAACAAGAACTAGAGACAAAGGGAGAACAGCGTGTGAAACAACATGCTAGATTTTAGTTGCAACAGTGCGGCAGGCGAAAATTGTCAGCAAAAGAGCCTACGAAAACTGCTACTTCCCCGGACGTTAGGGCGGCAAGAGAAAAACAGAAGAAAATGTCAAACGGGTTGACATCTCTAGTGACAAATAATATACTGCATTTATGACAATGGTGCCCACTTAGCAGTCCCAACATATTTCACTGGCTGTTTTCAAACGGAACGTCTAAGCTCAAGAAGGACTACTTTTATACAGTCCGGATCATACTTCTGCCATCACAGCAACCACATATTCAGTAGCATATATCTGTTTTACCTTGTGATGACTATTACATGGAAACTGTGAATTAAAAAAAAAAAGAACAAAACAGTGGTTTGCATGCTCATTTCCCTCCTATTTCCATTCTGACAAGCATTACAGTCCCATGCACTGCCAATGGCATTATAGTCACTGTAAGATAATTAAGGTCAATCAGAAAAGGAAGATTACATTTTTTTATTAGTAGAAAGGAAACAAAAAAAGAAGAAGAAAAGGAAAAAACTCACAGTGAATTGTTACTTGTGACTGATTTGTTCTTTCATGTTACAAGAATTTAGCTTTTAACCTAGAGATCAATACTGCCCAGGCAAGAGTTACCTGATACATCTCCAGGGGAGACTCCTGTCCTTCCAATGTTGGTGAGTAAATGATCTATGTTTGGCACTGGCTGGGAGTCTACTGTGTTTTCCTCCTGCACTGTTGTCTATGGTTAATAAACAAACATCTCTTCATCATCTCTTCAAAGATACTTTCTTTAAAATTCAAACAACAGTTAGCAAAAGACACATTACTGAGGGGAGCACACGTGCTTAATTTCTTACACTGTTTACACTCAGTTGATTAACTACGAAATAAGCATCGTACTTGTATTTTCATTAGACCAGAAACTGAGGAGCTATAGACCTGCTTCCGGGGTGCAAAGCAGAAAATAGCATACAAAGCAGGAAGGTGACACCGTTGTGTGGCATCAGGATCTGGTGTCCCAAATGAAAACAAGTCAGTACAAATGCTGACGGACAATACTTACAAGAGGCTCTTCAGCACCTTCTTCTGTGAAAAACCAGTCATGCTAAAAGTTGAAATAGAAAAGGTGAAAAGAGAAATGAAATAACCCCCTACACAGATCTATATTTTGGAGGATAATATAGGAAAAGAAAAAGGTAGTTTTCTCAGTAAAAAAAAAAAAAAAATTACAATCACATTCTGTCCTACCAAACATCAGCTGCTCATAGTAAAAGGATTTTCTTGAGGAGACGAAGCCTGAACTTACATGCTGGATAAGCGTCTCTACGATCTTGTACTGGTCAGGCATGTGAGTGACCATGTGGGTCATGTTATCTTCAGATGTTCTCACAAGAGTTGGGCCAAACACTATTGCTAGGTTTCTGGGTTCCATCTGGAACAAAGGACGTTATTGAAAGACATCAGAACTTCTCTTCAGAAAGTAGGCTTAAATTGCCATTGCGTGTTGGGCATTTTATTTCTGAAAGGTTCTTTGATGAAAAAATTCAAAGAAGAATGGCTGACTGACTGTGTGTAAAAAAAAAAAAATAATGCTTCCTAGTCAGGCTTTCCATAAACTAATCTACACCTAAGTTCTTTTTCTGGCTTTCGTGACAATGTACTCTGCGTAACTGGCATTCATTTTTTCCATGAAGTCTTTGATTGCAAGCGATTGATCTGGTTCAAAACTAGTATTGCGAGAGCTACATTAACTGACAAAAATATGAAAATCAAAGAAAAAAAAATCACAAAAGAAGAGGGCAGCCATCTCCCCTCAAAAACGAAAACCTGGAAAAGGTGCTCAGAGATACATAACATTTTCCAGATTTGTCCCCGTAGTACAACAGCAGTGTCCTGAGCTTAGGGTATTCTGTTTTTTAATTCTCCAGAAGCCAAAATCACTTCATTTAAATATTTGTATTTAGGCTGAGTTTTAGAAAATCATCATTTTGCAACCTCTAACGATATAATGAGGCAACAATCGCCAGTGACGGATAGAAAATGTTGAAGAGTTAAGACTACAGCGGTAACAACCAAACACAATGTGTGGAACTTTAGACACTGATTTAAACAAACAGGTGTAAAAAGACATTTCTGGAAACCAATCAGGAAAAACGGAACACAAACTGAGTATCAGATCATTTTAAAGGATAACTAATTTTGGGTGTTTGATAAAGGGAATGCGATGGTGTTGTTTAAACAGACAGACAGGAAGGTCTTATCTGCGTAAAACAAAACAAGAACATGTCGGTTTTCACTGTATACCATTTGGTACATTTTGATCGTTGTATCCTGCAAAAGTATCACAGAGGTTGCCTATTCAACATACTGATACACAGTTGAACAATAAAAGAAGTAAATTTTTTGACTTTCCATTTTTCTTGCTGGATAAATGTGAAAAGACATGTCTTTTTCAAATGGTGACAGCTGATACTTTGGGATCTTTTGCTTTTAAAACAGGGTGATCTTTAGAGGGGCTCACTGGCCAAGAGGATGTATTTTAGAGCTTTTGCTGAATTACAAGCCCATTTTTGATGGACACGAAGCAATGAGGCCTACCTTTTCAACTAAAGGCACTGCAAGTACACCTCTTCGATACGTACTTACCTTATTTTTTTCTGAATTCTCGGCCACTGTCTTCAGATGAGCAGAAAGGAACTTAAGAGTTTCATAATGATGTTCGGGCAAGTCGTGAATCTGAAACATATTATTTTCATGATGGATTTAAAGGCTGAATTTCAGTTGTATCTCCCAAAGTATAAAATAATACCTACTAGTCTTTTTAATGTTTTCAGACGGTCTAGAGGATCTTCTTTACGATTAGCCTCAATGAAGTCGGCGTATTTATCTGACAACAATAAGAACAATAAAACAAATTTATCTTAAATTGCTTAGGTGAGTTATAATCTAGATTTCCTTTGAGGTTCAACCTCAAAACACCACACCACTCAAATTTAAATGTAGGGACAACCCCAAATAGCCTTTGCAATTTAAGTCTCCAACCCTGCTACTGTTTTTAATGATCCTCTTGGCTCTATCATCAAATAAAATTCCCTAAAATGTGAGTTCTCTGAGGGTACTGTCCTGGATTTATAGTCTGCCCATTCTTTTTTCTCCCGCAACCACAACACTGAGAACAGTGTCTTAAGTCAAATATTTGGCTTGACTGAAAAAATGGTTTTCTGCTAATTGTATCTTACTATGTCTGAAAATTCTGCAGAGAACAATACATTTTTAATTTGACAAACGTGCATGAACAGGATATGATCTATTTTATGGAACCTAAATAATTTTATAAGCTCTACTTCTCACTGAAATTTATCAGGAGGAAAAACCAATCTGAATCACAACAAAATAGCCGTAATTTTTTAAAAATAGCCATAATTATGCTTTATATGGAGGTAACAAGTAAATAAAATCTCCTGCTTCCATTAACAAAATATTTTCTCCAGGCTCAATTTAATATTTTATGGCTTTCCAACAATGTCATTTTAAACTATTTCAACTGGTATCTTTTGTGTGGGAGTTCACTCACCATTTGTGAAGAGAGGTTCAGGGAGTTTTCTGAAGAAGGATTTTAGTAGACTGCTTATCACATTCAAATCTCGCCATTTCTGGGGGTGCAAAAATAGAAATATGGCATTTTTGTAGTCAGTACTACCAAAGGGAAAAACCCCCCACAGATCAGGTATTCAAACAGAAATAAACACACTTACATCATCTTGTATATCAATATCCGCCATTCCCTTATTGAGCTCCTCCTGCATACTTGAGATGGCTGCATTATTTCCAGGAACTCTATAAATACCTGTATACTCAAGACCTCTTTCTTCAACTAATTTGCAACATATGTCAACTATTAATGGAATATACTGCAAAACAAGAAATAAATGTTTTATTTAATATAGCACAAATGTTCGTATTTGTTAGCAGATGTATATCGTAGCTAAAAGGCCCCTTCCATCCAAGAGGAAAATACATAAATCGCGGTTATCTGATAGAAAATGAAGAATGCAGACATTGCAGAGCTAGGAACAGATCAAAGCAGCAAGAGAGATTTGGGACAGTGGGAGGAGACCAACTGGGTCAAGACAGAGAGAGAAGGGTCCCCAGGGAGAAGAAGGTCTGAAGAGGTAACGAAAATTCTGCAGTAACGAGAATGTGGGCACAACTCAGGTGGATAAAGGGGAACAAAGTCCAAAAGAGAAGAGGGGGAGAGAATAACATCAGTCAACTCATGACACAAATCCTAACATGGACACTGAACACACACACGCACACGCACATTTATTATTACTTTTTCTTAATCAGGTTCTTGTTCTCATCCTTCTTTTAAGATGCTAAAAGCAGAAACACACATGATTTGAAAATGGACTCTTACCATTTCACATACATTTCAGATACATTCCTAATGGATGAATCATGATTCGATTTCAATATGTGAGAAAAAATGCGTGATAGATAAATTACTCAGCACACCCTGACAGGCCAGCACTGCTCAGGGACGCGGGTCTGCTAGGAAGAGGAAAATGCTGGGCAGATTTTAACAGACACTCTCTGTTATCTGAATGGCTGTGGACTCAGGTCCTACCACAGCTACAACTGAACCAATGACGGTGGGAGATCCGGGTGGCTGGGGTCTCCTACCCGATTGGTATGCGCCGGCGGGCAGTCGTCCAGTCTGACACCGAACGTTCCTGTAGCAGTAGGCTTTTTCTCAAATGTCTTTCTCATAATACTTGGAATGCCCTTTCTCCATGTGCCTTTGTCTTTTGGGGGACTGGTATCATCTTTTGATCGTTATACAAAAAAAAATGAAAAAAAGACATAAGAAAAGATGGAAACAAGCATATTTAAATCATGTCCTTTATCAGTATTTATATAAATCAGAGTCCTGTACTATAAATTATAGATCCTATATTTTTAAAAAATATTATATTCTCTTCTCTTCCTAATATAGCACTCCTTTTAACCTTCCATATAATTTAATCAGAATCTGTTACGCTTCTCCACCCTTTTACAATCTGCAGTTTTCTTTAAAACAGTCAAGAAAAGAGGATCAATGTGATATCTTAATAGTGACATTTTAGCAAAAGGAAACATGATGGTTTTATCTGACAGTGACAGGGCCTGGGTTCTCTGCATTAATCGCATTTGCAGTGTCTTTTACGTAGGTCTGTGTGTTCTATTTTCCTTCACTTCATCTACTACAAGACAAAGACTCATCTTAAGGGAAAGGGCCCATTAGCCTAGAGCAGGCCCAAGGTGACCTTTGAGCTAGCTCACACTGGGCCAAGGTCAGTAGAAATGGTACAGAGAAACATGAAATACCCTTACAATCCCAACTTTAAGCCATCGTATTTATTAAATTTATCCGGAAACGCTAACATCAGTACCTTTACTGAGAAGTTTCCTTTCTGACTCTTCCTTGGGAGAGTGTGGACTTTGAGTCTTTGGCTCCGATTTAGCACCAAGCAGAGTCTGCCGGATGCTGAGACTCTGGCGAGGTGTTTTTGGCAGCTGTTCCGCTTTGCTGCTGAAAGAAACAGAACACTTCTTAACAATTACGTATTTTACATCCAAAGTAACTTGTAGGCGTGGTGGGATTCTCACCTCATCAGACTGTTATATTCTTTTATTCTTCGACTAATTAGATCCCTGTTAGTTACTCCAGTGTCCTGCAGAATGAACAGGAGGTAAGATTAGAAAATCAATTCTAAACATAAGTAGGGATCCCTACTTTTGTTTTGGAAGCTCTCTATTGTACTATATTGCTTAGTCAATACAGACCCTATATTCTCAGTGGACTTGTTTTAAAACCTCTGTTCCACATCACCCAACATGACTCTGCAATAAATGATCCAGGTTGCCTCCCACCTACTGCCAAAAGGGCTTTCTCTTTCTTTTCTGTACCCCTACGATACCTAGACTAAGCCAGCAAGCAGCAGGTGTTCAAACTTATCGATCTGACATTTTTTATAAACGACTGGGAAGCAGAGGGACAGTTTTTTTTCTCTAACACCAGAAAGAATGATCAGCATTTCAAAATAATACAGTTGTGAAGCGCCTGGATGGCTCAGTCGGTTGTGCATCCCACTGCGGCTCAGGTCATGATCTCACAGTTCGTGGGTTTGAGCCTGCATCCGGCTCTGTGCTGACCGTGCGGAGCCTGGAGTCTGTTTTGGATTCTGTTTCTTCCTCTCTCTCTCTCTGCCCCTCCACCCTCCCCACCTCTCTGTCTCTCTCAAAAATAAATAAACATTAAAAAATAATAATAATATAGTTGGATAAAAGATAGAAAAATAGTGTAAAAATCTGTTAATGATGAATTCCTAGAAGCAGCGGGATTGAGGGTCACTTAGTGTCAGAAGTGGCCCTTACATTATCAGAAGAGAAAAGCGCAAAAGTGGGCTTTTCAAGCTCAACAAATTAACTTTTATAATATGCTATGTGGTAAACTCAGATTTGACCATGAAGTGATTTTTTCCTACTGATTCCAATGATACATTGACATGTACCCTCAATATTTTTTATTAGTCTCATTTTGATTAGAATGAACAATTCAATTTAACAATATAGACTTTGGAGTCAAACAGTCATGAGTTCAGATACTCTTCCTGCTTAGCAGCTGAGAGATCATACAGTTAAGATCTGCAGTTAAGATCGCCTGGGTTTAAATCCTGGCCCTGACACTTACCAGCTGTGTCACCTTGTGGAAATTACTTACCTCTCTTTGCCAGTGTCCTTATTTATAAAATGGTGATGACAATAATAGGACACGTTCATATGGTTGCTGAAATTAATTCATGTAAAATGTTCTTACTCTCCCTGTTTACTCTGAAAAATTCAGGTCTGATGCTCTCTTTACAGCGGTGGTTGTAGAACAAAGGTTGTATTGATACGGATCTGGTGTTAATTTTTAACTACAAAGAAGGTTGGGTGTAAACTATCAGCGAAAAAAGCACAGGCTTTTTTCCTAAGACCTAAGTTTTCATAATCTGAATTGGATATCATGGAAATGACTACATTGGAGAACATGATTTGCATAATCTTACAGTTCATGTGGGTGCCCCTGTGCGCCGGGAGTTAAGGGACAAGAGTGCTGTGCTTTGTGTGTGTGTGTCCTAGCAATGAGCACAAAAGGTGAGAACGACGTGTAAGAAAAACTGTGTTAATGATATGAGATACTCTTGAGCAAAAGTGACCGACTTACTCGCCACCGAATTTGAGCTGTCAGGTTTGTAATTATGAGCCCTGAGAACACTACCTTTATGAGTGAAATTCCTGTTGTAAAAAATACCTTGATGGTTGTGAGCCAGAAACCCTCAAGTCCCTACATATTCCTCATTGAAAAGAAAAACTGGCTTGTCGCATGATTTCTGACAACGCAAGTTTTCTTGGAAACCAATGGCTGTACGCTAGCAGGCTCTATTATACTCCTGACTGCATCTGTATGTCCAAATCCTCTTGTCAGTGTCTCTTTGCATTTACGTAGTAATTTGTATTGACAAGTATTTTCATGATCACTTAAGCCCCACAGTGATCCTGTTTTTGAGATAAGGAGCCAGAGCTGGAATTATTTAGTCATAAAGTAATGACCAGGACTAGGAGCTAGATTTCCTGATCCTGCTTCTAAGAAAGTAGGCAAAATATAGGAATTCTCTATTTTTCTAGTTCCGTAATGGAGATTTTCAAAACAATATAGAGTAGGTACATGTGGGTTTTCCTTCTGATCAATTTTTCAAGTGAAAATAGCATATTATAACTTCTTTTTAATGTTTATTTTATTTTTGAGAGACAGAGCACGAGTAGGGGAGGGGCAGAGAGAGAGACACGGAGAGACACAGCCGTCAGCACAGATCCCGAAGCAGGGCTCGAACTCACGCACCGCAAGATCATGACCTGAGCCGAAGTGGGCGCTCAACCAACTGAGCCACCCAGGCGCCCCCTTGTAACTTCTTTTTCCATGACGTATCAGATTCTTTCAGTCTTCCTCAGAAAACTGTTACGAAAGAATCTGGTTTTCCGAGCATCGCTTTGAACACACACCTCCTCGTTCAGGTCGCTGCTCTCCTGGATGGTCTTGATCCACGCTAGCATGTCGTCTCTGTCCTCAGCCTGAAAAAGGCACTCGCAGTCTGACGTGGTAAGTCGGAACACGTTTTTCCTCTTGGTCTCACTATACGAGATGTCGATTAAGCAAGCGTTGACGCTGATGGGCTGTTCTTCTTCAGGCGCGCTCACCTGCTCTCTTTTGTCTTTGTACAAGAACAGTGAGTGGCCCCGAAGCACAACATACATCTGCTTCCACGGCCGGATACTTCCACCAACTCGCTGGAAAACACGGAACAGTTCAGGAATACTCCATGCACGGCTTGCTCTTAGGGGCAGGATAAACACACCAGGCAACACTGTTAACACACACACACACACACACACACACACACACGGACAGCAAGCCCAGCAGGTGTCTGAGTCACGATCGTATATATTTGTCAGGAGAGGAAAGGCAAACCGTGCGGAGGGTACACCAAGCTACGCAAGGTATTTGTGTCAGCATCAAGGATGGTGAAATGCCAACTTTAATTTGGGTTGGGGCAAAAACCTATTTTATGGGTTCATGAACAAAGTAGTTAAGATAAATTGAACAAAGTAAGGTAAAACAAGAGTAAGCAAAATATGTAAAATATATAAAAATGGTAAGAGAATATAAAATAAGAAAAAAATCAGTCAGAAAAGTCTTTTGAGTGGAAGGAAGGCTGACGACAAGTCCCAGATCATGCAAATACTGCATAAACACAGCACGTACGGGGAATGAATGAAGTTAACCAGACTGATCAACTTTATGCTGTCAAGCAACAGTATCCATATCCAAGGTGGGTTTTTCTTAAAAAGTAAACTCTTTTGACAGTATTAAAATTTTGTTACAAATAATCTGCCCAAATACTGTAAGAAATTTTATGGCAATGATTTTATTATATTGCTATCTGCTTCATGAAGCATATACTGTGATATTCATTTATATAACTCAGTAATTATAAAATAAAGTGAAACAAGGAAATTATAAACGAATAAAATGGGAAAAGCTAAATAAAATATTTAAAGCTATTAATATGGAGAATTGTCACTCCCTAAAGGAGGACCCTGTGAAAATCTATGGCTAGTAAACTATTTAATAAGAAAAGCCGAGTTTCTTCTTGAATAACTTCATGTCTCTTTTCTGCTGGCAAAATATAAGACAGTATACGCCATTTGCAGTTGATACACAGGACGAAAATATACAAAATTAAATCACTGATTAGAATTTTTTAAAATAACTTTTCCTTTTCTGTAGGAAAAGATATTTTTTATAAGGAAGTGACAGACTTTTATTTATTTTTTAAATGTTTATTTATTTTTGAGAGAGGCTGCATGAGTGGGGGCAGAGAGAGAGAGAGACACAGAGAATCCCAGGAACTTTGAGATCATGCCCTGAGCTGAAATCAAGAGTCAGACACTTAACTGACGGAGCCGCCCAGGCACCTGGAAAAAGAGACTTATAAGTGATGTTTTCTACTCTTTATTCTGGATAATTTGCCATCTTATCTGTACAGACTTTATGTGTTATTCTGCAGGGGCTGCGTCTCATACACTGGAGGTAGCTGCGAAAACATACTACCTTGCCCTTATCGGTGATGAGTGGCCGGAAGTGGAGCCATCCTTCCCTGGCAGCATCACTGAAAACCTCTGAGGAAGAATCTTTCCTGGACCCAGAGTCTTCTGATGATTTCTGGCTGTCTATGATCTACAGAAAAGGTCAAGAAAATAGAGTAAAATATTTTTTCCCTTTATAAATATTTGCATATGGAAATTGCTTGGCTGAAAAAAACTTTTTTTTTTATTGTTTATTTTTGAAAGAGAGAGAGGGAGGGAGGGAGAGAGCAAGCTGTGTGAGCGGGGGAGGGGCAGAGAGAAAGAGATTGAGGATCTGAAGTGGGCTCTATGCTGACAGCACAGAGCCCAGTTCAGGGCTTGAACTCATGAACCGTGAGATCATGACCTGAGCCTAAGTCAGACACTTAACTGAGCCGCCCAGGTACCCCTGAAAAAAATCTTTAATGTTCCAAAATGAATGGTTATTTTTGAAGAATACCAACTTTATCAATTACATTAGAAAATTTTCTGGTCTTGTTGAAAACAAAATGTGAATTGACTACCATCATTTTTTAAAGGTCATCTGTAGGAATTTTTAATCATGAAAAAAATAACAGAAATAGTATAATCTTCCTGCTCTCAAGAGCTCACATTTTAGTGAGCAAAGACAAAGCAGAATAAAAAATAAAAACAAGAAAATGATCACATTGTGATCAGTACCATTTGGGAAAGGGAAACTGAGATGTTGTAACAAATGACTAAGTAGTGGCTAGAAGTTCAAGGCCTACTGAAGGAAGAATATTTAGGATGAAATATGGAGGAAAGGGGCTGTCCATGATAGGTCAGGAAAAAGAAAAGTTCAGGGAGAATGTATAGCTAATGAATGTACATTCACTATTATCATTTTAAATGTCCACTGTCGAATCAATGTAAGAGAAACAGCTACCTAATAGATTGTTTAGGGTCTTCTAGGACATGGTAGGAAGTGTGAAGGGAAGCCATTAGGTGATGAGTCAGAGGAGTAACGTTATCTGGTCCCAGTTCAAAGGTCACTCTGTTTGCCACCTGGAGAACGGATTCTCCAACCATGAGAGAGGTGTTACTGTAGGAATCCAGGTGAGGAACAATGGTGGCTTGAGCTAAAGTAGCATAAGTGAAGGCAGGGAGGAACGTCAAGCTTCAGAGTGTGTTCTGGAGGTAGTGTGGATAATGCTTAATATGGGGGAGGGTGAAAAAGAAGCAACAAGGCTAATTCCCAGTTCAGGGGCTTGAAAAACTGGGTGAAGTGGACCTAGTGAGATGGGGAAAACTGGTGGTAAACATGTCTGCGATACAACCCAGATCTATTTGGCCATTAAACCTCGATTGCTTATTAAACACCCAAATAAAGATGCCAAAAGGGTAACAGCCTACATGAGCTGCAGCCTGGGGAAGAGGCCAAGGTGAGCAGTATAAACTGTGGGAGATCTCCGGAAAAGATCATGTTGGCAATGAGGGCAGATAGAGATGAAAGAGGGGTCAGAACCAGTCCCAGACATTCCAACATTTTAAATATTAGAATGGCAGAGGCAGAAATGGAAACCAGCAAAAGAAAGTGTTTTAGAAAGGCAGTGGGAATTGGTGTTGGATACTACTGAAAAGTCAAAGAAGTTAAAAATCGAATATAGCCGTTAGTTCGGGGACCTTGAACCTCACTGGTAACCTTGGCATGAGCAGTGTCGTTCTGGTATGTGTGGGGTGAGAAAGACGTGATGTGAGGAAGTGGACCCTATGGGCCATTTTTTTCAAGGAGTTTTGCTGTGGAAAGTGGAAGAGAAAATAGAAGCAGGAAACAGAGGGGGATGTA
Organism: Cryptoprocta ferox; assembly: GCA_028646485.1. Lineage (NCBI taxonomy): Eukaryota > Metazoa > Chordata > Mammalia > Carnivora > Eupleridae > Cryptoprocta > Cryptoprocta ferox. Next base: position 130,634,901 of record CM053571.1, read on the forward strand.
GATTCAAGGAAAGTTCGTTTGTTTTTTTTGATATAGCAAATAGTAGAATGTGCTTAGATGATGGCGAATGAGCCACTGGCAAGAGCAATTCTGCAGAGGAGAGAGCGGTCTTGAGAAAGCGAAAAGTGATGGAATCCAAAGAAATGTGGATGTAGGCTTTTAATGGGATCATGTTCCCAGTAAACAGATACCTATGATAAGAGTAAGGAAAGCAGAAACTGTGGGTGCAAATGAAGATGGCAGATATTTTTGGAGAATATAAAACACGGAAATTCCTGTCTAAGAGCCTTTTGTTTGTGCTGTCAATAAAGTATGAGGGAAGAGTAGACAAGAGAGGATGGGGTGGACTGTACGGAGGAAAGTGGAGGGTCGGAGTAAAACAATAATTTTGAGGAAAGAAAAATATGCATACAACAAGATACAGGATTGCTGGGTAGTTAGATTTTTGGCCATAAACTGATAAAGTGAGAAAAATCAGCATAATGTGTGCGAAGTATCATATACTTGATAAATATGTTTAGAAATTAGAAAAGAACACCTTATACACAGTACTTTCCAAATGCACCTGAAACTGACAGAATATAGGATAATAGCACTAATTCCCTGTGAAGAGCCATAGTAAGCTAAGGTAAAGAGAAACATTTATCATTTGCTGATATTTAAAAAAAATTGAATACCAACCTTGATTCCCTTCAGACTAGAAACGTGCTTAAAGGACCTGTTGGAAAGAAATGTATAAATATTTGCCATAAATGCATAAAACACCTTAGAGATGTAAAAACAAATTGAACATCACAAGTTAGCTTTCAATAATAAGCTGGTGTTTCATCGTTACCATGTTAAATGCTCACTGTTCAGTGCAAATGTGAAAAACAGCTAATTTTCTCAGTACTTAAACTTTCGATTCCATGAGAGAAGCTTTCATCGTGGATCTGGTCAATTAAAACGGTTTCTGCATAAAGTGTGAGTTTATCCTTCTTTTTAGATGAAAGAAAAAAACGACTGGGCTCAACATTGGGCTTTAGAATAAATTAACGGTTAACCATAGTTGCAGTGCTCTATGAAGGGTTCCCACAATGTTAACAATGACTGATAATGTGGCGGGAGGACCATTCTTCCTGCCAACTGCATTCGGGATGTTTTGATCTGGAAACCAGCGGCTGCCAGGGAAAAGGCTTAGGGCTTCCGAAGATAGGTGCGCTTTAACTATTCAAAATAACTCAGCTTTAGGAGACAGAGCTGTTTTGCTGTTTTGTTTTTTAATTCAAAGTTAATTTTAAGAAATTTAGGATTGTAAGACGCGACTGAGGATGGCACTGCCCTTCCCTTTCAAACCGCCCTGAACAAGATCGCTAGAAACAGATGCGCAAACTTCATCTCCCGCAGTATCAGGAGACACCTGTAACTCTGAACCACAATATAAATGTCCATGAAGGTAAGTGGTTAAACACGGTGAAGAATGGATACCGGAGGAGAGGACACCCCTCGTGGTGTGCCTCAGACAGAACCGCAGTGCGCTGCTCCCTGCGAGATCAAAACCTTCCCTTGTTTGGAACAGTGGGAAACACGGTGCCAGAGCTGGTGATCGGAGCCCCGCTCATCACCGCGGATATCAGGGGTTATGAAACGAAGGAGGAAACACACAGTCTGGCCATCTCTGCAGGGAGCAGTGTGTAGTTGCTGCAGGGAGAAGTACACTCTGAAATGTGGCAGTTACTGGCATCTTTCAGGGAGGAAGAAGTGAAGGCAAATATAAATATAGGTCACCAATTCAACTCTGCATCATTAGAACACTTCCTGGTCGCCTGGACCTCGCTGTGGCCACACCTCACACAAACCTCCCCTGTGTATTTGGCCCCGGGAAGAACTGACTTCACTGGAATTTAAGTAATAACCAAATAGAAGCCTCAGAGAATCTTTCCAAAAATACTATGATCAAAAAAGACAAATTGTTCTTTGACCGAAGGTTCAATATTATAAAAATGCCAATGTTCCTTAAGTTAATCTTAGGAATTAAACATTATGCCATTAAAAATATCCATAAAAATTTAAGAACTAGAAAATTGACTTTAAAATTCAAATAGTAAAATAAACAAAAATAGCCAGGAGAATTTGGAAAAATATAAAGCAATGAGAGAATGGCCTTACCAGATAATAAAAACATTATAAAACCACCACAATTAACAGAATCTGGTGCACATGAGTAGACAGATAAATCAACTGGGCATAATGGAGGCTAAAAGTACACCTAAATATATATAATAATTTAGCATATAATAAAGATAAATATCAGTGGGAAAAATGTTCTGGGGACAACTGAGAGACACTGGAAAATATAAAGTTTTTTTATAGTTTATTTTTTAATTTTATTACAAAATATTTTTATATTTTATTTTACTTATAAAGTTTTAAAGGCCCTTTATCTCATTAATTGGAATAAAATAAATTCCAGATAAATCAAAGTTGCAAATATACACAAGAAAAGAAAAAAACAAATTTGAGAGGCAAACAAGGAAGAGTTTTGTTGTAATTCTAGAGGAGAGAAAGGCCTTTTCAGTATGACTTAAAATCCAAAGGCCATAAAAAAAATCCTAAATTTGACTGCAAAGAAAAAGTTTAACATTTTTGCAGTCTAAATTAAAAAAAACTTAAAAAAAATCAAATGAAAAACACTGAATTGGGAAAAGACTTATAATACTTATCCCAGAAAAGAGCTCATTTCCTTTATACAGAGAGCCCCCAGAAGTCAATCAGGAGAAGCAGTAGGAAGATGGGCAGAGGATATGAACAAGCAGCTCACAGGAAAATACAAATCTTTAAAAAAAAAATTTTTTTTTTTTACAGTTTATTTATTTTTGAGAGAGTGTGCATGAATGGGGTGGAGACAGAGAGAGAGGGGAGAGAAAATCCCAAGCAGGCTCTGCACTGTCAGCACAGAGCCCGATGTGGGGCCCGAACCCACCAACCGTGAGATCGTAACCTGAGCCGAAACCAAGAGTCAGACGCTTAACTGACTGAGCCACCCGGGAGCCCCAGTATAAATCTCTTAAATATATATGCAGTGATGTTCAATTAATTTAATAGAAATTTCCAAATAAAAACTACAATATGATGCCAGTAGATTTACAAACCATCAGAAGTTAGCTGACATGCTGTGCTGGTGAGGAACAACAGAGACTTTTATCCTCTGCTGGCGGGAACGTGATTTGGGCGGTGGTCAATGCATGATGCGCATTAAAATAAAAAAATGCACACCCCTTGCTGTAACAGTCTTTTTTCCAACCATATTCACTTATATACTAAGTGAACCATGTACAAATATAGTCACTGAAATATTGTTTGCAGTAGCAGAAGACTCAGTCCCTCTAAATGGCTATTAACAGAGCAGTCAGATATATTTTGGTTCAGCTACTGAATGGAAAATGAAGCAATCATGAAGAAGTGAGCCAGGAATGTATGCACGGGAGGATCCCCACGGTCAGTGTGTGCAGCACCCAGCACTTGGTTATGTAAGTAATTAGCAAACGTGCGTACACACTTAGAAGCCTCTGTAACACTGTGTATGGGTTTGACGCATCCAAGAGCTCTGAAACAATGCAAACGAAAACGGTAACAAAGTCACGTCTGAGAATAGAACTGGGCGGCTAGAGGCCTAGAGCAGCGGTGACTGTTCAATACGTGTCTTTTTTGTATTACGCTTGTGTATTACTGATTTTTAAATATTAATTTTAAAAACTCAGCTGCGTACATTACTGAATAACAACTCTGCTTAATTTTTTATTTGTATTTCTAATGGTATAAAGTTAGAAAGTATAAAGGAAATCGTTAAAATTCAGTATTTATCTGTCAAAGTCATGCTGAACACCCACAAACAGATATTTAAAATGATATGTTTGAGACTTACAATTGTGCATCTTCTCTGTAATCATCCAGGCCCTCGTCATAGGATTTTGATCTTTCGGTCTTCGAGCTGGGCTGGGCATCTAGGCTGGGAGGGCCGACAGATTCTGTAATTAAAATCCAGCATTTAGACATCTGCAAGTGCTTTCTAGATCCTTCTATCAGAGAAGGGATCACGGTTTACCATGGCAGTCTGAGTGGGACACCGAGAAAGGAGAGGCGGTTTGCACAGCCACTCACTGAAACGTACCCTGATCATGGGAGAGCTGGCGGCGAATTAAGGGAGCCGACGTGGTGAGGCTGGGCGGGACCGTTGCTATGGAGGGTACCTGGGGTGCCTGGGGTGCCTGGGGGGTGGAGGCTGAGATGACAGCAGAAGCGGGGATGTGCGCAAGGTCATGATCAATGCTGGGGCTCGTTGGTTCATCTAGAAGATAAAATGAAAATAAATACTGGACGGGAGCCTGGCTGGCTCAGTTGGTGGCGCAAGCGACTACTGAACTCAGGGTTGTGAGTTCGAGCCCCACGCTGGGCTTAGAGCTTAATTGAAAAAAAAAAAAATAAGCAAATGAAAAGAAAAATACTGGAATGTTAACTGACTTAAATATTAATAATCAATATTTATTATTAAAGAAAAACCAGATACAGATTTTAACACTTAACCACTAAATCGCCAATAAATGACATACTTGGCCTGTTAAAAATCTTACAGAGTTATTACTCTAGTAATTCCAAATAATTCTGAGAATGTAGTCCAAGAAATTAAATCCGTTGCTTCTTCTACCAACCAATCAATACCTTCACTAACTGATCAAGATACCAAACTTTCTAGGTATTCAGAACCGTACCCTATAAAAGCAGAACCATAAATACCACCCTACAAGAATCACTTTCCCATTTTAAATGTATTACACATCATTTCAGGAAGCTGCAAGGTGACTTGGCTGAGGCTTAACTTTCAGAGTAGCAACACCTAAAACTTCCCTGTGCACAAACACACAAGTATATCTTCAATTTTTGTAGAAAAAGGAGAAAAGACAGTTACAGTCTTAGAAAGTCTTAACAAAACCCTCTATAAAGAATATAATGATGAAACTGGGTTTTGATTTTTTGATTTAAAAGATCAAGCTATTTTAATTTTGACCAAATTCTAAGAATGCTCTATCATTTTAATGACTGGCATTTTAATCAAGATGACTAATAATGATACAAAATTATAACATGTGTAGCTAAAATCTATAAATTCTGACTACCTTGAGCTTATGTTCTGTTTTTACGATGTCTTTAAAAGCAGCTCTTTGTATCTTAGCAATAGAGAACATTTTTACAATTTCTCTATGAATCAAGGTTACTAAGTATTCGATAATTTAATATCATATGTTGGGGAGCATACAATTATTCTTTATTTAAAAGGAAGGAGATAACTGAAGTTTTTACATCAATTGAATAAAGATAAAAATTTAATTTTACTACAGATTATAGTATCCTTTAAAACTTTCATTATGATTTAAATTACCACACATTAACCAACTTTTTCAAATGATACGTATGTATACAGTAAGTTGATCTTCTGGGGTCTGCCTAGGCCACCAGTCTGTTATGGCTATGATGGGAAAATACTGTATTCTTTGAAATTATGGGGCATATGTATGTATCTGATAGTATTAACCATCTGGAGAGATTTCTGTAGCGAAAACATTGACAAGAGTGGTGTGAAATATAGGTGTCAAAGAGCGTCTAGGAGATGCCATGGGATAGATCTTTCAAAGACCATTTTATGCCTTGCAAAGCAATTTAAAACATTTACATTTATATTTATTTAAAATTAAATTACATGGAACGAAATTCAAAACGTTCGTGGATTAAGCATTAAACAAAATTTCAAAGGCGATTTTTTTTTTTTTTATGACTCTGGACTTTCTAGAGGTATGCATTCAATCTATTTGGACTTACTACATTTTGGAGGAAATTTGTGTATTACACTGGGCTGAAATCCTTGCTGCTTTAAGCATGTCGTGCAAAAAGGGCCCAGATAGAGTCCCACCGCCCCAGGGAGCAAGGGTGCCCCAGGGAGCAAGGGGAAGCGGAGGAGGCCCAGCAGGGAGGTTAGAACGCTGTGCTCACACATTTCAGTCTTTGCATTCTTTAGAATAAATAGATCTACAATGTTAAGATAGACAAAGAAAAGCTAGACATACTTTTAAAATACACAAAATTACATGACCCCACATTTATGAATTATACTAATAAATCCAATTCTCTATTCCCTGTGAAAATGTGAGAACTTTTCTACTGTTTTTAAAATACCACTGCAATGATTAACTGGAATTTTATTTTAGTTTAGTTTTAAAGTTTATTTATTTTGAGAGAGAGGGAGACCACGTGAGCAGGGATAGGGCAGAGAGAGGGAGAGAGAGAATCCCAAGGAGGCTCCATGCTGTCAGCGTGGAGCCTGACATAGGGCTCGATCCTACAAACCGTGAGATCATGACCTGAGCCAAAACCAAGAGCTGGATGCTGAACCAACTGAGCCACCCAGGCTCCCCGATTAACTGGAATTTTAAAACCCTGATTTTGACATCTGCTTTCATTATTACCAATGTATAGATTACATAAAAACAAAAATAATTCAGGCTTATCTCATTTTCCAATGTAAGAAAATGGGCACTATTTAGTTGTCCAAAGAGAAAACCAGTGTGCTGTCAGATTTTCAACTAATTTCTGTATTTCTAAAATCAAACTTATTCTGTCACATGAAAATAACTGATCATCTCTCTCTCAAGCATATCACATATGACATTAAGACGTTAAGTAATGCATGCAAAACATATTTATGAACTATCAAGGCTATAGACTTGCTATCATCATGTGGCATAATCCCTCAGGGTAAACTGAACTACATAATCAAAGAACCCACTTAACATATGAGGCCTTAACTGACTTTATTCCCTAAAAGCCCCATAGCTTTTCACATTAAAAAAAAGGTAGAGGAGGACACTGAAATTGTTATATATTAAAAGTCAAAGCAATACTGTTTCTTAACCTGTAAAAAAGACAGACCTAAGTGTCCAAAAATTTTAGTTTTAGAAAATATTCTTTTCCAAAAATAGATAAGTAACTAATTCTCACAGAAAATATATACTCCATAATTTAATTTGGATTTTTTCCAAAGAGAGAATACTATAAGTTATTATGTTTAAACTACTTATCCATATCTGAATAAAAAATCTTCACTGTTATTTCTTATCAGTTAAAATTCTAGAACATCTATAAAATTTCACAAATCAAGAAAAATATAGACAGGGACAAAATCAAGGCAGCATATTGTGAAACGATGAATAACAGAATTACTTCTCAAACAACAAAGAAAAAAATGGAAGCCCTAACAGATATCGAGAGCTCTTATAAATAGAAACAACTAAAATCGTAACAGAAGAGCAAAGCACATGAAAAGACAAATCATGGAAGAAATACAAAAGCCTAATAAAAATTGGGGGGGGGGGAAACCCTGAGAAAACCTGACTATTAATGAAATAACAAAATGAAACTAAGTGAAATAGGACAGCTGTTTTTCATCTCACAACCTGGCAAATATTTTCACCTCGTGATGTTCTTATCCTATTTGTTCCTCTTCATCTGCAAGATGACCGCAGAGAACGATGCTGCCAGCTGCCCAGCTCTATCTTTGGGGTTCAGTGGGGCTCACCAGAGCACCCCCTTCCTATCGACGGGCATAAGCGCACGGCCCCGAGCTCACTGAGTCTGCAGTAACTGGCCAAGGGTGAAGAATATGATCCAGGTAGGACCCGACACACAGTCTGTCCATTGGATTTGATATACGGATACCGAGAAAAGTAGTCTTTCTCTTCCCTTCCTCCGGCAGCAAAAACTATAAATACCAGTAAACTGAGTTGCCAGTGGCCATCTTTTCTATCATGTGGAAAAAAGCATCTGAGAATGAAGAGAGCAAACCTGAGAAAAAGATACACAATCTTGATGACAAATCACTTGAGTATCTGGCTCCAGCCACGCAAAGAACCAGGTCACCCCCAAAACTTCTTCACCGTGAGCCGACAGTCCTTTTTGGCATGAGCTAATATGAAAAAACCTCCTACCGTTTGTAACCAAGAGAATTCCTACCCACACCAAGGTAGAGCACAGTGTGTCCCTCTCACAAACCAGCATCAATCCTGTGACACCTGTGACGCTGCAGGGTGGACCAGAGGGCAAAATGGGCCTCTTCTAAGATGAGCTGGGCTATGAGGGATTTTTCTCACAGTGCACGTAATTACTCAAAGAAAGCATGGCATCAATGTAGTTTATCTTTTAAAATTACAGTTGAGAATAGGTTTATGCAACTCAGTGAAATTATTGGAGTTTTTGGCATAGACTATGGCTCAATAGGTCCTTGAAGTAACTTTGCTTTTTATTTCACTTCGCGACCAAGAGGTAATCCTACCCTCTCACCAAATTACAGATTAGTTTAAGGAAGGTTAACAGCAGAATATTCAAAGATGGAATAAACTGTATGTTGCAAGGGGAGGAGCAAACTTGTGTAAGTTGGAAGAGCATGACTGTATGCATGTGTATATGTGCGCTTGTGTGTGTATATATATCATTTTTACTAAGAATACGGATTGAACAAAGTGCTCCAAAGAAGGGACATTCACTACGAATGACCTAGAAAGTCAATCCACAATCGAGGAAAGGGAGCGGAGCTGTAAATCCAAGAGGCGCTGTTGTTACAGAAGGCACTAGAAAGGGACGAGACGAAAAGAGAGCAGGGGCAGCAATGGGGGCGGTATCACGGTCAATACCGGGGCCAGTCAGCTTGCTGGCAAGACAGCGTGAACCACATTCGCATGAAGTGGAAGCAATACTTTTAGATTTACTGCAGATAATGGTTCCAATTACTTAGCTGAACTTCTGCAGGCCCACAGATGAGATAAGTTAACGTAAGTTTTAAGATTTTGTGGATTCGTGGGTACGGGAGGGGCCCGTGTGTATGAACAATGACCCAGCTTGCCAGCGGACAAACACTGGAAGTATTAATTTCAAGAAATCCAACACTTGCTTTAAAAATATTTAATAAACATCAGGCGCCAATTTCACCAATTTTTCTTTCAGATGACCAGTGTTCACACATAAGATAAACAAGCTATTAGTTAGGAATGGGGAAGACTGTCTTGTTTGACCGTGTGAAAGCCACTTACAGAGACTGGACGAGCATTATGAGAAGGGTCATTTCTAGCCAAGAGGCCTGCGATAATAAATTCACTATGAGGACAAAATCACTTTTTGTGTAATAATTTAAAATACCTTTAGGGTTTTCCTAAACCAGGGATTTGTTAGGGGGCTTTCAACGTTTGGGTCTATTTTAATTTTTTTAATGTTTATTTATTTTTGAGAGAAAGAGAGGGAGACAGACAGACGGACAGACAGAATACGAGCAGGGGAGGGGCAGAGAGGGACACACAGAATCCGAAGCAGCTCCAGGCTCTGAGCTGTCAGCACAGAGCCCGACGCGGGGCTCGAACTCACGAATCGTGAGATATGACCCGAAGTGAAGTCCCACACTAATCGACTGAGCCCCCAGGTGTCCCTGGATCTGTTTTAAAAACCAGCACATGTAGCTGCGAGTGTAGCTACTACTAGGTCTGTTGTCAACATTAAAGAATTAGCAGAAAATCCAGAAAGTCTACTTTCGGGAAACAAGTCCACAGTTTTTGTAAATGCTAAGTTAAAGAACGTTTTTCCTAAATAAATCAGCATGGCATTCTACATGGTGTGCTGTAGATAAATTCAAAATATTTTAGGACAAAAGCTAATGCTGCAACCAAAAGGAAGGTAGATGAGCATCTAAAATTATTCCACAGTGAACGGTTTTGTTAAAAAACTTGGAACACATATATTTATTTACCAAAAATGTGCCTATTCAATCTTGGGAAATCTGAGTCAAGAATGGTGAATATTAAATGTAGAATGATATTTTTTTGGCCAAGATTTAAAAGAGTAAAAGGCCAGCATTTCTTAGCACATTTTTAGGCGTGTTTAACTTTTCTTATCCACAACATGGGTTATTTACTCCTGACCTAAATTCCCCACCGGGCTGTACGTGAAATACTTGGCGGGTTGTAAGTGCTACAGAAGTTTGGGGATTTTATATTGAGATGATTTTATATTGAGATGATTTTATTAAAAATGACCTCCACGTCATTACTCAATACAAGCAAGAATCTCAGTCCAAGTTTTAAGTACCAATGGAGTCACATCTTGGGGGAATACTGGCATATGAAAAGATTGTACGATGAGGAATATAACTTTTCTCTTTATAGATTAGTTGCTTTGTAGAAAGATTCAGTATGTACTAGCATAAAAGAGGGGCTGGGTGCTCGGTGCACTACCTATAGGAGGAGACTAGAGCTTCTAGAGGGAGTAGTTGTGGATAAGGTGATAGTCACCTACTCCCATTCCTCTGGGGTAAATTTCGGACACTGTAATCTATAAAGCTTGTATCTCACAAGCTTTAAAACTTCTAAATTGATTTAAAATGGCAGGACCAGTAAGGTTGTGCCAATCTAATGCAATTCTACATAGCCTAACACTAAGTACATGCCTATTGGCCAACTTTGGCCTGAGAACAAGGAGTATTAGAAATATGGCAAAAAAAAAAAAAAAAGAGGGAAATAAATCTGAAATGAAATCTGAGTGTGGGTAATACTATAGTTTCTTTATATCAATAATTATATGAGTAGAATAAAGAAATGTAGAAAGTCCACACAGTAGAATACATCTTCAGTCCTACAGTTATAGTGTCAAATTACTTATGAACTCATTACTCATTTTGTGTTTTGTGTTTACTCATAAAAGAAGTCAAAATTTATTTTCAGTACTTACTGTGAAGCTTTATAAACTACGGGTGGGGGGTAAGCAAAATACTGTCAATGACTGATATTCCTAATTTAAGAACAAATAAAATGGTCTATTTTCCTCATTTCTCTAAATCTTTGTGAGCCAAAAGAAATATTAAACATTAAATCTGTAATAAAATGTTGGAAAATTTTCTCTATGTAAGATATATCATTTGCTCTGTATTATAAATAACTAAATAAATGAACTGGCTCCATTCTCTGGTATTTTGGGAATAAAGCCAAGGCACTTTTTCTTTTGCATTCATCTATAATATTTTCAAATAACAAAAAATAATTTTTTAAAATTTTATTCTTGAGAGATAGAGCATGAGCGGGGGAGAGGCAGAGAGAGAGAGGGGGAGACACAGAATCTGAAGCAGGCTCCAGGCTCTGAGCTGTCGGCACAGAGCCTGACAGAGGGGCTCGAATTCACGAATTGAGAGATCGTGACCTGAACCGAAGTCAGAAGCTCAACAGACAGAGCTACCCAGGTGCCCCCCCAAAATAATTATTAAAATCACAGAAATTAACATTCTGGAGTGTGATAATACCAAAGCAAACCTTGATTTCTTCCCTTTAAATGTTCCATGAAATGCCATCAAGTATATTCTCCAAAGTGTGTTTTATGATATATTAAACAGGGATACTCTAAATAAAAGGATTCATGGTCAAATATGTCTGAGAAGAATTGTATTATGTCCTCCCTACCTAGAAAATATATAGCAGCACATCAATGATTCTAAGAGTCCTATGGTAAAGGCAAACAAACAAAACTTGTATAGCTATTTAAACCCAGCATTTCTCAACTTGATCACTGTTTTTCTTCTCATTTCTCTCTCAAAATAAGTAAACATTAAAAAAGAAAAAGGCAAGTATTAAAGAAATTATACTTTTCATATTGTGCTCTAAAACTTAGATAAATATTAAAATTGTTTTCAATGCCTTTACTTTAAACAGCATACAATTAAAAACTCAGGAGGCTTGGCATTATTCCACCAGGGCATAGAAACTTTAAAGAATGCTTGTGTTGATGGACAACATTTACATATAGAAACATGGTGAAATAAATTCTGTGTTTGTATTTCAGTTTGTTATCCCGCCCTATTCCACTGGTTATGGAATAACTGACACACCACAGTAATAGTATGCTATATATATTAAGGTTTTAGAAGGTAAATATGAAATTGTGCTAAAAGGTACTTAAAGTAGAATGTGATCAGAACTAGGAAGTTGAGCGTATTTTTAGTGAATACACAAAACAGTTTAATAATTTCTCTAAATCTACATGCATATGGAATTATAAGGGTTTTTATTTTACCTATTAGCCAAGGTTCTCTCTTCGATAACAATGGATTTTTTTAAATGTTTGTTTATTTTTGAGGGAGAGCAAGAGAGAAAGGGAGACTGAGAATCCACAGCAGGCTCTGCTATGTCAGCACAGAGCCCGACATGGGGCTCGAACTCACAAACTGTGAGATCATGACCTTAGCAGAAATCAAGAGTCAGTCAGTCAGACTGAGCCACCCAGGCGCCCCTAACAACTGATTTTTTGATCTATTCAAAGCATAGATAACTAGGAAGAACTATTTAAAAGATATACCTAACACATTTTTTATTATTTCAATATAATCTGATTATACTGTTGTTATTAAGTAGGAAGAAAATATGATGCCATTATTCTGGTATGATCTCATAGGCTTATCAAATATAACCACAGGTTGTAGGGAATTTTCTGTTTAAAAATAATCATAAAACAATTATTAGCCCTCAGTTACTTTCTATAAAATATCTAGATGATGTATAAAATTCCATTTATGGCAAAGTTCTAGTCTCTGAGTTTGGACTTAAGGGTATGGATATAAATAGGAGTACAATTTAGGTTGATATTCCCCATAATATCTATAATGAATATATAATAATTATTAAAAAAGTGTAAGTTACAGAGAACTTTCATAATAGGATTCTGGGGGCCTGGGTGGCTCCATTGGCTGAGCATCCGACTTCGGCTCAGGTCATGATCTTGCAGTTTGTGAGTTCAAGCCCCACCGTGGGCTCTCTGCGGTCACTCTCTCTCTGCCCCTCCCCCACCTCCTGCGCAAGCGCACATGCACTCTCTGTCTCACAAACAAACATGGGGGGAAAAAGCTCATTCTGATAGTGTTGCCTGACTATCCAATAGCTCAGGACATTCAAAAAGTTTCTCTAGAAGAGAAAATCCTTGAAATGTTGCTCGAAGAGAAGCACATTATACTATAAAATTATGGAGAACTCTTCATGAACTTGCGGGGTATCAGGCTGAGTGTAAGCACAGGCCTGGCCTCAAAAGAAGGCCCCTGCATCACACAACTCCAGGGGGCGCTCCTCACAATGCATCTATATAAACGGTGCTCTCTGGAGCTGTGCTCGGTGAGGAGGCTGAACCAGGGGGCCAGGTGAGTCTCTACTGTCTATTAATGGTGTGACTTGAGGGAAGTTATCTAATTTCTCTATAGCTTAAACTTCTCATTGTTAAGTAAAGGTAATTCTAAGGACATACAAGATAATCCTGTGGGCAAATTATATGTTAGAGCTGCACAGTAACTATGATGAGAACTCTTTTTTTTTTAAATGTTTTTATTTATTTTTGGAGGAAAGAGAGAGACAGAGCGTGAGGGCGGGAGGGGCCGAGAGAGTGGGAGACACAGAATCCGAAAAAGGCTCCAGGCTCTGAGCTGTCAGCACAGAGCCTGATGCGGGGCTTGAACTCACGAACTGTGAGATCATGACCTGAGCCGAAGTCAGATGCATAACCAACTGAGCCACCCAGGTGCCCCGAGGCCTTTTTTTCTATTTCGTTATACAGTTAACCATCATCTCAAAAATTATCTCCTTTGCCTATTATTTCAACAAACATCTACTGAATGCCTTCTCTGTGCCAGGCAGTGTTCTAGGTATTAAGGTTACAGACATAGACAGAAGATCTAAAATCCTGGCTCTCATGCAGCTTATGTTTTAGCTCTACAGAGAAACATGTAATAAAAAATATACAACGTGTCAGGCGGAAAGAAGTGTTATGAAGATAAAGTAGCTTGAGGGGATCGAGAATGTCAGGTTCTGTGTATGGGGTGGGGGGGTGTATAGGCTGGTGAGGAAAGGCTGCTCTGATAAAGTGATAACTGGAGCACGGCCCGAATGCGGTGAGAGAGTCTTGTGACTATCTGTGGAATGTGTTCCGGGGCTGGGAACTGGCAGTACCAGGACCCTGAAGCATGCCTGGCATGTTCCAGAAGTGCAAGGAGGCCAGGGCGGCTGGAGATGGGACACACACGCACAGAGGAGCCCACTTGGGATCCTCAGTCTCCCTCTCTCTCTGCCCCTCCCGCACAAGGATGTGGGGCACATCATGGAGGGCCCTGCAGGCCACGGAAGAATTGGAAATTCTATTCTGGGTAAGGAGGACAGTAAACAGGGGGTTCTGGTCAGAGGAGTGGAATGATCTGATTCACATTTTTATTATATTTTTTATTTTTTTTAAAGTTTATTTATTTTGAGAGACACAGAGACAGCGTGAGTTGAGGAGGGGCAGAGAGAGGGAGAGAGCGAGAATCCCAAGAAGGCTCTGCACAGTGCAGAGCCTGATGCAGGGCTCAAACTCAAGAACGGTGAGATCATGACCTGAGCAGAAACCAAGAGATGGATACTTAACTGACTGAGCCACCAAGGTGCCCCGGATTTACATTTTAAACACCACCCTGGCTGCATTGTGGAGAATATGCCTAGAGTGTGTGGGAGCAGACACAGCCTAAGTAAACACAGCAGGTGTCCTATACTGGGGCACACCCTTGTAATTTAAGTAATTTTTCCAAACCTATCCCAAGATTTACTCCAAGACAAAGTAGTTAACTTGACAATGAGGAGGTCTAGTCATCCAAGCCAAAGAAACAAGAAATAATTATTAACACTGTTCTACTTGGCTTTTGATTCAGATACTAACGTCGACTATGTACAATTTGGTTTGCGG